>OY978218.1:14105573-14479492 GCA_963854785.1 Vaccinium vitis-idaea | reverse complement strand
AAAAAAGGGTTCAAATTGGAAATACCTAATCTGACCTCCCTAGGATAATAGCATCAGCCGCGAAAAGGACATTTTTGTCCAAAACAGTGAAAGTGGCAAGTGCTCATTCTTTTATGTGAAGTATTTGATTCCTTTTTCTTTGTCATGACAATGACGTTAGAAAAAAACTCTCCCCCACCCCACGCGACGACCCAAAATTTCAAACGCCTCAATTAAATTGTCTTTTCTAATATCCTCACAAATATAAAACAAATCACCAGAAATTATAATGACCCTAAAATCCTCAAAATAACCCCAATATCCCTTTAAAATAGTCTCTAACAACTTAATCCTCTGAATACTCCAAATCTAGCCGCCACTTAATTCCTGGTTTTAACCACACGTCGTCAATACATTGTAAAGAGTAAATAAGTCTTTAAACAAAAGCTACTCAATTCATATTAATACCTCCCCAGCATTTTTTGCTAAAATTTCTCAATTCAAATGTGTCCATAATACAAATACTTCAATAAAACTCAGAAAGCATCCAAGTTGACTTCTATCCACCGCACAGGTTCCTGCTGCTGCAAACAAAATGAACAGCAGAACGAAGGCCTGAATCCTAGTAATGTTGGTACAATTTTTGCTGTTAAAAAAAAAAAAACCCAAAGTTGGAAGGGAAAAAAAGGGGTCAGGCAAGAAGCTCGAGGCTCTAGCTTACAACATGATCTGGGACCAAAACAAAAATTCATAAATTACATAAGGAAATCAAGGAAAGGAAGCTGTCAAATATCAAAAATTGGCTAACAATCAAGTCTCACTGGTGATAAGGACCTTTCCTTTCTTTTACGGGTAGTGGACGTTGGATTATCATGAATTAGAGAAGATTCTGTATTCTGATGTACTTTGTCATTTGAAATGCTCTTTGATTCGCATTGCTTGAGGAATTTATGGTTGTCTCTGCCAGAAGCTTCACAAGAACCTGGCCTGGTGATGCATAGCCAAGTTCTTGAAGACTCATCAGTGCATTCCCCAGCTAGAGGCACGTGCCATGTTCCTTTCACTGATTCCTGAAACAATTGAGTAGCATCTGATTGCTCCATAAAAAGAACTATTTGGATCTAATCCATCTAGGTTGAATATCAGGTTGTAAAAATTCTTAACCGATAGATTCAAATTGCAGCAGTCTATGATTATAGAAAAAACTTATAAATTTGTAGGTGAAATTAAGCACCTCGTAAAGCCTCTATGAGCACTTGAAACTCAAGAGGAGATATTGTAAGATGTGTGTCCAAGAAGAAAGTAAAAAAGATAGGGCACATTTTAAAAAGAAAATTCAAGATAGAACCATAATACTCGGTCAGAACAATATTTCTGATAATATGCTGAAGAAGAACTACAAAAAATCTTGTTCTGTACTCTAAGACCAAATATTGTGGTTCTATCGTCTGGCTATTCATAAAAACTGGAACGGGTAAAACAGTTCATACTTGAAAATAAAGGAATGGAACAAGGACTAAAGTTGGAAGAAAACCTGAATGACAAGAGAATAAGAGGGAGGCATTTCAAGTTTCAGGTCACCTTTCATGAAACTGTATCGAACCTGAGAAAGAGGTAGTTAAAGAAAATTTACTGGCCAGATATTTTCATGAGAATCCATATCAGATGCATTCAATTATGAAACATAATGTGGAGAAGTGAAAATTTGACATGACATCCATAGCTCAAATAATAACAACACTGACATCCTCTGACACGTTAGCTGTGGAAAGCAAAATGAATAACCTAACACACAATGCAAACACACAAAAATCTTACTTTTCCCCAACAAAGACATATGTGAAGCACTTGAAAAAGTTCAGTTTACCATTTCCGATGTACCCACAAAAAAAAAAAAGTGTTCAGTTTACAGGGCAATTCCGACTTTGCTTTCTAAGTATGGTATGGATTGTTTGCCCCTTCATAGACGCATAGATAGACCATATTGACATGAAAGCCAAATTTATTTCATGATCTATGACAAACTCAGACCATACCACGAAGGGACAGCCCAAGGCCTTCAACATATTTATTTTTCTTGGGAGCATACGAACTAAAGGCCAGTTACAGGTGTTCATGAAAAATGGGCAGCTGAATACCATGTAGCTCAAGCCTTTCCTTTGGGCACTATTTTCCAACTAGTGTTAGGCCAAACTTAGTGATGAATTGAGGATTCCTTACTAAAAAGGGGGGGGGGGGGGGGGGGGGGGGGAGGGAGTGTCAAGTTCAACATTTAAATTGTAGATATTACCGATGATTTACATATCGCGAGGAGGGAAAACAAATCGTTTAAAAAAAAGAGTAGGTATGATTGGACAGTGGATACTGGAACATGGTTAAAGAGGACCATTCTATATTCTGTGAACATCTGAAAGATTAGTAGGTGTTTGAATACTTTTTCTAGTGTGTATGCTAGAACAACAAGATTCATTGCTACATGGAATTCTTAACCTGGAGAAAGGTAAAAGGGCACTTCCCCCATGTCCATGTTGCATTATCCAGTAGTTTGGATGAGCGTGAATCTAAGGCCTCTTTACCTGTGGCCTGACCAGGGGATGAAAAAGGAGAAGGTGGGTCGGAAAAGGAAAAGGAAAAGGAAAAGGAAAAGAAGGACAGGTCACACCAATGTGACATGGCATGTGGCCTTTGCCACAGAAAGCAATATTTACAGGCTGAAATAAAGAGACCACAGAAGGTTGCAGATTGGGTGTGGAGGGGAAGAGTAAAATGAAAGGATGTGATGGACATTATCTACAAAATTAGCATCATCAGTCTCATGAAATGGATATCGACACAAGGAAAATAACTGTGCGCGCGCGCATAAGGTAAGAGACAAAAGTCACACCTTACCACTTCTTACAGACCGGTTAAGAAAAGTCAGAAAGTGAAATCCACTCACTTTGTTTCCATATAAGATCAATTATTTTGCCTTAGTGATCCCGAACTGAAATTCTAGCCTATGCCATACCAAATAGACACGTTTGCATTTTGTCTATGTAAATCATACATGTTTCCTTCTATATACTTTTCTACCCAACTACACTGTTCCTATTTCATACTACACTTTTGTAGGATTAGATACACAAATATGAAGCTAACTGCGAATGAACCCTTAGAAGTTGCCTCGAAATAAGTAGCTGAGGTATACAGCTTTCATGCAAAACATACTTGATGTCTTTCTTTCCACTTGAGGAAGAAGCTCCTGCCCAGCAGTTCAAAAATGTGATCTCGCATTTCATCATTTGTAACAAGCAAACACTTAAGTTTTACAGCAGCATAAAGCCAGTACCTAAACCATGAAGAACCATCATTAGTGTATTCACAGAGGAGAAATCTGCAGATAAGGTAAACATCAAAGCAAAAATATAAAATGCACACATTGTTAACGAAGCAAAAATTCCAATCAGGAGTTGAAAACCATAGTGAACAACATTAAGAAATCTGAGCAGAGCATAGAGAGAGATTTCGGAGGTCCAGAGATTGTACCAATCATCATTGGATCCATGCGGGGTCCCATAAATCACTCCTTGAGCTATCCATTCCTCAAGCAACTTTCGATTGGAAGCATTTTCTAGAAGTGACCTGACTCGTTTATTGTGCAAGACAACAAGTGGCCATTTGCTACTCCTGCTATGCAGTTCTTTCACCACAGCATCAAGCTGCTCTATTGCAATTTTGAGAAAACAGAACAATTACTCAAACATCACAGCTGTTTTACATGTCCAAACCAAATACAATACAAAAAGCAACAAAAGACCAGCTCATGATGTACAACCTGAGACATACAAAATCCACCTTCTGCAAAATTCTGCTGGTAAAGGCCAATGTTTGCTCCATCCACTATAGCTTCGTATTCAGCATGTGCCTCCAGCCAGTCCTAAAAAAATCATTCATACATATTTTTAAAGACAAACTTACAAAAATAGAAAATACGAGTAAAACTAGCCATCTGTGGACTTTTATATTATGATACAATATCAACAGAGTACAAAATTATGTGCTGAACAAAGTGTAAATAATTTTCTAAACACAAACCAAGCATTGATAGCCAAACACCAAGAAACGTTATTTGTGACCTACAACCTTGTTTACTAGTCCTTTTTTTAGTATTTTTTAAAGCAGAGATGTCTAACTCAAAACAATCAATTGTCCATTGTTAAACCCACTAAACATAATCAGACCTTAAATCTATTGGTAACAATTCATGGTTGCAAACAAACTACTTAACTCCTTTCCTACTTGGATACTCATGATTGATTCTTTGTTTGAAATTAACCATACGAAACTAGATGGGAACAGTCAAGACCAAGTAATATCTTTACAACTCAGTGATAAGTGATAACAGAGTGCATATATCGGGTGCGATAGTCTACATTGAAAGCACGAGCAATAGGCATTTCTGATTTATATTGTGTGCAAATCCGACGACCACTAGATGGGAGGGAGAAAGAGGTAGGGTTTTATATCGATTGATAAACCACTATAGGTGGGGTATTTGGCAGTAAAAATCATCAAATAAAAGAAATCATATAAGTTGGAGGCAGTATACATTGTCACGCCTAAAAATACTCTAGTTTCCCAAGTCCTAAAACTTTACATTCTACTTACTGCTTACATATTGCCTACCTGAAACTCCTTGAAATTGGACTGGACTTCCCTCTCCATAGCCAGCCCGGCAACGGCCTGCGCAAACTTTTCGGTCTCATCTCTATCGATATCAACACAACCCAATTGCTCACCACAATACAAACAACCACCCCCCACATCCACATTCACCTTTCTCACATCCCACTTCCCCTTCCCAAGCCACCCCACCCCATGCCACCCACCCCCATTCCTCAAAACCTCTTCTTGAACCCTCTCACTCTCCCACTCCTCCACACCCACCTCCTCCGCCACAGCCGCACTAAACCAAGTTTCAATAATATCAGCCGTAGACTCGCTCACACACCTCACTGTCCTCCTCAACTTATGCAAATACTCATAAACCCTATCCCCCCTCCCTGTCTCCGCACTCACTTTCAAAAGAGCGGCAATCACCGGCTCCTCCGCGCTCACCCCTACACTATCCATGTAGTCCTCAGCTTCATAAGCCTTGTCCGCTTCCAAATTCCTACAATAACAAAACAACGCCGGCTCAAACGACCTCAGTCGCGGCGTAAGCGTGTACTTTCCCATGGTTTTAACAAGCTCGAAGGCCCGGTCCCCGTCTCCCACCGCCGCAGCAAGCCTCGCCACGGCTGTGATCGTCGCCTCGGTCGGCTTGATTTCGCTCGACAGCATGTGGTCGAACACGCGGAAGCCGAATTCAAAGGCCGAGGCCTTGTTGGAGGAGTCTGTTATAGCTTCGGAGCAGATGTAGAGGAAAGCATTGAAGTGGTAGTGGTTGAGGCGGATGTTGTTGGAGAGTGAAGATTCGTAGAGGGAAATAGCGGCGGAGAGGTTTTTTTTCCTGGAACAGAGGTCGAGGTCGTGGCGGAACTTGCCCTCTGGGGTGTGGTGGTGATTCTTCCTCATGTTCTTGTTTGAATTGTGATTTTTGAGTTGTTGAGAGCTTGAGATGTCCACGGAAGAGAGCTTGATGATGATGGACTGTGGAGAAGAAGACGAAAACCCTAGTGGATTTTAAAACAAAAATGCTACGAACCACAACCATCCGGATATAACACTAAACACAATTTCTCGCATGAGTTTTTTTCCAAAACATCCCTCGAACTATAGGCAGATTGTTTACTTCATCCTCACACTTTCAATTTTGTTTACTACGTCCTTCAACTATCAAATTCCTATTTATTTGGTCCTATACCTAACAGACATCCAAGACCTGAATGGAAAATCTTTCATGAGCTTGTCCAGTGACGTAGCCAGAAAATCACACGAGTGAGGGCACAATTAGACCATAAACGCCAGTACTTTGTAGTGTAAAAATGTGTCTCAGCCTATTTGGGTGTACCCTTTGAATTCCAACGGAAGGTTTGTGGTTCGAGTTAGTTGAGAGATTTTCATCTCTCTTTAGTTGTTAACACACTAATTTTTTCACTAACCCTTGTTGATGTATATCGTAAGGAAAAAAAGACTTACATTTTATGGTAATATAGTGATTATAAATCCATAAAAACCTAATAGTTTTGAGGGAAAAATTTAGTGAATTGAAGTTTGTTTGCAGTAATTAGTTATTCGATGGTTTTGGGGTATCTCTGCGTGGTGCCCTAAAATCCTTCTCCATGATATTTTTTTTTTCCCGGCCTTTATCTCATAGTTAGGTAAAATTCATATATTTAGTCTCAAGTCCCACATCAATATGCATAGGAGAATGATGTTATAACATCATATAGTAGTGCCCCAAGAGCAATAATTAATCTTTTGTAAAAATAATATGATGTACCGGTGAAATTTCTAATACATTTTTCTATAAGAATGCAAAAAGAAAAAAAAATCCCTAAAATTCAGTGTGGGCACATCTAGGGGTGCACATGGTCCGAATTGGACCGGTTCCCTAGAAATCTAGTAACCGGACCATTCAGACCGATTCTAGAAAATTAAGAACCAAAACCTAACCAATACACATATAGAACCTGTCCAGATCCAAACCGCAAGACCGGACCGATTTTGGTTCGGTTCCGGTTCTATCCGATTAAGGAACACTTTATCATAACACATGTGTGTGTGTGTGTGTGTGTGTGTGAGAGAGAGAGAGAGAGAGAGAGAGAGAGAGAGCAACTAAGAATGCAGCCCATTAAATAGTTTTAAGGTTGGAAGAGATTAAGAGATATTGTAAAGAAATAGGAAAGGAAGAAAAAAATAGCAAGCACATCGAGATTAGAGAATAAGAGAATTGAGTTTTCCTTTGAGTAGCAATCGTTAAATTAAGGTGGAATAAAAGAAAATTGAAATTGGTAATTTGGTATTACTAGATTATATAGTAATATATTAAAAACTTAAAGAATACCTTACTAAAAAAAAAAACCAAATCAAGATAAATACTTTTGTACATGTATAAATATATTAGTAATATATCTAATATTAATTTTATACGGTTCGGTTCGGTTCTAACCGTGATTCTTAAATTGAGAACCAGTAACCGAACCATAATTACCGGTTCTTAGTTTTTTAGAACTATAACCAGACCAATGAACCGTAGACCCTAACCAAATAGACCGGTTCGGTCCGGATCGGATCAGTTTGGCGATTATATCGGTTTTCTTGTGCACCCCTACACTGGTCTGGTAGTGGCTCCGCCACTGCTTGTGACATGCTATAATACCCCAAATTTCAGGGACAAAAAAGCCATTTAACCTGTCATGAGGTATTGGCGCCAAGTCGCCAACTATACCTAGTTTCCCTTCGAAATGTGAAACATATACCCACAATGTATCACTACATATCCACAGCTTTGTGGGGGAAAAAAACAGAGACTCTCTCTCTCTCTCTCTCTCTCTCTCTCCAGCTTTGCTCCAAATGGAACAAACAAAACAATCCAAAAATGTTTTTCCAATAGAACTTGTCCCCTAATTCAACACCACAGTATTCCAAAATATTGTTTCCCATCACCGACTTGCATAATTTTTGGCAAATTCAAATGTATAGCAGAATTAAACAAACAAAAAATTAACAAAACCCATGCAGAAAATTTCAAAACCCTAACTCCATGCTCACCGAAAGGAGAAAATCTATATAAACTGGGATTGTGAACTCACAGTTAGGGGATTTGTGAATCAAAACTTGAGGATTTGTGCGTGTAACGGTGTGTATTGCTCCAATTCAGTCGAATTTAGAGAGAGAGAGACTTATTTGGTTCGTGTATAGAATTTCGGTGGAATGACTTTTGTGCATTGGCTTCTTTGCCCCTGAAATTTGGGGTATTATAGGCTTATAGCACGTGACAAGCTCATGGACGATTTTCTGTCCAGTTCTTGGATGGTTGTAGGAATGTTTACAATAGGAATCTGATAGTTGAAGTAAACAAAATTGAAAGTTTGAGGACTAAGCAAACAATCTGTGTATAGTTTGAGGAATGTTTTGGAAAAAAAACTCTTCTTGCATTCGCATACACGTGAGTTCCGTTTGTTAAATGTGCGTGGGACTTATATGAGAGGTTATGTTTAGAGTTGTTTCCGGTGTGTTCCTAACATTCTTGGTTTTCAAAGGGGAAGAGACTTATCGAAAATCCGGGTATAGAAATTTGGGATACAATTTACCCAAAATAAAAATAAAAATTGGGATACTACGAGGCCCACTTTTGGATTAAAAAAAAAAATTATCCGAACGGGTCCTTGATTTTAAAATAATTTCTCAAATGACTACATAAAAAAACCAGCTCAATTGAAAATGCGTAAAATTTTTCCATGATTATTCGAAAAATTATTTTAAAAATAAATAATTGTTTGAATTATTTTAGTGGGAGCCAAAACTAGGACCCACAAACCGTTGTAAATTTTATGTACCCAAATTTCTGTACCCTTAGGGCCCGATTGGCTTCAGCATTAGAGGGGGTATTAAGTTATACCCCCTCCTCTTATCCTTGGTTTGGCAAAAATTTGGAACCTGGATAACTTAATAGCCCTACCCCCTTTATACCCCTTCCCTCTCACTAATTAATAACACCCCTCCCCCCCATTACTAATTTATACCCCCTCATACCCCCTACGAAATTACTCCTATACCCTCCTTTATACCCCTCCCCTTACCCCCAATTTTTTTTTACTGTTTTTAAAAAGAAACCGAATGGAATTTTAAATGCTTTACGAACTCTTGCGATTTCCTTCGGATAAAAAAATGAAGTACTTTTGTGCATGATTTTTTAATTTTTTTCCACCAAATTAAACTACTAATTGAGATCTTAATTTGATACAAAAAAAAATTTGAAAAATTTTATACTTTAGAATTTGACATTGTTGGCTTGCTTTGCAATATCCTTCAGATAAAAAAATAAAGTATTTTCACATTAATTTTTTTACTTTTTTTTGCACCAAATTAAACTACAAATTGAGATCTTTAACATGATACAAAAAAAATTAAAATTTTTTATACTTTAGAATTTGACATTGTTGGGGAATAACATAAAAATTACTAATTAGTTATTATTAAACACGTATAACTAGAAAGGAAAAAAAAGTAAAAAATTAAACCTCAAAATATTATTTAAATGAATAATAAAAAAATAATAACTGAATATTTTAATTTTAGATATAACTAATAAAAGGAATTATTTATTAAAAAGTATAATTAATTTAATTACTATTGTGTTTATGTATTTTTTTTGTCATAAAATCTAATATGACTGTTCAAGGGCAAATAAGTCATTTGTCAAGTTTTTACATCATCTACCCAACTTTATCCCCATTTATCACAAATTCATCCAAACCACATACTATTTAATCCCCCCTTCATAAATGTCACATCACTGTGGGTCCACCCTTACTAAATAATACCCTTTAACGGCCCGATTGGATGCCAGATTAGTTTTAGGGGTATTAAATATGGAGGGGGTAATATATATAGAGGGTGGCCCCACAGTGATGTGACATTTATAGAGGGGGATTAAGTAGTACTTGGTTTGGATGATTTTGTAAGAAGGGGGATTAAATTTGGGTGGATGATGTAAAAAGCTGTCAAAAGACTTTTTTGCCCTTGTGTGAATATTCGTATTAGTTATGTGTTTTTTAATTAGATAAATCTAATAATTAATTAATTTATTATTGAAACTCAATAACTAATTAATCTATAAGATTTAATTGTAATTAATTTTTATATTAATTGTTTTATTATAAAAATTAATTTAGATGTTTACTTTTTATTATAAAAATTATTGAATCGGATCATCTTTTAGGAGTTTCCAAAAAGTATGTAAAAAAACTAACGAGATTTTGGGTAAAGAATGTATACTAACGAGATTTTTGGGTAAATAATTGTTTTATTATAAAAAGTAATTAATTTTTTATTATTTTTGGGTAAATAATACTCCTAACTTTTTAGTACATTTTCAAATAATAAAAAAGAAAACACAGCACATGCCAATGTCTTGGGAGGGGTATTGGGAAGGGGTATTAAAAGGGGTACAATGGTCATTTTCCAGGGGTATTAGGGGGTTATAAATATGGACACCCCCTGGGGTGTCCATAAATAACACCCCTGCAGGGGTGATATTTAGTCTGGGTGTTAAATAACACCCCTGCACTTATTTTTGGCAAATCATTCCATAGTCGTGGGCCCGGGCATAAATAAGACCCCCATATTTATGCCCCCCACTAAGACCCCATCCAATCGGGTATCTTATCCCCCCAAAATGTATCCCGCATCTAATCGGGGCATTAGTCAAGTCGAGTGCTTATATGGTCCGAACCAGTATGGGCTTAACGATGTTGGGCTACTTATATGATCCAGACCAATATGGGCTTAACGATGTTGGGTTTGTGTAGGACAGTATATCTTTCCAATCAAGTTACACTTGGTTTCACTTTTCTTGTATTTTCTTAGTTATTTTTAGCAACATCTCCAACTTAATTTTTCATTTTGAACAATGAAAATAATTAATTTTAATAAAAAAAAAATACAATTGAAGAATGTCACTATTATCACACACTTCAATCACAATTCTTCATTTCTATCTTTACTCTTCAAATTTCATTCAATTTGTCTCTAAAACTCAACTTTTCCTCCAAAACTTAATGTATTAAGTTTCTAAATATTACCAAAATGAATTGAAAAATGGCCATATTTTGAAGATATCGCGAATACCATCCCAATGGTATTACTTTTTAAAAAAGGGTCCGGCTACAATAAGCCCAATGGGCGTAGAATACCAATTCCCAAATAACAATGTAAGTGCACGTGTCGCATTGTGCTTCCTTTGACCATAATTATTTTTCTATGCTGTCAGATGTCGTTTACATTTTCACTCTATGTCTACTTTGCCCTCAGGCTAGCTCAATGAGTTTCTTTTTTTTTAACATAGCTCAACTACTTTTTGCCCCCTTTTTTTTTTTCAATCAATAAACGTATGGGTACAATATTTTAGTGACACCGCTTCCACGGGACTCATTTTGGAGTCCCAGACAAATAATCAGAACCGCTAAATATTCTTAAAATATTTTTTTAAGAGCCACTTTAAAAAATTAGCTCATTTTAACATCTGTAAGGACTCGGTCAATTGTACACCCAATTTACTGACATGAAATTGGGCAAATAATCGATCGAGGCCTTACCGAAGAAAATTGAGCAGTTTCGATCATTTGTGTGGGACTCCGAAATGAGTCCCACAGAAGCGGTGTACATTTGCTGTACACTAAAATATTGTACCCCTAGCAGGACTGGTTATTTATTATTGTCTTTATTAAAAAAAAATCGCATTTGTTAATTTTGCATCAAACTTTTGTGACTTATCTAAAACTGCTAAAAGTTGGTCATTTCCCAAAAAGAGCGTAAAGTTGTAATTTATTACTTTTTCGATGATCCTCTCGTCAAAACGAACTGACAAGGTACAAAAGTTTGACGCAAAATTATCAAACACAAAAAAAAAATTTGAATTAGGACAATAAAAAAAAAACTTTAGCCAAGTGACTAGAAACACGGAAAACTCAACTACTTTTTTTTTTTTTTTGTCTATTCCATTTTTTCCTGTATTTTTTGTTTCGCATCAATTTTTTATTATGTATTATTGGTTCGTCTCAACAAGAGGAATCGAAAAAGATAAAAAAAAAGTACTGATGTAAAATCTGGGTTGTCCATCAGAGCAACGGACGGCTAGGATGATGCACAACACCTGTTGTGCATCCCATGAACAGTAGCAACCCCATGTCCTATTTTATGTTTGTTGTGGCATTTGATGTGAGAGAGGAGGTTACTTTTGTCATTTTACAGCTGCAACATTTACACTTATTACCCTGCCACAATCTAGCAGATTACGTACAAGAATCAAAGGGGAGGGACCCACTTATAATCAGTCCATTGGGCGGATCATTTAATTTGCCTTTAAAAAAATCACTTGAAAGCTAAATGCATTTTAAAGTACGTGTCAAAAAAATGAAGCATGTTCTATATTTCTTGGGTAATTCTTCAAATATGAAAAAATCGAAGATGGTGCTTCAAATTGAAGAACCAAAATGAAGCTTGGTTGAAGTGAGATGATTCTTTATTTTGGAAGATATGAAGGTATGGTTTGAGATGCTCTTAAAGTAATTTGTTTTAGTTTTTTTCATTATAATTATAGTGCTTTGATATATATATATATATATATATATATATATATATATATTGAAATTTTTTTACCTAAAACAATGCTTATATCTTCCATAGGGAAAAGACCTCGTTTGATTCGTGAATTAACTGCCTGAAATAGACTAACTGTACCACTTTATGAGTTATTCCACGTTTGGTTCCCAAATGATGCTTGAGATTATTAATCCCGGTATTATTTTTATCCCTAAATGGGGGTACTAAATAATCCCCGGGGAGAGGTGGGATTGAGTAGGATTGACAAAGATAGGACTGTTTTCGAAAATATTCGGATGATATCTGAATTGTTCTCAAAAGTATTTTCAAAAAATTATTTATTTTTTGAAAAAATGGTTTTCAATTTTTTTTCAAAAACTTTATAATTTCAAAAATGTTTTCCAAATTTTTTTTTTATCTTACAATAACATTTTGGAAATAATATTTTTTTATAAAAAAACTTTATTTCTTAAAAAAATTTCAAAAAAAATAAATATATCTAAAAAAGTATTGTGTAAATAATATTTTGAAAAAAATAAAATTTTTAATAAATTATTTTGGAAATAATAAATTTAAAAAATTATTATTATTTTCAAATATAAGTTTTTTAATTTTTGTTTTCAAAATTGATTTTTCAGAACTAGTTTTTCTTTTCAATTTTTTTTTCAACAAATATATTTTAAAACATGATTTTTAAAAATATTTTTTTTCTTGTTTTTTTTAAATGATTATTTTATATATATATATATTTTTAAAAAAAATTTGATTAAAAAAATTATCCCATAAATAATCCCACGCAAATCAAACATGGGATTTGGTAGAATTAAGGATGAAATTAATACCGGGACAAATAATCTGGGACTACCAATCCTAGGAATATTAATCCCATCTATTTAAATCCACGAATCAGACGAGGCCTATAGGTTCTATAGCTACTTCATCATTGCGGATAAGCAAATTGAAAAATTATCCAGTCTTTTAGTTACCTATATTTGTTCATTTTACCAATATTTATTCATAAAACAATGCTTCCATTTTTCCATTATACATTACGAATTCCTTACCAAGCAAGGTTTTGAGTCTCGTACCATACCGGCCCAAAACAGCCTTACATAGCTATATTGACCAAATCTAATACCCTACACCTCTAATTCTGTTCTGGCTGAAATACCGGTCGATATTGGTTGTACATCTCAATATAGGAGCAATACCGAGTATTACAAGACTACTTTTAAATTTATTTTTCTCTTCCAGTATCGATCAATACCAGGCTATTTTAAAATTTATTTTTGATGTGAGAAAATGGCACTAACAATAAATTCAAGACGATACAAGATATCTCGTCGGTACCAGCACATATTGTACCAATAGAAAAACCAATACTCTAGCTGGTACGGTATTCAAAACCTTGCAACCAAGTAAGCGTGGCTAATCTGCTCTTTTACTTGTTCATTGAAATTGAAGGGCTTATGCATAGAGTTTTGTTCTGATTATTGATCAAAAGATTCCCAACACACCAGCAACCCGAAGGTCTTGTAACATTTCTAATTTTTTTTGTAATAGAATAAGTAATGCTAATTCTTTAATTAATTAATTAAATAGCTTAACCAATTAGATTACCATATAAATTGATTAATTAAAGAGTTGACAAATAGTTGACTTTGAAAGTTGTCAATTAAACTTCCCAATTGGTGAGTAACCTAACTTGATTAACTATAGCACTTCTGAGATAATGAAAAAGGAAACGTAGAAGTTAAAAGATCACTTCGACAAATCACGCAAGTATATTAAAGTTGGACTTAGGATCACGCGGTGATTTTGGTTTAGAAGATCACTTAGATGTTATTGAGATAAGAAAAAAGGAAATGTGAATTGGAGGTGTGTAAGTGTGTGGAACCATAATGCCACCTATAAAGACCCAAGCTAGCTGACCTGCTAATCCTTAGCCTAATCACATGGCCTAAAATGTTAACCTCAAGTTATACAGTAGCTGCTCGATTCGTTGAATATAAATACACAACTTCAACCTTACCCACCGATGTGGGACTCAAATGAGTTCTCACATTGACATCAATTGTGGCCCAACAACCAACCTTCGATTCTACAAAACATAGCCGCAGCACCAAGAAGCCTAGTAAAAGTGGCCCAACAACCAACCTTCAGATTTGCAACACATAGCCACAGCACCAAGAAGCCCAGTAGAAGGAAGTCCACCACCCCAGGCCCATAGAGAGGGTTAAAAAGATCAAGGGTAAACAATGTGCTGTTGAAAGACATATATGACTTCAGTGATTTTACTATCCCAGTGGGTACACAAGAATCTGTCCAAGGTCCACATTAGGTTTATGCATAGTTTTTGTGTTTGGCCTTTGCCAAGTTTACACTGCTGTTATGAAGGCCCAGTAGTCTTTTTGTGTTTGGAAATGTAATGTAATAACTTTGGTTTGTAATGGAAAAGTAAACATTGTAATGACTTTGTTTTGTATTGAAAATCATGAGGTCATATGGACCATGGAATGATATGTAATATACTGGTAAAGTAGACCTTGGTATCAGTGGATTGTTAAAGGATGTTATTGGTAATTTGCTCACGTGACGGCTTGTGTTGTTGGTGATCAATCGATAGAGTTCTTTTGGTCATATGTTAATGTAATTATAAAAACACACATTTACATACCAAAATATGGTGCTCTCGTTTATCGCCACCAAGATTTTACAATAATACTGCAAAAAATTACATTGGCATTGTCCAAACCACTAGTTGGCCTAATAAACACTTTACATATTATAGTGACGTTACATAATACCCTACCCAAGCTTCCACTACCATAGACAGCCAACAACTTAGCTAGACGGACTAATAAGACCCCAAACACAATGCAAGTGGAGGATTTCTAGAATTTTTCCTCTTTCATATGTTTCTATGGAGGTGGGGGGCCCGTGGCGAGTGATTCACTACAGGCCGTGTAGTGAGTCAAAACTACGTAGTTTTGACTCCTACAAAAACAACGTCGTTTCATGCCTCTTGCAAAAAACAAAAAGAAATTGAAAAACTGAGCAAACTTCACATGCTTTCTTCTTCTAGGGCTCAGCGACAAAGCCATTCATGGCTTCCACAGCTGTTGCCGCCCTACCAGTGGCATCACCCTCTGTCGATCCATTGCCGCCGGTGGCTCCCATGGCTTCATTTCCACCATTGTCACCGAGAACTATCAAGCCCCATCCCGGCCACTCGCAGATTAAGACCTGACTTACTGTAATCAACCTCCACCAAGTTCTTTGTTACACTTAAAAGGTATTTCTTAATTTAGCTGCATAAACCGTGCGATCTTTTCTTTCTCATTAACATTCTCCAAAAGTGACAAATTTTACACAATTTACAAGTGCCATATATTACAATGACGTACACCCTTACTTTTTCTTACAATAAAAAAGTGTTACAAACTTGTGGTATCTACAAAGGCCTAGACAACCCCACGCCAAGCTATGTACACAGTGGACTACTTTTATCAACCTCCCATTTCAAAAGTTCTTCCAAAATTAACATATTGTGGGGATTAGCTATTGGTACTTGCCCACAAAAACTAGCATTATGTCAACATAAGTAATTAGATTCAGTGGCGACTCCAGAAATTCTGGTTAGTGGTGTCATTCAAAAAATTTGCAGCGAAGTCACACTTATTAGTTATGTTCTCGTATACTTCTAATATAATTAAGAAAATAAATCTTCACTTGCCAAATTAGAAAGAAAAGGTATTTTTATAAGCTAATGATTTTCACACTTTTTTTTATATATATAAATGCACCAGTTTTCCCGATTTTTAGTGAAAAACTTGCACATAAAAGTTCAATACAAAACAAAAAGAGTATGCATTTATCGGAAAAAATATGTGAAAATCAATTCCTTTTTCTTACTACAAAATATGTTGATACTAATGCAAAGTACGATAAAAGAAACAAGAAATCAACTTTATTGGAGTATTGACAAGGTTGTTTTGTTATTTGTTGAAGAAATTGAGGTTAATCTTGTCTATTACTACACTACATAATACTTGTGCAAGGCTGTCCACTGATGACTTTGAATGATGTGAAAGGGAAAAAGTACTTTTAGGACTCTAGGAGTCAGATTTTGGACAGAACATACGGCAGAGTTTTCAACATTTATGTTGCCTATATGGGTTCAATGGGAATTTATACTGGTGTCAAGTGCCTATTGGACCTTCATACAAAAAAATTACACCTCAGTTAATTCTAACAAATTTCTATTCACTGGGTTCAGCTGACCCCATAGGTTCTATGCTGGCGTCGCCCCTAATTAGATTAGCGAAAAGAAATGTAGCTACAAGTTGCCTACAACCACAGACCAATTTTAGCATATCCAGTTAAGAAAAACACGACTAGTTCAAGCACCGTTCAACAACGACAACACTTCCATGTCATGCTTTCAAGTAATTTCCATGACAACACTTCCTTGTCATGTGCACTCAAAGAACTTCCATGACAACACTTCCATGTGATGTGATTTTAAGAAACTATAGCAACACTTCCATGCTATACTTTCAAGACTTTCCGTGGCAACACTTCCATGCCACGTACTCGAACAAAAACAACTAATCTTAATAATCAAGATACTAAACCGAAACGCATCTCGTTGCCACCTCAATAAGATAATCCAAAACTCCTGAAGAGCTAATCTCTTAGACATGCTACTAATGCTGGCACGGAATTATCAATTCTAGAGTAAAGAAGAACAAGTCTTTTTAGAAAGGCACAAGCTATGTCAAGTGTACCCACCTCTTCGTACGATCTCGTGAGCCAAGTCTGACGCTCACCTTTTTAAGCACACTAGATGAATCTCCGGCTTCATTAACACCTAAAACATAATTTTCATTTGAAAAGCTTTTAGTCCCTGTTACTCATATATAACAAGCAAAAGGATATACATGCTTCCGACAAATTTCCATATAAACACCACTCATATATGGTCAAATTTTCTAACCCTTCCAACAAGTGAAAATATGTAGAGGAGCATCATAACTCGGCAAAACATTTAAAGTCTCTAGTGAAGTATTTATGCTCTAAAACAGAGTAGGAAATTCTGACTCTACGATGAAGTCAAATTTATCTAGAATCAATCACAAGGATTTCTAGAGTAAAACTTTTCACATCGAAACTAGACATAAAAAGGAACATTCACACCAAAATTCGTGCATTTTAGACATAGACATGACCTCCAAATGATTTTCCCAAACCACCCAATCTGCTAAATTTAGAATTTCAACTGTGACACACAAATCCAAAAACTTTACCGAGAACTCAATTGAAGTCCAAATGGTCTCCAATATGTGTCAAGACACGAAGATATTTCATACTTCTCTCTCTAATTTACCCAGATTTAAATCAAGAAAAAAAACCCATAAAAAAAACAAACAAACAAAATATGTACATTCTTAGGAGAGTTAAAATCTCAACAGGCACTCCTTGCTTTTACAAATTCACCACGAGCAAGATTCTAAAACAAACACCCTGAAATTTAATACACATGAACTTCACACTTTGAAATACAAACCCTAAAAATATCAAGTCATTCGGAGAATGAAAACCAAGTCAAATAAATCCCCAAAGTCAGACTGATGTTACCTCGGTTCAGTTTTCAGCAAACAGAGGCTGCCTTAGAAAATTCGCCAAAAATTGAATTCTCAATATATTTGAATGGTTCCAAATCCCAAATGATCCTAACTTCTTGTCTATGTTGCACGAACACGGGTACGTGAATCGGATACGGGTGTATATCTAAGGGTCCGACACCTCAAACTTGGAAATAGAGGATTCGAGGATATGTGTTCGAATTTAGATACGGGTGCGGGGATACGCGAGAAAAGATAATATGAAAAATATTTTATTATTTTTTTAGATGGAGATATATAGAAAAATACAAAATAAAAATAAAAATAAAGGATGGACTTTGGTGCATCGCATTGGATCAGCCCATTGAAAACTCATTTTGAAACAAGAATGGGTTGTACCCTCTATATTTTCAATGTGGTCTTAGCCCATGTTTGTATCGTAACCTGTTGGACCAAAAAAATATGTCAAAACAGCTATTTGCACTTTACAGCTGCAACCAAGGTTCTGAATCTCGTACCGGACAAGGTACCGGTTTTCTTACTGGTACGGTACGGTACCGGTACCGGGTCAGTACCGGTACCGTTTTGGATTTAGCGGTACTATATATATATATATATATATATATAATTTTACACATAAAATTTACTCCTACTAAAATAAAAATTTTATCAATAGAAAAAAAATGTATTGATTTTAATTTGGGTGTGAAAAATCACTCTTCTAAAATTAATTTTTGCAACCATAACCCACAAGTATCAAAATAAAAATGTAGGAGTAAATAGAAGTACAATACATACCATACGTGTACTTTGTGCCTAGCAAAGAGGGGTATATCAAGGGAAGTGGGCAACAGCTGTACAAGAAAAGAACAAATATTTGTAGCCTTTTAAGTTTTACCCACCTCTCTCTCTCCCTCTCTCTCTCTCTCTTTCTCTCTCTCTCTCTCTCTCTCCGGTCTGTCTGAAATCTGCTCTATCTCCGGTCTCTATCTCTTCTTCTTCAGGTATAATTTCTTACCCAACCACAACAAACCTAATTCTCCCTCTCTCTCTCTCTCTAGCGGACGAAAACCCACCATCACCGGCGTGAGAGACACCCATCTCCGGCGTGAAAGACACACATCTCCGGTGTTGTCATTCTAGATCTATGGCGTGAGAGACAACCATCTCCGTCGTTCTAGATCTATGTCGTTCCCACTTGGCATTCTAGAGGTGATGATTTTTAACTTTCCGGCTTTGTAATACTCTCTCGAGTAGATGATTTTTAACTTTCCGGCGTTGTAATACTCTCTCTCGCCATCTGCAAAATCTCGGGCGGTACAACCAGTACCTTCATATCGTCCGGAATGGCCGGAACCGACCGGTATTGACCGAAATTGACGACGGGACGGAATTATAGGGTGACGTTACTGGTTTTATGTAAATCCGGTACGGTACGAGATTTACAACCTTGGCTGCAGCCCAAGACCAAGAGAGACCAAACAAATATTATTAAAACCATTGTTCACACTTTACAGCTGTACCTCAGGCTCAAGAGAGAGAAAGTAAAAAGAAAACGTAAAAAGTAAGTTGGAATGATGATGGCGTACGGCGATCTACATCTCTCTCTCACTTTTGATCGCGAGTGCACCACTTCTTCCAATGCAGGTACGACGTACCTTCTTCTTCTTCTTCTGCATCTCCTTCGACTCCAAGCTTCTTCTTCTTCGATCGCTCTCCAAGTGAACCCAACGTGTTCGATTTTCAACCGCCGGATCCGACACATATCCCATACCCGTACCCGTGTCGCACTCGCACCCACATGGATACTTCGCCAAAAATGGTGGATCTGTGCAACATAGCTTCTTGTACTTTGAAACCTATATGAACCCAAAACCATATAACCAATTAAAGAAGACCGAAATTGACTAAAAATGCAGCTTCTCATGCTGCCCAGAAATTCAAACTTCAAAATTCTATTTTGTTTCTAACTCCTGAATTACCCTCAACAATTCATGAACAAAACTAATCACCGAACATTATATCATCACCAATTTGAGAGAATTAGGGCAATATATAACTTTCTCAACTTAAAACCATATCCAAGAAAGAAGCCCTAACTCTAAATGATAAAAACCTAGGAGATAGTAGAGATTTAGGGAGATTCTTATCTCTTAGAACCAGTCGTTACCCCTCTTCTTCCTTTTTTCCTCCTCCTATCTCTCTCTCTCTCTCTCTCTCTCTCTATATATATATATATATTTTTTTTTTCTTTTTTCTTTATAATGTAGAATACTTTCAAGCTTATCCCTTTTTTATTTTATTTTTATCAGATGTGTGAAGGGAGAAAAATAAAAGACACCAGGATATGTATCCTATTAACAAGTGTTTTCAACTAGGTTAATATATACTTCTTCCCCTTCACCTTAGTAATTTAAAGTCTAACCCCACAAGATATCATTTATCTTAACCACAAATAAGAAATATTTTGGATCTCATAAGAACTGTCACCAACTTATCCCCGACCTCTTCAAACAAGTAAGAATGACTTCTCTCTCTCTCTCTCTCTCTCTCTCTCTCTCTCTCTCTCTCTCCACAGAAAATCGATAATGTTAAAACCCTACCCAACCTGTTACTTTTAATTTTGGGACTTCTGATTCTCGATTAGTGATTGAAGAATAAACTAGACAGAGGAGTGTCTGACAAAAGTTGAAAACTGGTCCAAAATGTGCAAATAAACAAGTTCAAAATCGGTTAATTTGTTTACACATTGTGTATATTACAACATTGTTTATATTAGAGCACAAGGACATGAACATTGTGTTAAACTCTCTATGCATAATGTTTGGAACTATTTGTATTCATCCTTGTGCGAAGGAAGTCATAATTTAATTTTTTTTTGTTAACCTTAATGTTCATAATATTATAGTAGAAGGGAAGATAGTAGACTTGAAGAGCCTATGGGAGACATTGATTCGTCCAAAGATTATTCTCTTCGTCTCGAAATGGAGTTTGATTCTGAGAAAGCGGTATATGATTTTTACAATGAACAATGAAGGGTTACGGGTTTTAGCATTAGGAAAGGTTATTCCAACAAAAGCCGGAAAGATGGTATTGTGGTGAATCGGAAGTTTGTTTGCAGTAAAGAAGGTGAAAAGGAAAAAGATAAACGGTCCCTAGTGGTAGAACATTCTCGAAAAGATACAAGAACCAAGTGCAATGCATTAATGTATATAGCATTCAATCGAGACAAGGCAAAATGGGTTTTTACAAAATTTGAAAAGAAGCACAATCATCCTTTGCATCTTCCTGAATGTGTTTATAAGATGCGATCTCAAAGATCAATAAATGAGGCACAAGGTTTAAATATCGAACTAGCAATTGATAGTGGTTTATCGTTAAAGGCTTCACATGATCTTATTAGTGCCCAATTGAGGGGGAGGCAATCCATAGGATTCAGACATGAGGAACACAAAACTTATTTGCATGTAAGAAGACAAAGAAGCTTAGAATATGGTGAAACAGGGGCTTTATTGGAATATTTTCAAACAAAGCTGGCTGGAAGTCCTTGTTTTTACTATCGCACCCAGTTGGATGTTGATTAGTAGATTACAAATATTTTCTAGGCTGACTATGAAATGATTAATGGTTATGGACTTTTCGGGGATTCTCTATCTTTTGACACAGAATTCCAAACAAATAAAGATTGTTGACCACTTGCTCTTTTACTTGCTTTAATCATTATAGAATGCCGACAATTTTTGGTGCGGCTTTATTGTATGATGAAACAGTAGAATCATTTGAATGGTTATTTAATACCTTCTTGGATGCAATGGGTAGGAAAAGGCTTGTCTCCTTATTCACAGACCAAGATGCCGCAATAGCAAAGACAATTTCGATTGTCTTGCCTGATATTACTCATGGATTGTGTACTTTTCTCCTCGTGCAAAATTGTTTAAAGCACTTAGGCCACTTGTGGAAGGGTGATTCCAAATTTCCTAAGTTGTATTTTAGGTCGATGGAGATTAGATGAAAAGGATTGTGCATGTAAGGGTAGCAACATTCACATGGAGGAGAAGGATATGAAATTGGTAAAAGCTGCACGTTACAATAATCTGTGTCCAAAAATGGTAAAATTAGGAGCTCGGGCATGCCAATTGGAAGTTGCATATGAATTTGTGGACACCGTGGTGGACTTTTTGTGTGCCAAAGTAGACAAAATGTTCATTGAAGAGGGAGACTTTATTGAAGAGATAGTCAAAGAGGTAGACCGTTTGGCTTCTAACTTGCTACAAGCGAAAGGTTTGGAAAAAAATCCCTTTACGTAGACGCAAAAGATTGAAACCTTGGCATGAGAATACTGGAAAGAGAAGAAGGGTTGCATCAAAACCTACTCGCCTTAGTCAGATATTGAAATTACTTAGTCCATTGATTCAATTTAATTTGTTTTTACTCTAATTGTGTAAACATATCTTCTTCTTTTTTTGGTGTGTGGCTAGGATATTCCAACTCCCTACATACCAGAAATGTTCGATAGTGGGTCTGCTTCTCAATCAACACCTTTGTCATCCGACTTATGTGTTGTAATTGAAATTATAAAATAATTTGTCCATGTATTGTATGAATTTTTTTGTTGAGGAATCCTCTGTATTTGCAACGAAGTTGAAGTGTGTGATAGGCTTGCATGGAAGGGATACTAAGTTTCTTGAAAAGTTTTTGACAATCTTTTTGGAATTATGAAAGTGTTTGGCACCATTGGATGATGTACTTTAAAATTTGTGCCAATTCTTACGGAAGTGGAATGGTGAATGTGTTTGTTGAACGGAACCATTGCGATTTGATTTGTTTAATGTTAGATTTTTGCCAATTCTTATGACATTGTGAATAGAATTTTTTACACCCAGGTGGATGCAATCTATAACGCATTGCCCAGGTTATTCACAGGTGAAATTTTTTTTGATGCCCAGGTGAATTTTTTTTTGATCCCCAGGTATGACAACTAAATATGGTGTAATTTAGTAATAATAAGGCAGCATAGTGGTAGTTTATTTCCATGGAGATCACGTAATATTCAATCCATTGCCTTTGGAAAAATGATCATTGATGCTGAGAGGTAAGCAATCTGTTATGCATTGCACAGGTGAAATTTTTTTTGATCTAAAGGTTTATGCAATCTATTCGTTTGCTTTTATTTTTTTTGGAAGAGATGTACCAAAACGACGTAGTTTTATAGGAGTTTCATTTAGCAAAACGACGTAGTTTTGTGGGAGAAGTTGTTAGGGTGAAAACTACACAAAACGACGTCGTTTTGTCTCACTACAAGGCCTCTAGTGACTTGGTCACCACATGCCCTGTAATACCCCAGGTTTGGAGATAGATGGTGTTTAGTCCCACATTGGTTGTTTACATGAGTGATCTTGGGCATATAACAAACCATGTAAGAGACTACTAGTACCTTGGGCTTAAGCATTTTGGGCCATATTAAATCAAGGTACTGGGCTAGTGGTCTACATGGGGTGTTATAGGCCCCCTGCCTCCATGTTTCTACACATGAGTACCATGGTATCCAGATTTCTCTACCATTGTTTGAGTTTGTTCTCCATTGTAGAATATTCCTCCATCCTCATCTCCATTGCAGCATACTCCTCCATCTTCATCTTCATTCCGTCCACCCGTTTCACTTTCATCTTGATATCATCATACTCATCCATCCTATCTTCGTTTCCTCCAACTTTTTCACCTTCATTTCCGTAGCATTATACTCATTTATCTTCAATTTCAGCTTTATATTTTCATTCATTAAAGTAGGAATCACCATCTTCTCACGCTCATAGATTTCATCAACCACCCATTGGAGAATTTGCATCTTTTGCCTTCCTACAAAGTGTAAGGAATTTTGGCAAATCTGAAAATAGGTTAGGGTTTGAAATAGGGCTAGCCTAGCCTGTCATGCTACAAATGGAGGAATTTGGGCTAAATAAAAAATAGATTAGGGTTTGAAATAGGCCTGATAAATTTCACTTATCTGGTAGTGACGACATCCAAGGAATCGTCTTCCTCAATTGTCATTAGTCCATGAAGTATCCATAACAGACTACTATCCACATTTGCAAACGGGCCGCCCATGACCACCAGTTGAGGAAGAGGACAACTGGTTTAAGCTTGAAGGCATCCAACTTGAAAGAAGAGAAGTTGTTATTCGGTGGGATTTTTTTTTGTGGGGGGGGGGGGATGATTTGAGGATTTAGGGTTTACAGGTGTGTATTAGGGTGGAGAGAGAGAGAGAGAGAGAGTGTGTGTGTGTGTGTGTGTGTGTGTTTGGCTTTGGGGTATATGAGTGCCCTGTGTACCCTTCACTGCGACAAAAAAGGCCCAAATCAGCTTCCCGTTTGCCACTCATGAGATTTTCGTCCATTTGTGGATGAAAAGGGTAACATTAAAGTTCATCACAAAGTGTAAGAGTAAAATTGAAACAAAAAAATTTACAGGGACGAAAATGAAAAGGTGACTACTCCCTCCGTCCGGTTTTCTTTGTCCCTCGTTCTATGGTAACCGGATAAAAAACTAGTGATATTTTTAAATTGGTAATGAATTTTATATCCAATTTTAATCTTACTTGATAGATCTCAATTAGTTCTATAAGCAATGTTTTTAAAATCACATAAAACATTATACATTATAAGATGTAATCATTTGAAAAATGACACAATTTCCAAAATAGACTAACAAATTTGGACGGATGGAGCATTTTATAAGTACTGTATAGGTAGATAAGCCTTCAACAACAACACAACAAAACCAAATGCACTTGTGTTGTGAATGATCGGGAACAACAAAAGTCTCCAACACATATACAACACATTCACATGGTGTATGAAGCTCACACACACTTCACACTCAAGTGTATGTGAGCTCCACACACCATGTGAGTGTGTTGGAGACTTTTGTTGGAGATTTATTATTTTTGTTATGGATAAGTTATGTTCCTCTAGGATAAAACGTGTGGATTTTTCCTTATATTAGACCTGCCTTTTCCAAATAAAAATAACTTTCTACATTACTTGAATTAGCTTCCCATCTTCTGAAAATAAACAAACAAGAATGGCACTGCTAAGGGAGATGTTATTTCATGCTCCGGATCATTGCTTCACAGAGACTATGGACCACTCACTTTGATGTGGACACCACACAAAATGTATAGTTTTCAACTCCTGTAGAGCAATACTCTAAAGGTACAATCAAAATTGAATAACAAAAAGTTGCCACATTACATTTTGGTTATTTATTTAGAGAGTGACTAAATTTAACAATGTGCCTGTACACAATGGCATGATCAACATTGGGTAGCCAAAACTTGCTACACCACCTTTTCAAACTCCCAAAAAAACGGTTTCTTTTGTCAAAAATGTTACGAAAACTGGTTTTTTTTTCAAAAATCAAAAAGAATTTTTTATATAATATTTGAAAAATGTTGTTGAGAGAAGAGAAGAGAAGAGATAAGGTTTTCGTGTAATGATGGGTGTACTTGATAGAGGAGATGTGAGGTTCATTAAATTTGTTTATTGAAAAGGATGCTAATTTTAATTATGCAAAGACCAAAATTTGGTTATTGATTCTGGTTGCTACTTTGATTATTCCATTGTGAATACATTTTGGGCCACATATCGCTAATTTTAGCAACATTTTTCTTTTAGTTCGGTTTGAGGTTTTAGTTTTATTGACATCATCATTTTTTTCATTTATCTCTCTATCTCTCTCCAGTCATTAGAACACAGCCAGAATAATGCTCGGGAAACATAAAATATATTTCTAGCAGGTGGGCTTGACCTTTTCTGGAAACCCTAGGCCCTCACACGCTTAGAATTCCTTCCACGTGCGGGTGCCAAATGAAGACCGAGCTACCGCCACTTTCACACTCCAGGAGAGAAACAGAAATCTCTCTCCCTCTCTCTCTCTCTCTCTCTCTCACACACACACACACACACAAACGCCATAAAATTGAGTATTCGCCTGCGCAATCAAATCAGCTCTGAATTATTTATTCAATGCCCCCCCTAGCGACGAAACAACTTCGGCTCCTGTCATTTTCAATCATCGTCTCTCCTTTACTGGAACTCTTTTCCTTCATTTCCCAGTAAAATTAATTGCAGGGAGAGGGAAATCTCTATAAAAAAACGAATTTTTTTGATGGTTTCTACTTCTACATTAGCCCTAGATCTTCCTTAGTTTCAGTCATTTCTCTTTTCCTAATTGTTTTCTTTTTCATAGTTAGCATTCTTAACTGATACTTGGGGGTAATGGAGGTTTACTCATCGAGTTTTGGGTTTCAGGAAATGATGATTGCTAACATTCAGAAAACCCTAACTTATTCACTGGGAAGTAGAAACAACTTGACGTATAACAATAGTAAAAGGAAACAAAGCCTTGTAGCTTTTAACACCTTAAAAAGTTCGGGTGGCGAGACCCAATTTGGTGTGGTAGTGACCACTGTTAGGAAAGAAGGCGATGGAGGCGATGTAGGGAAGGATTTAGGGGTGTTGGAAATGGGAAGTTATGCACCGGGAACTGACGGTGGGGATGTGATTGGGGGTAATAATGGAAATGGGAAATATTTAGGTGGTGGGGGAGGTGGTGGTGGCGGTGGTGATGGTGACAGTGAAGGGGGTGATGAAGAAGAAGAAGAAGAAGAAGATGATGAGTTTGGACCACTAATGAAGTTCGAGGAGGTGATGAAACAGACCGAGGCTCGAGGGTCTAGTCTTCCGGCAGACATGTTAGAGGCCGCAAAGAGTGGTGGACTTCGCGAATTGCTGCTTCTTAGATATTTGGAACTGCAGGTATTGAGCTTTGTTATGTGTTGATACGGTCAAAGTTTGTTTGCATTCGCGTAGTGTTTGGTTTGCCAAAGAAAAATGGAAGAATAGGCATGACACTTGGAATCATCATTCACTGCTTTAGGTGAATGGGTTGTCCATTGGGAGGCCAAGGAATGAAGCACATTCCAGTTCTTCCACGAATCATTCTAGCAAACCGAACACTGCTTTAGTTCACAATACTTGTGTATAACTGTTGTACAGCTTCTGTGAGAAATGGTAGTATTATTTATGCAGGCGTCTGGATGGCCTCTAAGCTTTATAATGACGTCTTGCTCTATGCTCCGGAATCGAATGTTGGCTGATCCATCATTTCTTTTTAAAGTTGGCACTGAGGTTTGTTATGATTCCTCTTTATGATTATTCTTTTGAAATAATTTGGCTAGATGTATGGTAGTGCTTGGTTTGCTAAGTCAGGGTAATAAGTTTGTGTATGTATGAATCCTTGTGTACAAGTGATTACTCTTGCAGCAACTTGGTCCACTTTAAGCAACACCCTTTTCGGAATTTACAAATGTTGTTCACATATCTAGGCACCAGGTGACTTGAATCAATAAGATTGTACACACCAAGGGAGAAGGAATTGATATATGAAGTTGGGGTTGATGTGATTTGGATCACCTTAGTTAAACAGTTGTTCTAGATACCATTTGTGCAAGTTACCTCTATGGTCCACCTTTATGTTGTGCCCTAAGGGTCGAATAACCAGGCCAAAACTCACACAACACATAGTTTTACATGGTTCCCCATAATAGGGAACATCAACAGAGGAATTGGAGCCATCTATTATAAAGCAAACAAAGCCCTCAAGTGGAGTTCCTAACTCACTGCACTCTTTTTGTTTACAGTCCTTAACCTACAAAATAAAAAATCGGAGGATTCCATTTATAGGTTAAAAATGGAACTCATGTTCATGCTTTGCCAGACCAAGCCTTTACTCCATATGGTTGAGAGAAGACTTTGAGCTGAGTTCTATCAGCTTTGGCATGCTTTTGAATAGGCCGAAATGAAAGCTAAGTTAAGAATGGGGGCCATATTCCCTATCTACCAGCCAAGGAGGACCTGCAACTACTCCTACAATTGGGGTATGACGAGGCACGTCCACAATCCTCCAATCAATGTTACCTCAGGTCTGTAAAACGGACAACTAGATTCCGATGTTCTCAGAACACTTGATTCCTTTCAAGAGAACCCGATCACGGGCAAGAGAGCTAACAACTCTCGTAAGAGCTGATTGCCGCTCCAACAAGCTCCTTCTGAAGATTGAAACAGACTTCAGACGAGCAACAATTTTTGGAGAATCGAGCCAACTCCAGAACAGACACAGAAGTTGGCAATATATTGCTTCCTATCGCAATGACAAAACCTTGAGACCTGCAATCGTCTCCAAGGCTATCCAAAAAGATATTTGCAGTACCAAATGCAGGTGAGACTCGGCTGAGCCTTCGAAAGATATCTCTCCTCCAAATGCAAACTCTTGTGCAAAATCAAGTTGTGAAGTGATAGATCCGAATCAAAAGAAGAACGTGGAACGAAGCTCGCTTGCAAATAGAATATAGGTTGTCTGAACAATCCAGACAGAAAGCTAGGTTTTTAAAGCTTTGAACAAACTTCCAAAAACAAATTCCAACCGAGTAAGCTTTGCTATCAATCGTTGAAAATTCTTAGGACAGAATGGAGAGGTCACATCGGTCCTACCTAAAATCCATTCTCCATCAACATTTAGTGTTGTTTTGACAGAATTTTCGATGTTTTGTTACAATAATGACCACATTCTGAAAACATCGCGACGACACCAGGTTTCGAGAACCGTAAACAAGCAGAACAATCAAAGTTGTTTTTGAACACCCAATCCATGGATTAGCAACCAGGGCCAGAGAACCAGCGGTAGTAGACAGATGAATGCCGAACACTCCAGGAGGCCAACCGATGCCTTGCTCGCACCAATACATGTCTTGCTCACGTCAAGTTATCCAAAATACCTCCAAAAGCTTCACATAGGCGTCAAAAAACGGATTCTTTGCCTAAAACTACTGCTAACAGAGGATGAATCATCCTTAAAACCAAGAGAATTGACCAATAAAGCATCCCAAAAGGTTCTCGATGCCCGAAAACAGCCGTTTTAAGGCTCTAAATGAACAATACAAAAATATGAGGTCAGAATCTTGCAACACAAACATCACGTTTGCATCTGTAACTGCCGATGTAGTCAGAAGCAAGTCCACCATTGTCGAATTGGCCCAACGGATGCCCAAAAACGCCAAAAATGCATTTTTAGCGCAAAAAACGGACAAGACAGCAACATTGGACTTGAATCTCAGAAAATGGAGCACAGGGTTGGATCCCGAACTGCCGAACATCTATGTTACATGGACTTGGGTACGAGTATCGGGTGCGGGTGTATGTCCAAGTGTTGGACCTTCCTAGACTTAAATCTTAGGATATTGGGATATGTGTTCCACAACGGGGTACGGGTACGGGGACATGTCCTAAACACCTATTTGTAGTATATATTGCATGACTAGAGCAGGTTATATATTGTAAATTGTACTTAGTAATGTATTTAAACAAGAAGAATTAAGAAAAATGTGTTTTTCCTATTTCATGTCTATGTGAAAGGCTAGAAATGTCGCTTTTCTAGCTAATTTGGTATTCTTTTTATGTAAATATCATACAATTAGAGGATCCGAGTGTCCAAATTGGGTACTGGTGTTGGACACAGGACACGGGTACTTGAGCCAAAATGAAGGATCCACGTAACATAGCCGAACATCGAGATAGTCGAAATTGACTACTCATGTGCGAAAATCAGAGTTCGAACGGCTCCGAAATTTTGAAAAAACACTTTCAGGAATATTCCCTAGACCAGGGGAATATTCTTTTGACTGGGCGCTGGCTGTACATGCTGACTGGACAGTTGACTCAACACTTCTGATGACATGGAGCACCAAGTGGGTCCAAACTGATGACATGGTTGGGTGATAGGGTGCTGACTGGGTGTTGACTAGGTGCTGACATCATCATCTTCTACCTCCCGATTGAGCATGAAATAACAATAATGAGTGGATTTGAGCTCCGACTTTGACTAGAAGGTGTGCTCCACCCCAACGTCATATGGAGGCTTATTGTACCTTTCTAGAATCATCTCGACAAGACAAACAGAATGGACGGATCAGATCATTATTTTTAGCAGTTTCAAAAAATGCGATGTCAATAGAGGAATGGAAATGGTGGATTTTTGTGTTTTTGGCTCCCTAGGCTCTGATACCATTTGTTGTGCCCTGAGGATCGAATGACCAGACCAAAACACACCCAAAACAGTTTTACGTGGTTCCCCCAAATTGGGTACATCCACGGAGTTATCCGAGCAATCTACTATATTAACTGAGCAAAGCTTTACTAGTAGATTTCCTAACTCACTACTCACTACACTTTCTGGTTACATTGCAACCTACAAAAAACAAAGCCAGAGGACTCCATTAATAGGCTAAAAATGGAACTCATGTTCATGCTCCATTCCAGACCAAGCCTTTACTCCATATGGTTGAGACTTGAGAGAAGTTCTATCTGCTTTGGCGTGCTTGAGAATAGGCTGAGATGAAAGGCAAGTTGAGGATGGGAGCCAACACTCCCTACCTACCAGTCAACAATTTATTGGTTGTCATAATGCCATTGGTGTTTGTGCTCCTTTTGTTTGTACAATTCTTGATATGAGCTCAAACTTACCATTACTCATTTAACATCATGCAGATTGTTATAGATTCTTGTTGTGCTACTTTGGCAGAGGTCCAAAAGAGGGGGAAGGACTTCTGGGCAGAATTTGAGCTTTATCTCGCAGATCTATTGGTTGGGGTGGTCGTTAATGTTGCTTTAGTTGGTATGTTAGCCCCTTATGCTCGTATTGGACAACCATCTTTGTCTAAAGGTGTTTTTGGACGTATGCAACATGCTTATGCGGCTCTTCCCAGCAGGTTGTTTTTTTCCCGCGAACTATATAGAATTCAGAGAATATTGAGTTAGTTATGTGGATCATGATGGGTTGTAATTGGCTTTTAGCCTTAAAAGATGATATGACCTAGTCATTCATTGCTTTCATCGTTTAATTTCATTCACAGCTTAGATGTCTATCTATCCAGTCATTCAAATGCTTGTCATATGCAGTGTATTTGAAGCTGAAAGGCCAGGCTGTAGATTTTCTGTGAAGCAAAGGATTGCTACTTACTTTTTCAAGGTACCGTAACCTATGAAGCACGGATACGGATACGAGATAAGGATACGATACGATACGGATACGCGATTTTTCCAAAAAGTCGGATACGATACGTTGGGGGATACGTTGAATATAAAAATAAATATATTATAAATATATATAATTTTTAGTTCCTAAAATTTCATTAGACATGTTCACCATTACAGCACAGAAAAAAAAAAAAAAAAACCATAAAAAACGTATCCGAATACTCTAAAAACGTATCCGATACGTATCGGGAGCGTATCCGAGCGTATCGGTAACGTATCGGAGCGTATCCAAAACGTATCCGAATAATAAAAATTTAATTTAAATTACGGATACTCTAAAAAACGTATCCGATACGTATCGGGAGCGTATCCGAGCGTATCCGTATCCGATACGCGTCCGATACGCGATACGGAGGTCAAAATAGAGTATCCGTGCTTCATAGACCGTAACCGCTAAGATTTTGATGTTTTTGGCTATTATTTTATGGTAAGGCAAAGAGTGGAATTTCGGTTTCTCACACAAATGTTCCGATTTGAATCTCAAAGTTTTCCTAGGTCCATCTCTCCTTTAGTTTCCTAGATTTTTGTGGATGTGGATTTTTGTAGCATGCAATTGATTGCTGACGGTGTTTTCAGGGTGTTATGTATGGAGCAGTTGGGTTTGCATGTGGTATTATAGGTCAAGGCATAGCTAATTTGATTATGACTGCAAAGAGGTACGCTCCTCAATAGACCATGAAGTATACATGCTTATTTTTGCTTAAACATATTTGGTGTATTGAACCTTAAATTATGCATATGTTCTGCTTTTCAGCAGGAATTGGCGTTTGAGAATTTGCTTGGTTTCTAAATGGAGTTGGGTGTCAAACATAGTCTTAATAGCTTATTGAAAACCAGAGTCGGTGTGGATGTTGCTAAGAGGGGGCTAAATAGGCAAATCTTTAAACATTATCAATTTTCATCCATCATCTAGCGATCAAATTCAAGGCATCTGAACAATAAACCATCAACGCGTGAGAATAAAGAGACGAGTGCAGTAGGACTTTTACGGGTAAACCCTGTGAGCTATTGCATGAGATGAAAACCAAGAACCAACACCAACCAACATTTTATATTCGCTATTGAGCACAAAGTACTGGACTACAGATGCTTAGAAATGCTAGAGATACTAACCATCCTTGATCTTACCATATACCTAATTCTGTAATTCCAACACAAGCTTCCATGAACTTGATCTCCACTGCCAGTGCTACTCACCCTATAAGCCCTTTTCTTTTCTTCCAATTTCAACAGCTTCCAAATGCCTCATCTCATTATCCTTATCCCACAATCCGTTTCATTATCCATATCCCACAATCCGTTTCCACAGACAAGGTTGGTGGTGATGAAGAGAGCACGTGTGAAGGTTTTTGAAATGTCACGAATAATCTTGCTCATAACGCAAGTGTACGAAAATGAGAAAATCTTTGAATGGTGTAGCCTTGTAAGGATCTAATAACTTTTTACCAATTCCGAGTGGCATGACCCTTTGTCATTCTCTAATACACCTTCTAAGAAGTAGAACCCAAATTACTGACTCTGGCAATCTTCTCCTTCTGAAATCACCGAGTACCCCAACACTTAAATATATCTTCTTGCATATTTGTGGATTTGTATGGACTCGCTTTTTTATATTTTTTTGGTGGACTCTTGTCCTGTTTATTCTTGTTCCTCTTTTTTGTACTTCAATAAAATATCCTTTTTGTTGGTGATCAAAACTCTAAAGGAAAGAAAATATTGTGAATAATTGGCCTGTTTGTATGATAAGCTGATTTTCCAGAACTTCAGACTGCGTAGTAGTCTTCAGCTTGACTGAGATCTTTTGGATCATACCAGTTACTGGATATTGTTTGGAGGAGCTCTACTTAATCTCTACGAGACAGTCAAGACAACCCTGACAAATTTCTACACCACTCAAATATTCTTTTGCCCGTCCATTCTCTCTCCTGCTCCCTACCTTTTGTCCTTCTCTATGTTGGCTTAAGCTATCTAATTATGTCTTGACAGATTCTGCTGCACGAGGTTAAGAATAGAGATAGTCAAGATAATAAAGTGGTTTACACATTTTTTTGAGAGAGGAAGGTGCAATGTTTTGAAAATTAGGAACTGTCAAAGCATCAAACTCAAAACCAATTGGCAATGAGCGGAGAGGCCACCCAGGCTCATATACTAGTTTTTGAGGTTATAAGTAACCAATGTGGGACAAGCACTCATGGGAAAAATGGTATATTTCCCTTGGATTCTACTGTTCGTTTGCCGCAATTTTCTTTGCTATTGATCCTAAGTAACAGCTCATGAAACTAGGCAGAAATAGAATTACGCCACTTTAGTCACTACAACTTTGTTCACCTTAAGCTCAAACAGTTGGCATCCAGTGGTTACAATCCCATCAATTTTCTCCGTTATATTAATCTCGAGTACAGACAACTTCTTGGAGCTTTCCAAGTTTGCATATTTGTCAACTTTTTCATCCTTGTGGGCATTGTGCACAAATAAATTTTGGCAATGCCTTCTTTGATAGCTAGAAGTATAACTGGTGGAAAACGTGTAGCTAATTTTTTGTTTTATTTGTTGAACAATAAATTTTGGCAATGCCTTCTTTGATAGCAACAAGTATAACTGGTGGAAAAAGTGTAGCTAATTTTTTGTTTTATTTGTTGAACAGTGAATGCAACCATGTTGTGTTTGATTATTTCTCATGATATGTTCTTTCTCCGTATCAGGAGCATAAGGAAATCCGAGGAGGACATACCTGTTCCACCTCTTGTGAAGAGTGCAGCTCTATGGGGTATGCCTTGATTCATCAATCACCATCCTTTTTAGGGCTATTAAACTCATTCTTTGATATGCTCTCCAAATAAGCTCTTGATTTGAAAACCTAATTGAGCTTATCTCTACAATTGGCTTGAGTTTATACATGTGCACTGTGGTTTAGAATCTGAGAAATTTTCCTCCCTATTTTTCTAAAGATATCCTCTGTTGTATCTTAGCGTATGAATGACTTTTGAACTTTTCAATATGGAGTTAATATTGAGGGGTATGGGGATTGGGATCAGGCAATCAATCAAACTTAAATGCTAACACATCTTCACTAAAATTATACTAGTAAAACGAAAATGCACTTCTTTCTCTAACTCAGCTCGGCTTTAGAGGAGGGGTGATCCCCTGAGGAAGGACACTTGTAAAGCTTGTGGCTATGTAAACTATATTGCCACGTTATGGAGCTTACGTCCTTGGTTGTCCGTAACTAATGCCTAATGCGGGCCATGCCTTCAATTTTGAGGTCTAGTTTAGCAGAGTTGTCCCTCAGGAAGCTTGACAACGAGATAGTGTTATTAGGCATTGTTGAACAAATTCTTTATTGCTGAAGGAAGGTAGCACCTGCCTTTTATGTTGACAGAATATTGATATCATGCCTTACATGGTGGTGTTTAATATTTTCATACAGTTTGTGTGGTTTGAACATGCTTATCTTCTTCTCTCATAAACATTATGATGATATCCCTTTGGCCCGTACATGGCAGGGGTTCTCGGACTCCTCTTTTATAGGGCGAACAATGAATGAGATGTCGTCTATCCCCATCAAAGGGCTAAAACGTTTCTGTTTCCTATGTTTCCTCGTAGACTAAAACGAATTAGTGGGATCCCGTAATTCCAGTGTTTTGACTGACACATCGAAAAGCTCCCAACACATTGAAATCCTACGAAACATCTCATTGTCTCGAGTCTCGACACATTAGAAATATGCGACAATGGCATTTTTCTTACCTTCCCTGGTTCTTATGACACCCACTATGTTCTGATAACATTTTGAGATTTTTATGTAACATTTCTTTTTCCTAGTTAACTGAATAAACAAACCGAATTTTTTTTTTATCCTCGAAGACGAATACTACTTTCTCTATTTGGACCTGGAAACTTAACCCTGCGTCTCTTAGTACTTGAGCAACACAATTTCTTTTCCATCAGCAAGTATGTAAAACTTAGAATTCTCCAGTTGAATTGTTTTTACCTTTCAAATTCATCTGGTTATGAGATGATGTCCTTGGCCTCTACCACTAGGGGGAAAAAATGATATGGAATTTCCCAAGTTGTTATCCCTGTCTTCAAAACCATTACAGCTTCGCAACTTTATTGCAGAACCATGACAAAGCTTATTCTGTTCATATGCAATGACCTAAGATCCGATCATCAAAGTTCAGACTTTGCTGAGTGACTAGTGTACTTTCCTCGTGTCATATTTTCCTTCTTGTCTATGCTAAGTGCAAAAATACAGAAACTTGTGATGTTTTTCTTGTGCCTTTGGCAAGTATGACTTGTTTGTTTGAGAGCTTCATGATATAATTGGCTTACCAGTTACAGTCAGTTTCGTAGACATGTATTGATACATGAAAAAGTTTTTTTTCTGGAATCTATTTCTTCTGTTCTCCTAACTTAGAGTTTTCTTACCCCAACATGCAGGTGTTTTCCTAGCAGTTTCTTCCAACACCCGCTATCAGATCATCAATGGATTAGAACGGTTGGTAGAATCATCTCCTTTGGCAAAGAAGGTTCCATCTGTTGCACTGGCTTTTACAATTGGTGTGCGATTTGGGAACAACATATATGGTGGGATGCAGTTTGTGGACTGGGCCAAATTGAGTGGTGTGCAGTAACTGTACGTCTTTCTTATGTTTAAATGAAGCATTCCCTCGGTCTGTGACATTGTCCCAGACAAACAACTATGACGTGTAGAGACCTTGAATGCTTTTATGAATAAAGCGGAAAAAGGATTTATGGAGGGCCTTTTCCTTTTGTATTTGCGGTTAGAGCTTTTGTAAGGAATAATGTTTGATATTTTGGCAACCACTCTGAGCAGGAATTCAGCTTAATCTCAATTGCATATGATCATTCACTTTAGCGCGCTCAAATAGTTTGTGACCAAAGAATACTAGCATATAGTTCGATTCTGTCCTTGGTGCTGCTTCTTTCCTTCACCAACAGGCATCTTGTCTTTTTGAGGTATGTTAAAGTGGAAAAGAGAGGGAGGGAGAGAGCAGCTAATGTACAGTTACGGTTCTCATTCTTTATTCAATTTAGGATTTCTGGTGTACCAATCTAAAGGTTTTTGGTTACTGTTTATTGAAGCACCCAGCAAGCACTTCCCCGTGCATGTCTCGTGGACAAATATCCAGGCAAATCCCTCACGGTAATACCAGCTGCCAGCATCAGTTGACATTTTTAATGTATTGTATGCGTCTATTCTATTTTCGAGAAATTACTCTTTAGGTGAAGAGAAATGGGTAATTACATGTTTTTGCTCTTGCTCACATTACAAGTTCTGTCCAAAATTCCAAAGCTTTGTTAGCGGAAGGAGTTTATTGTCATCACATGAATACTTTAATGGGGTTACGTGAAAATTAGTAGTAGTTGAGGGGGATTTAATGAAATTTATCCAATTTATAATAGTTCTGATTCAGGCTTTTGAATGAGACTATCAAGGCAGTGTATATCATCCGGATAGGCTAAATGCCACATTTTGGGACTGATGGAGTTTTTTCTTTTCCCGGCGGAAGTTCATATTTTTAGTCGTTGTTATTGAGGTATGAACTCCGTCAAATGCAAGAGAGTATATGGTGCCTACCACTGGGCTGTTGGAGTTTTGCCATATTAAGGCCCTACAACGCTAGTCGAGACTTGCATAAGCTTAGCCCGAAAACCCGGTTACATAAGAAGTGAGGGAGAGACTGGGGGAACACACCATTCTCATGACAAATGATCCTGACTCATCACTAATGCATCCAAAAATTCTCTAATGCATCCGAAAATTCAATTGGATACAACGGAAAGGGAGGGAGATATTTTCATCACCCACAAATGAAAATATCCAAATTCATCTCTGAATACCAGCCACCAATTCTCTGCCTTTTATCTGTACTTCTCTTTTGCCCCGCATTATATATATGGCGATGATACTTGCAAGCCCACGGAGTGTATGAACACAATCCTGTTGATTGGGCCTGATACCGAGTTATCAAAAGAAGAGTTGTGTGACCGGAATTCCGATATTACTCAATAATCAAGATGTTGGAGGGAAAAGCAGTGGTGCGCGAGACAGACATGCCGGAGGCGTTGCAGAGCCATGTCATGGAGTTAGCTTACCAGGCTCTTGATCTTCATGAAGTCTCCGACTGTCAATCCATTGCTCATTTCATCAAACAGGTTTTCCTTTTTTTCACTCTCGGAGTCTTTTTCTTGTTGATTCTGATCTTATCATACGCGACAGTCAATGTTACGCGAAGAACAAAATGATTTTTCAATCCATAGAAACGATGAAGTGATACGAAAATCACACCACACAAGAAAATTAGAAAAATGTGGTTAGTGCTGGAAGTCGCCGGGGGATTGGGGTACGTCGTCGTGATTTGTTTGATCGCGACTGTCGACAGCTTGGCAGGAGGCGGGCAATAGCCAATAGGTGACAGTGGTTTGCTTGCTTTAGAGTAGTATTTATTTTTATTTTTTTTTCCAGTGACCAGAGTTTTATTGTTGTTTCTTGTGACCGGAGTTTTTTTTTTTTGTCCATATCATTTTAGTTGGTTCTTGTTTATTTTCGTTCATGGAGATTCCTATTCCCTCCATGGAACTTTCTCTACCCTGTGTGGGTAATGTTTTCACGTACTTAGTGAATTCCTTCCCGGTCCACATAGTCACATAGATAACCAGAAAGTTGTGGATTCTTTTCCCCCAACCGAGGGCTCCGGTTAGGGGTTTGTAGTCTTTTGGGGCTAATTTTGAGTTTTGAAAAAAAATTATTATGATCAAACTCTCAAGCAATGCATGTGCACCTCTGAAATTATGGGTAGGGCGGGGCATAGGCCTTTTACTCCGATATCCCGGCCTCAGCCCTCCGGCTCCTTGAAGGCTCTCCATAATAAATCTGAGAGTTCAAAATAATCCATGATGTTGGAGATTCAATTCTAAGTCATAGATCGAAATTGTAGGCTAAGAGCACTCCGATGCTCAAGTTAAAACTTAAAAGAGAGAAGAAAGTACAAAATGGATTCTATATAAAAGCAGCATACTTGCTCTCAGAGTTTCACGTGCACGGCACAAGTGTCTGGCGTCACTTGTAACCATGTTGTTGGCGACATCATGAGTGATGCTAGGGACACGTGGCAGAACCCACGTGCTCACAGCGTGACACCATGATAATGCCTTCAACTTCTGGACGGCTGGACCAGCCCGTGGGTCGGATCCATCCGGCCCGAACCAAAACCACTAGATCCGGATACTAATGCACTGGGTTTTTACAGAACGGGATGCGCCTTTGGCCCAGCCCATACACTTTCGGCCCAACACACCAATTATACACTCTGGACTACCCATGGCAACAAGCCCAAATACAGTCGGGTTTGGCTCACTACAACATGCATTAGGACTTATGCCTGCAATGTTAGAAGGTGAAAAGAAAAATTCGTAATCTAGAATGAGGCAGAGAAATTGTCATTGTTAGCATTATGGCAAAGTGCTAGCTCAGCTTCCAACACTATTTCGCGTGCTTGAAACGATAGAATCGTCCACTCTACAATCTAGGGTACTCAGCTGTTCGACGAAGAAGGAGTTTTATCTGAACAAAAATTGAACATGTTTCTGCAGAAATTTGATGAAGATTATGGAGCAGCATGGCATTGTGTGGTGGGAGAAGACTTTGGATCTTGCATTACCCATTTATGTGGAAGTTTCATGTTCTTCAGAGTTGGGATGATGGAGTTCCTTGTTTTCAAAGATGGCAAGGACTTGAGGGAAAGCAAGGATGAGGCAATAGGAGTTCAACAGAAAGCTGGACAAGTTTGATTTTTAGGAACCACTTCTCTGTTAATGTTGTATCATGTACTGTTACGTACCTCGGGCCTGTTTGTTTCGATAAAGCATAAATCCAATTTATAAAATCATAAAACAGGCGGTAAATGCACAATATGGGACTCTCCCAAGGCAAGATCTTATTATACTATCCCGTTATATTCTCTCTCATAGAAAGTGTGCATACACTTAACAGAACGACTTCCTTTTGAACAGTGAGGAGGGAAACAAATAAAAGGGGGTTCGGTCTTCCTCATTGTCCATCTATATATACTTCCAGTAAGAGCCCTGGAATCGAAAATTTGGGAAGAATAAAGAAAAACGCAACCGTGCAAATATAGAAAAACGTGAATTTTAAATACGAATAGTGGTTTATTTGTAATGTAAAGATTAACATACATGCATTATATGACATATATAGATTTGTGCTGCTTTTAAGTACCAAAACAATGTAATGAAAAATCTACACGAACATATATATGTAGTTATAAAAGCGTATAGTATTAGTTTTTTTTTTTTTTACCTGGTTTTTTTTTTTTTTTTTTGAACGGCAAAGAGGAAAGATATATTAAAGGAGAAGAGAAGAGTAGAAGGGGGATAAAAACCCAAATTAAAGGCATCACAACCCAATGATACATCCCAACTATGTTAGCGTTACGTAACTGTATGTAACGGACTTATGAATTCTCGCAACTTCACAAGTCACCTAGCTAATACTTGGAATGGCGGAAAATATATTATTTCTTGTCTTAATAATGGGTAAAAATGTGACCAAATAAGTTGGGGAGAGGAAAACAATGTGTACCGTCGAGATTTGTAGGTGTTGCTAATGATTTTAGCAAATTCACGACCGCTACACCTGATTCCCGTTGCATAACGTCCGATAATACCAAAACCGTTACCGTTACGTGTCGCGAAACCGATATTTAAAACTATAATTGGCACCCATCCTTCGACAATCATACGCCAAGAAGAAATATTCAAAGATATATAGGTAAATGTAAAATTAATGATCTCATTTAGATCTATATAAATGTAAAGTAAGGTAGTATGATGTTTCAACCTTTTGCTTTCCTTTTCTTAAACTCAATCATTTAGTTTGCTCAAGAGATGCAAATTCGTCTGGTTTTCCGTCTGTTTCTTAACTAAAGTGATTGGAATATATTGAGGATAGTGAGACGAAAAATCTAGAAATTTATTTTAACTTATATGTCTGCATGAAGCGTAATAACAATAATCACAAAGAGAGTGCACTATGGTGATCATTAACAAATTAAATGATTATGAGATATAAATGCGTAGTATGTCTTTTGTTATTTTTTTAGGTTATCGTTTTTTTATAGGGGTGCATATATATGGTCCAAATTTATATGATTCCGAAGGCATCCAAGGACTGCCATCACTCACGATTCGAAATTGATTGATCGGGTCCAAACCAAAATTCTCACAAACTAAATCAAATCAGTCTGCAATGCACGATTGTACGCCTAGCTAACTTTACGGCTACTCTAATACCTATAGCTTTTCAAACCTCGCGACAAATGTCAAGTGTTTAAGATACTGTCTTCTTAGAAATTAGATTACTTTGATTCGGCGAAAGTCGGTATTGTTGGTTGTAGTTAGTGAGATTTGAATCTCAATCAAGTGCATATTAGTACATGGTACCAACCACAGGCTACCACTGCAATTGCAATGGTATGATTCGGTTAATCCACGGTTCAATAACAAAAAAACATGGACCGAACTATTTATCACGCTTCTAAATTTTTTTTGACACTGGATCATTAATCCACGGATCCAGACCAAAACCTATGGTCTGGACTTGTTTAGTGGTTCATTCTATTTTTATGGCCAGCCTAATTTTTTATACTTCATGTTTCACAATATAGATTCTCTATGTGGAGGCTAAGTTATAAATTAAAATGCCTCCTTTAAAAAAAGTCGAAAAAATACCGGGACAATATGTAGAGATTGAATGGCGATTAAGTTTTCTTGACAAGATAGATGAGCATTTATACATATTTAGTTAAACATCCTCTTTCAATATTAACCTTAGGATGTCACCCTATGACATTTGAATCTTTATGATTCCATCCTGTAATTTGAATTTGGACCATTGTGCCCCCATTAATTATTTCATTATCAATATATGTATATAAAATAATTATATATTTCTTACTTACACTACCAGTCGGTTACAATTCCTATTTTTATGGGATTTGGTTTCTTATCTTTGCATTGGTGATCCTTATCTTTGCATTGCACATTCTTCCAAATGGAAACAAACCTTCCGATAATTATTACTCCATTGATGAACATTTCCATAAACTTACAACTTACAAAAACACACCCATTTGCCTTTAATTGAATACGTGTAAGCCCTGAACACAATACGTGTAGACGGCCTCGTTTGGTGTCTGTTCTAGTTTTTAGAAGGTTCTCCATTAAATCCAAAATCATTGTCTTCTCTCTCCCTCTCTCTCTGGCCGACCAACTCATCCGGCGTCCTGCGACGAGTTCCGACCATCACCATCAACACCATCATCCAAGTCCAATGAGGCAACCCACTCCGATGAGCCATGCTCAGATCTATTGCGGTGGCGGCCGCCGCGAAAGCCGCCGCCCACTATCTCTCTGGATCAAGATCGTCACCCACTTTCACGGTAGATTGGGTTCTTTTTTTTCTTTTTTTTCTTTCTCTCTCTTTGATCGGTTGTAGAATCATGTTTTTATTTATGGTGGTGATGGGTTCCGAATCTTATTAATGGCGTCGTTGTTTTTCGATTCAATGGTGGATTTTTTTTTATTCAAGTCTGGTGTTTTTCTTCGATATAATAAAATACTAAATCAATAAACGATGTTCACATGCTCTTTAAAAGATGATTTTTTTCAAACAATGAATATGGCTTATTGATTTACCCATTTTGGTGATTTGATACAGTAAAAGTGGTAAATCACTAAACCATGTTCACTTTCCATATTGGGTGATTTGATACAATAAAAAATGGTTTACTGGTTTACCATTTCGGCACTTCAGTGATACGGCAAAGTAAACATGCTAAATCAACACATGATTTAACCATGTTTTCTTTTGGTTTTATAGTGCATTAATCAACCATGTTTTTCATGGTTTTGGCTTGTGTTGTGGTTTTGTGGTGCGTTAATTTACCAAATATTTCATATTTTTAAAAGATTTTTTTGTGGTGTATTAATCTACCTATCATGATAAAAAAAAATGGTGAATTACTACGAAAGTGCATGAAATCAATATCTCATGATTCGTGTTTTTAAGACAAAATATCATGATTGTTATTATTTTTTAATTTTTTTAGATGTGAGAAGATTAGGAAAGAGAGAATTGAAAGAGAGAGAGAGAGAGAGAGAGAGAGAGAGAGAGAGAGAGAGAGAGAGAGAGAGAGAGAGAGAGAGAGAGAGAGAGAGAGAGAGAGAGAGAGAGAGAGAGAGAGAGAAATATTAGGAAAATTGAGAGAGAGAAATAATAGGAAAATTAGGAGAGAGAAAGGGTATTTTAAAATTTATTTGAATATCAGGATGGAATCATAAGTATTCAAATCTCATAGGATGGAATCATAATGATATTTTTTATACAGGACCCCTAATTAACTCTTTCTAAATGCAAACCGTCAAAAAGAGCATAAATAAAAGTATATTATTTATATAGAAGATAATATAAATAGAAAACATAGAAAAGAACATGTTGTATATCTTCTTTTTTGAATTTACAAAGGAAATAAAAAGAAAGCGTAGAACAAATTTTTTTTTTTATTATTTGAAAGAACTTGTATCAGGCTACAGTGACTCTGTTTGTACGAGGTTGTTTTTATTAATGATATTTCTATCTCTTTATTGAAAAAGGAAAAAGAAAAAAGAACATATGTAAGGTAATAATGAGATGAATTTATAAAACATGTAAATTCAAATGCTCTGAACTCTGCTGTGTTGGGTGCTAGATGACAGTGCCAGCTCATTAGTTTTGTAGGCCTGAAACAAACTCATTAGATAAGTCCTAACATATATTTTGCATAATAAATTTTTTTCAATACATCTTCATAAAAAACTACTAATAAAATATTTATCATCGCACAAATTTAAACATATAGTCATCCAAAAATAAACTACTCTTATAATATATAGGAGGTCTACAAGTTTGGGGGCTCCTATTTGTTTACATTTTTTGGAGGGCCCGAAGTGATAACTTCATTAGCTTATGCCAGGAGCCGGCCCTGCTAGATGAAATAAGAGAGAAAGTACGACAAGAGAGGAAGTAGATGTTAAACAAGGAGGAGTGAAGATGTAATAAAAGACAATGGTGGTTGGTCTTTTTGAATTTCTTTAGAATCATGTAAAGGCAAATTCTATTGGCATCCCATTTTTTTGCTAAACGCCTCCCACCAATTTTTGACCATTTAAAGACAAAAATACCCTGAAGTATAAAGACTATATTATCGTTCTTCTTCCTCCTATCTCCTAACCACTGCCACCACTCACCTCCATAACCACCACTACCATTGAAATCCAACGGCCGCATCATCACCCATAACCACCACCACCACTCACCTCCATAACCACCACCGCTGAAATCCCACACTGCCGCATCATCACCCATAACCACCACTGGTTCTCCAGTTTGCTCGGTAGAGTAGGGTTTCCGATCAAACACTAATCTTCCCTCTTCAAACCTCGTTTCTTTCCACCTTTCGACTAAACCAGATCTCAATTGACTCCACAAATGGTTCTTTAAACTAGCTCTATGCCTACGCCGGGCCCACATGCTCGGCAAGATGGCCGCCCAATTCAACTGCCGCCACGAGCTCGATCTCTCCTAGTCATCTCTCTCCTCGACAACTTCGGATATCCAGTTTCGAATGAGTTCTATTGATTCGGATTTTAGAATCCGAGTAGGTACAGGTAATTCACACTTTAGATCCGAAAGGTAATGGTAGGTACAAGAGGGAAAGATGCGTCAAGAGTTCTCTTTTGTACTTGAACCACAATGCCTTCTTCTGTTGCATCGTGGCGAAGGAGGAGGAGGAGGAGGAGGAGAACTATTTTCGTTAGAAGGAGCGGTGGTCGTGCGAGGTGATGATGCGATGGTGATTCGAGGTGCGGTGGTGGTGCAAGGTGCGATGGTGAGGTGGTGGTGCGAGGTGCGGTGGTAGTGGTGCTGTGGTGGTGTGAGGTAAGAGGAGTAAACTGGGAAAGTTTGGGATATTCTTGGGTTGTATTTAATAATTTATGGGTTTCTTTTAGAATTTGTGATTTTAATATTTAGTGGGAGGCATTTAGAAAAAAACAAGATGCAAATAGAATTAGCCACATGTACAATGCAAGCTCTTTTATATAGAGCACTCTATTGACTTACATGTCCTGTAAAAAAGCCTAGGACTACAATACTTTAGTTTTGCACATGTTGCACGTGTGCTAATTACAAAAATCTAGATATTAGATAGTTTACATACTTCTAGATATTTTACACACTACTAGATATTAGATAGTTTTTATACTTTATAAATATTTTTACACCTTGTCTTCTTCTCTTTTAACAGCGTAGCCTTGCGGTTGCTCCACGTAAACTTCATCTTCTAATTCGCCATTGAGAAAGGCAAAAATGTTTCAATTGAAATCCAAGGCAAGAACTGTTCTGATAGTCTCCATGCGAGCGACAGGCACAAATGTTTCAATTGAAATCCACTGCAGGCTGTTGTGAGTAGCCTTTTGCCACTAAGCGTGCTTTAGTCTCTGAATTGATCCATCTTCTTTGTATTTTGTCTTATAAACCCATTTTATCCCGATTACATCTTTGCATTTTGGTAGCTCAACGAGATCCCATGTGTAATCTTCTCAATCTTTACAATTTCCTCGTCCATTGCCTTTTTCCATATCTCTTCATTTGCAGATTCCTCAAAGTACTGTGGCTCACAAGTGAAGAAAGCAAAATCACACGCGTCATCTATGTCCCGTAAGGAATGTATTTTTCTTGTTGGATTGAGATCTTCTAATAATGAGCTCTCTGGGCTGGCTTGTGGGCTTTGGTTTGGACTTGGGTCTAGAGTCAAAGTTTCTTGCCCATTTTCTGCATCAAAAGCCTTGAAAATCTTTTACTCTAGGAAGGAATTGTCCTCCTTTCAAGCATAACTTTGAAAAAAATAAAATTTCACAGTCCAATATAACAATATACCAAGAAAAAAAATGTTTAAACATTCTTCATTAAGCAAAATTTTTTAAAATTAAAACATTATGAAAGATTTTATACATAGAAAAGGAAACGACAATGACAGAGATAAATAAATGGTCAATCTGTTTCTTTTTTTCATTAGTACTAAATGAATATTGAAGAAGAGTTTAATAATTGCACGTATTCCTGTAGTGGACATTTAAAAAGGGACGGAGGGAGTGTATATATTTCTAAAGTTTTTCATGTATAGTTTTAGAGCAGGATCCCAATCAGATTTATTCAATATTAATTGGTAAATTTTTTCTTAAATTATTTGTTGGTGAAATTAAAAAGCATTATATCATCACGAGTTATGACAATAAAAAAATTCATAACTAGAGGATAAATTGATGATTGTGTAATCCGTCTTTCAAATTTATAAGAGTGTAAACAATATGTTTATAAAATGTAAAGGTACTTAGAATTATTTGTAAATGACAAATGAGATTAAATACAGTATATTTGGGGATCTAAGGCTCGGTTATTGAATGGATTTTTGTGTGATAAAATCTGAGATTTTATCTCTATCCTCTACCAATGGATAAAATGCAAGAATGATTTTATCTCCTTTTTTTGAAACCCATTGTTGTCCTCGTGTGGCCCACCCACAAATGGCATGTCAAATTACCATTTTAACCTTTGTCCTCTTAGATCTATGAAACAAAAAGGAGGGTAAATTGGTAAAAATGGCATTAGTGGATATTTTATCACAACTAAATTTTATCTATTGGGAAAATTACATGATTTTATCACCCCTCTATAAAACACCAACTTAAATGAGATTTCTCATTTTATTTCATAAAATTCATTGGAGAACCATGCCTTAATAGTCATAACCAAAAGTCCAACGGGTCACGGGCCGTGCCCCCTGGCCAAGGTTGTGAATCTCGTACCGTACCGGCAGGTACCGGCCGGTACGTACCGGATTTCAATAAAAACGGTAAGGTCACCTTATGATACCGTCCCGTCCTCGATTCCGGCCAATACCGGACGGTTCTGGTCATCCCGGACGATACCGGACGGTACCGTGGTACCGGCTGTTCCGGCCGAGAAATTGCAGATGGCGTTTTTGTAAATTTCTCGAAAACTTCATATAAAAACCTCTCTTCTTCACGTTTTCCCCTTTCTGTAAAGTGTAAAAATGGCTGCCGATCTGCTGTTACTTTAATCCTCTCCGGCGAACATCGACGGCCACCTCTCCGGCGATTTCTGTACAGCTCTCTTCTTCACGTTTTCAGGTGACTTTCACCCCGTTGTGGACGGCGTCACGGCTGTTGGCGTGGTCGACTAGTGGTGTGGCATCGACAAAGAGTCACAGGTGGTGGTGCCGTGGTGCGGCTGGTGTCGATCCAGTGGTTTGGGTTGAAGAAGGGTTTTCTTTGGAGTCTTGGACGTAGAGGAGAGAGAGGGAGGGTTTTGTTGGGAAAAGGAGAGGGTGGAGTATTCTTGTAGACTTTTACGTTTTCTCTGTGTTGAGATAAGAGTAGACTATACAGAGAGAACATTGAAAATGACAAAGCCTATACAGAGAGAACATTGAAAATGACAAAGACTTTTAAAGCATTAACTATTCTCACACCCAAAAATTATAAATCCTCCATGTGATTATATTTTTTATTATTTTTTTAGAACTATTATATTTAATGTAATATAGTTATTTTTAATATAATATATTTTATAAATAATTGGATGATATAATTTACCAAGAAAAAAAAAATTGGGTGATACGAGTAAAAATTTCAATTTATATATATGTATATATGAGTAGTACCGCTAAATCCGAAATGGTACCGGTACTCGCCCGGTACCGATACCGTACCGTACCAGTAAGAAAACCGGTACCCTGTCCGGTACGAGATTCAGAACCTTGCCCCTGGCTCCTTCATAAATCCGCCCCTGACTCCAACGCTACCGGCTACACTCCTCTGCTCCCTCTCCACAGGTATCTCTCTCCTCTCTGAATCTCTCTCTCCTTGTTCTCGTCATGAGCGTCAGACTAGGGTCTGGGGGCGGTATACCAGAAATCGAAATGAAATCGGCCCAGAGAGAGAATAGCCAATGGTTTTACAGATTTATTTTTTCCTGAGATAGAACACGTAGAAAGAGAGACTTCTGTATTTTCTGGGTTCTTTTTGTTTCAGGCTTGCGATGAACTATTGCCAGATCTTCCTTTTTATTTTGAACACGGTTGTTGCAAGATCAATTATTCAGTTGCTATTATGCAGAAATATAGTTTCACTAACAAGGTAGAGCTGTCAATTATTCAGGCGACGGCCACCTCGTCATAGCATCACACAAAACCAATTCGAGCTCGGCATAGCTTGCAGAGAAAGGGGCTATCATATGTTAATCTAATTTTCTCCAAGAAATGGATGAGTACGAATTTCAACGCGCCCTTAATCTCTTCCCAATCATTCGAACCCGCGATTATCACGTAAACCTCTCCCCCTCTCCTTCAAATATGTCAATATACGTGTGTCTATCTGTATGCATATTTAGGTAAATTATCTGATTTGGGTTTGAATGCGGTTGTTGTTATTGTTAATTGTTTCTGTCTGCTTTTGGTTTGAGTAAAATTCAATGTTCTTGTTTATTCCATAAGCATGTTGTTGTATTTTCAATTAACAAGAAACCCATTTGCTGTTATTCATCATCTAGCCTCCTCCTTCTATGATTTATTTTATATTGGTTAAATTGAAAAGGATTTCATTTTTACCAGTAGTTTGAAATAAGGCTGCAAATGAGCCTAGCCGAGCTGGATTTTAGAATCTTCAGGCTAGGTTTTTAAGGTTTTAATCAAGCTCGAGGTCAGCCCAGGAAAAATTTGATGAGCCAAGCTCGAGCGGAACTGGCCTAGGCTTGAGTCGAGCTCGAGCTTATTCATGAGCCTTAATGAGATTAAGAAATTGTATATTTATGCACGGATGCAGGTTTAGAGTTGCAAATAATTTTTCTGTCATGAACATAAATATGTTCATACATAATAAAGATTGTTAAAAATATACGCATATGTTAGAAGTCAGAATTATATGATCGAAAGAGTGTACTTCACTGAAGTCACAAGTATATTGGTTCATTTGTTTACCAGTTGTTTGAACAGATGGATGGCTGCAGATTGATTTATTAACTGTAAGCTTGCACAATTTTTCTAATTGATGATATATGGAAATATAAATGGAACAGATCTTAAACTTGACCTTGTGCATTTAATAGAAAAACCATTGTTGGGTACTAGCTGGGCATACCTCTGCAGACTCTTTCAAGGGTGGCTGAAGAAAAACTGAGATGTTTTCACTTTTCTCTGTAGTGTTGTGTATTTATGCACGGTGGATGACATGTTTTTTGGATCTAGATAAAATCATTTTCAACAGATAAACTGGTTGTGCACAATAATAATGCACAGTTAAATCCTCCAAAATGAAAAATGAAAAACTTTGCATCTTTGACATCGTAAAGCATCCACTCTAACCTCTTTAAACACCTTCTAAAGTTAAGTGGAGGGCAAATACTCCAATAGAAGCCTGCACTAGACCATCGCCTTATCTTAAAGAAAATGAATAGTTACTCTTCATTTGTGGATGCTCTTACCTTTTCCTATGCTTTTTATGATTTATAGCATTCACAGTCATGCTCCAATGGACTTGCTGGTTTTTCTAATTCTCTGTGTGAAGAAGAACATGGTTAAACTGAATCAAGTAAATAGGTTTAGGTTCCACACTAAGTTTCTGAGAAAAGTTGGATTTGGCAAAACTTGTCAATTCTTGCGAAGCACTGGAATTTTTTGTGGAAGCATTCAAGAACAACAATTGCAGAGATTAGGATTAGAGTGGTTAACAGTTAAGAAAAGTTCGAAAAACACTACAGAATATAAAACATTTTGTACTTTTTTATTTGAACCTCTTGTATATCTAATATCTGCCAATGAATTCACTGAAAAGGAACTCATTGAAGAAATAGTGCAAGTTTTTCTCAAATGTTTCCGGTTTGCAATATATGTTTGTTACACGGTCTTGGGTAGTTGCTTCACATCTAACCTCACGCACAGCGTGCTCACTCGGCAGCACCTGCCGTGTGCAGGGTGCCTTTACGCTTCTATACTTGACATTACTTTGGTAAACAAGCGATGTGGGACTTCGCTTCTCAATGTTCTGCACTTTTGTAGATATTAAAAAAGAAAACCGTAATTTGCAGTTTAGATTATACATGATGTACTTTTCCCTTTATCTTTGTAGGCTGACTCATTATCAGCAAGACAATTGACTGCTAGAAAATCAGAGAATGAGGTGCGATACTGTTGTTTATAACTTTTCGATATATACTGTGTCATTTTCACTGCTCGCTTATACATTTTTATCTTATAACATTTCTCAACAGGCAAAGGAATGGCAGGATGCATGGGATGGTACAGATGAAAAGGAAATTGCAATTCAAGGAATTGAACAGCAAGGTACTTAAATTCTAGCTCGTGATTAGATTTAAGCATCCATTCACATCTGGAAACCATTGATTTGTTCAAAATTTTCAATCTGAGTCCGGTTTTATACGATTTTATTTTTTTCATAATTCCTGTTTGATATATCTTATAGTTGTTCTGAGGTCATTTGGATTAGTGGACTGAGGTTAATATTGAATAGTCTGTAATCTGATATATTCCAATGGACATTGTCTTCCCAATGATAAATATATCTGCTCCTGACAGCAGTCCTGCCTCAACTTACGATTCTTTGAGTCATTGACAACATGGCTAATTCAAATTTGGTCTTCCTCCTGTTTTCTATGTGTTAGCCATTCCTATCTCATTCTCTTGGTCTATCTGTTTCTCTCATGTTTCTAGTTTAACTGGTGGCATATCAATATTTTGGCTGCTTGAACGCATCTCAGCTTTTTCCTTTTGATTTTGAAAAAAATTAACATGCTTACATGGGTATGTGCTTACAGATGCATTTTGGGGGAAACTAAAGATGGCTGCAGAAAAGAAGGTAAGATTCTTTAGAATGCTTATTGTGGTCTCACTTCATGAGTACAGATTTTGAGTGTAATTGTCAATTTTGACGATTGAAGCGTCTAAGGTCAAACCAACGATTCTCTTCTTAAAGAAATAGAGAGTCTTTCCAGTATGTAGCTCTGCGGGCTAGGACCTAGGAGCGCATCACCGGGGCAGGGCGAAAATGAACATAGGATCATGGACCTTTTCTTCTTTCTTTTACTGCTGATCTCACAGCAAGAGCAGCTCCTTCTTGTTTAGGGTCATCAGATGAGAGATCTTTCTCTATGCTAGTGGAGGGATAGTATTCACATGTAGTGGAGCTTCCTTCCCATCAGTCCATGTCAATATAGTGTCCTTGTGCTTACTTTGTTAGTTGTCGTCTACTTTGTCGTCTGTGAAGTTTCTTTGCTTGATAAGGCCTGTGCATTCATACCAAGTATAGTCCATTCATTGATCATTAAGAGGTTGCTCGTATTTCCAGTCAGATAATCAGAATGGAATCATTCTGCATATTGGAACAGCGTATGAATCATGTATTGTTAGGTTGTTGAACCTTTCAGTTGCTGTCGCATTTTTCTAATGTAACGAACGTGGTTCATCTTAATTGCGAATCATTTAGTCAAATAGATAAACTGTTGAAATTTTAGTAGGATATTAGAATGCAGCTGAAAATTACAAATTCTTGGAAGAGAATGAAAACAGGGTGTTAAGAAATTTCTCAATAAAACCTTGCTATTCATTAGTGTCTTGGATTCGTATGTTCTGGAGCTCACAAGGAGCACAAATTTGAACTTTACACGATTTTGAGTATGCCTTCCCACAAAACTTACCTTTTCTGGTTTTGAAAGTCTAAATGGGAAACGAGATTTTCTGGGGGGAAATTTCTCCTGATGGTTTGGGCGCGTCTTGCTAAAATCCAGAGTTGGGGAAACAAATTGTCAGTTGACCCCTTGGAATAGAAGGTGAGATAGGTGAGGCATTCCCTTATTCCGTAACGACACCAACCCATTCAGGAGTAGGTGGGTTTGAACTTAACAATGGAAGGATTATTTGGGATGTTTTGCATTCAAATCGCAAATAGTCAATTGGAATGTGATGGGATTCAAAGGTGTTCCAATTACAAGAAGACAGCCAAAGGCTTGGGTTGAGAAAGTGATATACTTGTCGGCCTTTGATTTAGCGGAACATATGCTTGGAAGTGTATTGCATGCTGGCATTTGGAAGATTACCCAACCTTATTGTGTTGGGCTTTGTCTAATGTTAATCCCAAACCCACGTTTCAAGCATGTTTGGTTTCTGTGGTTCAAGTATATAACCCTAGTTCCTCTAGTAGCTTCTTGTCTTACAAATACAATGTCACTTATTCATGTAGTTTATCTCTAGCAATGGCATGATCTTATAATCTTTCTGAGAATAATACTGTCGACTTTTTCAGCTAAATTATATATGTTGTAAGCTAACAAGATGAGATACATATGATTGGAATGATTTGCATTGGTCTTAAAGTGATTAAGCCTGGCAAGCGCAAGCTTTTCTTTCTGAAACATGATGTAACACCTGGGTTGGGCATGACATAGTTGAGGTCTTGGGTGGGGAAGGCTCCTTTTTTACTGAATTTTTTGAAGCTGGTACATTGGCAGTGCTTGGTGGCCACTAGTATTGTCCTTGATTTTGAAATTGGATTAAAGAGGATCATGTTTTGTAGGATTTTAGTTTGTGTTTCCTACTGTCATAGATGGTCAGCACGCTACTCCGATACCATAATTGTACCAGTTTAGAGACTGAGACTGGTAGTAAGACTGCTTTGATGGGTGCAAAGGAAGTAGAATGAGATTTTCATAATAAAAATTGAAATCAAATATAATCTACACTGGAGACTGGTTGTGACACAGGTTTGTTCGTAAATAGATAAAAATGGGAGGGAAAAATTTAGGAAAACTTGGTTTGTTGACACGAGGATAGATAGGAGACAGGTAACTTGGGAGTGTGAAATTACTGATCTTTGAATTTCTTGAAATGGATCTGCAGTTCCACATTTTGAAACTTGTTAGACATGGAGAATCATGTTGCAAAAGATGGTATTAACTATTAAGACAACTAAACTTTTATCCATGGAACAGGTGGGCCCAGTAGGAGCGGAAAGATTTTGCAAAGCTTTTGAAAGAATTCACAAGAAACTTGTACGTGCTTTTTATTCTGTACAAATTATATTTGTTCTTTGTTAACCATAAATTTCCTATTTCTGATGGGCTTAATACTCATTTTCTTCTCAATTGACCAATCACGTAGGTGTATGAAGAATTGAGTTTGGATGCTGCCAGTAAATTTCTGGGCTCATATAAAGGTTCTGGAGAATAGTTTCTTGTAAAGTTTCCTGTTATTCTTTTCATGGAGTATCGCTGCTCTTTTTCCAAAAAAGACGTTCAAATCGACACCGTTACGACATTTATGGTTTTGTGAAATTTCTGGTTAGTCGAGTAACTTGAGTTGAGATGTCTGTGACATTGGGTGGCTCTCCCTCTGATCTTCACTTAGCACATGGTCTGTGAACTTGTTTGCCTTTATTCTGTCGTCGTCTGTTGTAGAGGACTTGATTTGTATGGTGTTATTATTGGTGCTGGAATAGGAAGATCCTATATAGCCCAAAAATATGTACTAGATCTATTCAAGATGTTGCCAGCTTTAGAGGACTGACTTCAGATGGTTAAAAGGGTGTTCCCTCCACGGTTCCACCACACCATATTCGAATCTACATTGTGCACTTGTTTTCTTTTATAGGGTGCTTTTCTTCCCATCGGATTTTCGATGAAATTCTTATATTTGGATGCAATAGGTTAGTTTGTGCTCTTTTTGCTGTCGCAGCTGTTTTTTTTTTTTTTTTCATGGTAATGGATATTATATTAAGTTCTTTTTAAGGGAAATTGCCATGGATTAGCCTCTGGATGAACCAAATGCAACCACCAAGTGTTGCTTTTGCACCGTCGCCGCCATGGGAGTCTGGGATCCATGAGCTAAAGATTTTTCTCTCCAATGTTTAGTCCATTTTTTTCATCTGAGAATGTTGGGCATAGAATATGTTGTAGGACTGTTTCAAATAGTTATATGAATTGTTAAGAATACAATAAATGGTAAGGGAGTACAGTTCAAAAACAAATAATGGTAATGGATCGGACAAAAAGGGACTTTTGTGTCAATGTATCAATAAGCCAACTCTCGTGGTCAAAGTAGAAACCATGGGACTAAGACTTGAATGGAACTTTAGAGAGGAGTCATGCTAGCGAAATAGGCAAGAAGGGAGGAGCGGTAAAGAGCTAGTAACGATCTGAGCTAGGGAACGCTCTTCCGACATGATCGTGCCACCTAACTCCAGCCACATCTCTGGCGAATCCAAGGGGTCTTGTTAATGGCCTGGATTTGGCTCGGGGAGAGTCTAACCGTTATAGGGGCTGGATTAGAGCTCGAGCTGCCAGGCTAGGGCTCTCCAGGGAGCTTTTTGAAGAGTAAAGCGGCCTCCTGAGCAGCTGAGTGTATGTCCTCTCTCGCGGAGCTTGCTGGACGGGGAAGATTGTGAGCCTGTTCAGGGAAGTTTAGTCGCGCCCCACGACCCTTAAGGTGCAATGCGGCTACGTTGTGCGCTGCTGCTGCCATTTCGGGCGTCTCGAAACTTCCTAGCCAAATTCGAGTTTTCTTTCCAGGCTCCCGTATCTCCGACACCCATTTTCGCCTACGGACTCCTCTGTAATTCAAACTTGCATCCCCACCGCTGTCATTCAAACTTGCACTGCCACCATTGTTACTTGACTCTTCCATATAGCTTGTGTTGCTGCAGGTTTGCGAAAAGGGAGGCAAAGACTCAGGGAGGTTATCAAAGTCCCATCACCTGTGCATATGGCTATATATATATTGTTGCTGATGCAATACAGTTTTCTTGTATCTCTAGTCCCATCTAGATTCCGGACATAGATTTTGTGTGGCCCCACCACCTGACATTGAAAGTACTAAGAACCTCCTTTCATATGCTACCTCGGCATATTGATGATTGTCAATTTTTGTAAGAAACTCAATTTTCTTTTCACTGACTTAGAAAAATGTATTGATATCTAATTACATTTTAAAAACAAAGTTACAATAAAAAATAAAATAAAAAACTTTACTTTTTCTCATGTTACTAAATATCAACCAATGTTTATTACTCCCACCGTCCCAAATTGCTTGTTCCTTTTGGGGAATCCAACTTTTTAAGGAGATAAAACTATTGTCTTAGATTTCCAAAATTATCCTTCCAAACTGTGAAGTTTATTCAGTGGTTTTAAATGGTTTATATCTTTCAATATGGATATCAAAAAATAAGCAATATGGATCTTGTTTGATAAATTTCAATTAGTTATTTTATATAAAGTTTTAAAAATCATGAAAAACATTATAAACTAAAAGATATAAACGATTTAGAAATGATATAAATTTCAAAAACTGTGAAATAAATGGAGTACTATTTTAAGGGTAAAACTGAAAGTTTGACATATTTTTTTTGTTGTTTTTAGAAATAGGACTAACATTTTGGGACATCTCAAAATAGAAAGAAGGACCAGCAATTTGGGACGGAGGGAGTATTATTTAAAAAGAGGAATGCAATGTACGGTGGAATTGGTCTCCCAGAATTATTTGATTTGTGTGAAAGAGGCGAAGACCTAGTTATAAAAAGAAAAAGAAAAAAAGAGAGGCACTAAATAGTATTGAAACTATTACACTAAGTGCACACAGACACTGCCACATCAATGTAGAATTTGACATGGATAAATTCATCCCCTAAAAAATGTAACGGGCACATTTAGTTAGTACGGAGTAGTTTATATGCTAGTTAGTGTCTCTAGTAGTATTTCTGTCTCTAATGTTCTATGTTTGGGAGTTTAGATGGGATTTGTTTTGGCGGTGGAGGGAGTGTGTGCGATACAAGTTTCAGTACGTACAGCTTTCAGTCCAGCGGCAGGGGAACAATGAGAGTTCACCAATATATGCTGCATAGATTTTCTTGACTGAATTGGTCCAAATCATGGCCATGAACAAGTGTTTCACTTTGAATATCTATTATATATCCTTTTCAATTTGAAGTACTCCCTCCGTCCCAATTTAAATGTCATCTACGGGAAATCAAACTTTTTAAGAAGTTAAAATTTTTGCTCTAAATTTCCAAAAGTAACCTTAAAAACTGTGAAGTCAATTAAATTTATTTAAATTGTTTATATCCTTCAATATGGATCTCAAAAAATATGAAATATGGATCTTGTTTGATAGATTTCAATTAATTCTATTATACAAAGTTTTCAAAATCATGAAAAATATTATATGTTGAAAGATATTGTCAATTTAAGATTGATATAAATATAAAAAACTGTCAAATCAATGAGTACTTTTTAGGGATAGAATTGAAAGTTTGGTATGTTTTGATAGTTATTTATAGAAAGTGGACACTTATTTTGGGACATTCCAAAATGAAAGGTAGACATTTAAAATGGGACGGAGGGAGTATATGTTATATGATACCTCCCAGGCCAATTTTGGGTGGGGGTTGTTTCCTGTTTGTAAACGCGGTTTTGCCTTTGGGCCTATGTTGGTTGATTTTTAAATACATAAAACAAATTCTACGTGATTGAAAAATTGTATACTAAGTATTTTAGAGCGAACGGTGCTCCAGTAGCTTTTTCCATCACATATTTGTACGGGCTTCACCGCCAGACACCAAGTATGTGGCTCCCACATAAATGGATGGTAGAGAGAACCCTTAGAACATTACATGGCGATGCTCCAGGAGCATGATAACAACCCAAACAACAATAAGCTATGTTACCTGCAAACTACTCTTATGATTTTGCCAAAGCTAAATAGGGCCAATCGCATGACACACAACACCACAAGTTAAAATATCCTCATTTACATTTTTTAAACATGGAAACCGAGTATAACGAAATTCGGAGGCATAATGAAATAATTCAAATCCATGAAAAAAGTACTAAAACTTAACAAATTTTTTTATTAAATTTCTTGCCATTCCTCCAAGAAAAAAAAACTCAAACAAAAACTGAATATAATAAGAGCTTTAGTCATGGCTTTGATTTTTGGAGGATTCAAAGTTAACTTTTAATAAAATCCTCTGTATCATTCGCAAATAATAATATTAAAAAGATAAAATCAACTTACATTCGCAAATGATAAGAATATTAAAAAGATAAAATCAACTTCAAGGAGAACTAGCAAAGGCAAACGGGTTGGGCCAACAAAGGCACAACACTTTCAAGAACGACACTGCACGAAAGCGAAGGCACAACATAAGTATGACATTTTCAAGAACGACACTGCACGAAAGAATACGACACGATCCCTACAGGTGGACTAGGTTGGACCGTTATTTTGTGGCACGGCACGGTCACGGAAAAGCCCAGACATGGCAGGGACACTCTCACGGCATGAGTACAAATGAAAGAAAGAAAGAACAAAGAAGGCGGCATTCTCTCTGACTACTATTACAATCTCAAACTTCAAAATGATACAAATTGTAATACAAGACGAAATGTAAAGAAGCAGGTACACTTACAATTAACAATCTATACATTGAAAAATAGGTTTGATGGCAGCAATGGCAAAATTTACCACCAAGCAAACTCTCAGCAAATACTAGAAGAAAAAGATTAAACTAAAAAAAACTATCAAAGGCTATTCTAAAACCTACTAATTTTTCTCATAAACCAATTTCCGTCTCTTCCTTAAAGAGAGATCTGAGCAAAACCGATAAGCAACACTCATGGTGGAGAGGTGGTATAAGGATGAGCAAGATATTAACTATCCAAAGGCCCATGTGATAGAAGCTTCTTCAATGTCTCGTAGGTCATGAAGACGATTCCTACACCAGGGACAACTTTGTAGTATTCGGGCAGAATCCCCCTGTATAAACCGCGAAGTCCTTCTGTTTGAATTATATGCTTGAATGTCCCATATATGCCTGTGTTATACACACGGGCTTGACCAGCAACCCCTTCCAACTGCTTTCTTCGCCTCACGAGATCCAAAGGGAATGTTGCTGCAATAATCAACGAAGCAACAGTAATCAGGCTAAAGATAAGAATAGTTGCTAATACGAGCATATTTATATGGAAATTCTCAATTTAAGTCACGTCTGGCTGCTCTGAAAGTCATTCAGTCAATTGATAACATGTCTAAATACGTAAGTTCACTAGATCTATATTTTTGAATCATAACATGTTCAACTCACAAATTAAACTTGACAAAGTAAATCTATTTCCCTTGATTATACTCAACACCAAGATACATGCTTGGCCTCACATGCATGATACAACTGCTTGTCTTCGAAATATTGTTTAACCACAGCAATGAATCAATTTCATTTCTCCCCATTCAAAATGGATTTTAAACTAAAAGGTACATTGCTAAATAGTGCAATAACATCAATCTAGGAGCCAACAGGTAACTAAGACACATGCAGACATGCTGACAAATATAAGTGGGGAATTATCTGAGGGGGCTATTTCTTAGTTCTCCGATTGTAAGTGGCTATTGTATCTACCAAGTCTTCTGAATGAACACCCACCCTCAAATAAATAGATTATTTAAGCAACATAAAGAACTTAATGCTGATGACCATGTGTTACTTATCCAACATATCACTTGAATGACAACTACCCTGGAACGTGTACGCCCATAAAACCATTAGGAAATAATCACACGAAAAGGGGGAAAACCAAAGCCTCCTTTGCTCTTACGTGCCTTCAGCTCATGAAAAGGAAAGGCTGATTCATAAAAACATGCATCTTTCAGAGCTCAAGAGGGTTTGATGCTAAATCAATGTTTACCAAAACTAAAACTTCTGTAGTTCCGTAAACACAAGGTTCAGAAAGCAACAAGAATATTGAATTACATTAATTACAAGGCAGCATCAGTTCTGCCATTCATGAAACACTTGGCAAAGCTGCGCCCATAGGCCATACAGAATCAACATCATGCGAGGGCATATGTCAACTTATAGTAGGTCACACAGCACACACCTGTTGATGATGCAATACCAGAAAGACTGCCACATGCAAGGCTAACCACGGCAGTAGAATCGTCAGGCCTAATTCAAGACGTCAAAATATCAGAAATCATATACAGAACACCAAGGAGCAAACATATGTAGCTAGGCACAAGAAATGGTGCCTTGTTGATACAAAGAACTAGGAGTGCACACCTTTGAGAATGCCAATGGGATCTCAATGCCTCGTAAACAGAAAAGCTTATTGCTATACTGGGTCCGACCCCCTGCATCATGAAAAAAACACCTAAATGTGGGAAGAAACAAAGCCATCATGGAACACCCATAGGATGCCATTATAGGTGAAATCTTACCAATAATGTTGCTCCAAGTCCTTTATAGAGGCCGAAAAAACCTTCATCTCTGCAAATGGTATGAAGTGCATGCCGCAGACCCTGATAATACATTGTGCTTCTCTGCGGAACTTAAACTAACTGAATTAAAAACACAGCTCAAACAGGAAAGGCATAACGCTTTGCTCACACACCTCCCAGACTCCCACTATATGCCACAATAAGCAAGTAACATATAGAAAGGGGAAACAAGAACACATAAACAGTGAAAATCGAGGAAAGGACTTTTTCTGTGGACCTTAGCACGCATTGATCCTCAAAATAGAATGCAATTCTAGCATGTTTATCAAACAATAATAATAAAAAAAGTTTGTCCACCTCTACAGGCGCAAACATGATAGCACTCCAGGACAAGATTCCTTCAATACAGTCGCCCTCATTAAAAAACTCGTGTGGCGGAAACTTGTGATCGGCCCGAATGTGGCTCTTCTAGATTTCTGATTAAATCAACCAATTAATAAACATGGCTCTCCAGATAACAAATATTTTCTCCGGTTCAGCTAGTCTTTCATCCCTATATAATACCACTAAAGCAGCAGTTGATAAATGCAGCCTTAATCCTGCCCAAGGAGACAAGTTAAAGCATCACTAGTTTAAAGCCTCGCCAACTATATATGCAAAGACGAGTAATGATGGGTGGTTCATGTTATTCAGAGAAAAAATGAAAATTGTGCAGTTTTTCTATCTGCAAATTTTAAGCACCTGAGAACTGGTGGAGTCGATCGAGGTTATCAAAGAAATTGATGTTGATTGTAAAGTTCATATTACAAAAGGCAGCTGTTTGTGGTGTTTCTATGACCAACCATGTATCCAGTGGTCCAACCCAAAATTCGGACAGAAGCAGCTGTTTGAACACAAAGTTACAACACAGAGATTCAAAAGTACCAAGGCACTTATTTGTGATATTCCTCTAACCACCATATGCCAATGGTCCACTAAAAGTTGAACAGAAGTACATGGCAAAACTATTGCTTTTGAAGAGTTCAAAAAGAGCTATAAGCCTATAACGTTTTAACTAGGGTTGGCGAGATACTCATGACAACGATGTGAATAGAAGTATGCAAAATTTTACCTGTGCAGCAAGTCGTGTCCTGACAAGATCCAATGGATATGTGGCAGAGGCCGCTGTCATACCTGCTAACCCACCACCAACAAAGTGCACGAAAATATCAGCACTTGTACTTCTCCTGTGACTTTCTAGGCCGGGAATCGATTTTAACACCTGCAAAGGAAGAAGGGACAAGATTTAAGATTTTCAACAAGTACAAGCAAACTACATTTTAAATGCAAAAGAAGATAGATCCACAGAATGTTCGTACTGACACTTTTGTAGTGCTCATAAGCATAGAAGTTGACTGAAGAATAGGGAAGACGATGAGCAATAGTAACTAGATTCCCTTTCCAAAATGCTCTAAAGCCTTCTTCATTAACAATGCGCAAAGCCTCATGCCATATGCTAGCCTTGCTCAATGCTGCAGCATCAGAATGCATCCCCTGCACCTAAAAAGAGAGAGAAAAAAGCATAACACTATTAAGTTTATAACAGTAACCAAAGAAAAAGTTAGATGAAGGTGCCACAAAATGAATAGGCAAGTGGACACTTTATAAGGTAGCTCACAAGTGGACACTTGTGGTTAAAGTAAATAGTTCTGGAACATCAAAATTACCAAGCAAAATCAAGATGGTGAAGAACATGTAGAATACAAATATTGACATGTGATAGAATTTCAAGGATAAAAGAGACTTAAATTTTTCCTTTTTCCTCGCTAGGGTGAGGTTTAACCAAAAGTAAATCAATTTAAAGATGAAGACGAGGTTTGACTATTGATCTCCTTTTTGCTAATAGACTCACGAGAAGAAAAACAAAGGGGGAAAAGAAAGAAGCAAACCCCGGATACAAGCTAATCACCCCTGCAAAGCAAAAGTAAATCAGTTTTTTGTGCAGGGGATTTTTGTCTCCGTGGGATCTCCGCCCATCTGAGGAACAAGGCACGGAAACAATAGACCCACCCCTGCAAAGCCAACCCCGGATACAAGCCAATCACCTACAATTTACAAACATGTATATCAGGTTACCCCAGAGTGGGCAACCTATGCAGGATCAAGAGCACACCACCCCACTCAACATTCCACCCCTAAGAATGGTACCCGTGAACAGGCCCATGTTGGCCAATTCAAATCCTCATCCTAAGTGACCTAGTTTACCTAATTCTTAAAACATCATTACTTAGAAGTACATCAACCCAAGTAATCATATAAGACCACAGTATACCAGATGAAAGCAAGCATCAAATACTTCAACAAACACATGAATGTTATCACACGTATACATACATACAAAACTTCCATTCATATAATTGTATATACTTATAATTGTATCTCGTTTGCTTGATATTCTATTTTCAGATGTCCCAAATTATTTGCTCTTTGGAAAGTCAAAGAAAGAGGGCTGTAAATTTAGATGAACTAACCCTTGTAAGTAGGTCTGATAAAGGAACCAGACTGGTTGAGTTGGAGCTCGTGCTCACTCGTTAAAAGAAACAAACCAAGATTAAACAACCAAGCTCGAAGAAATTACGGTTGGGCTCATTCGAGTTGTAATGTCTAAAAAATTAAAGCTGCTATATAAGTTCGTGATTGGCTCTACTAAAGCTCGTTTAATATTTGATTTGTCCCACATACAAGCCAAGCTCGAACATATTTTAAAGCTCGTTAAGTTTTCAAACCAAGTTTGAACAATCTATGATTAAAGTTAGCCTTAAATAACAATAAGGGGTAATGTGGAAATCTCATCGAACTTTATGTAACAAGCCCCTTGGGTAGAACTCGCCCCCAAAAGCTAGCTCAAGGGGGAAGGGTGCCCAGGGACTTATTAACCCCCCACTAGGAGCCCATACTCCCGATGTGGGACAAGTCCCATACCTTGCACTGGATCATAACAAACCCGACCCCTTCAGAGCCGACGTCCACGGCGGCAGGTCGCCCTTCCGGCACCTCCGACAACACCCGTGGCGGCCTCTTCCAAGGAGGGACCTGCTCTGATACCAATGTAACAAGCCCCTTGGGTAGAACTCGCCCCCAAAAGCCAGCTCAAGGGGGAAGGGTGCCCAGGGACTTATTAACCCCCACTAGGAGCCCATACTCCCGATGTGGGACAAGTCCCATACCTTGCACTGGATCATAACACTTTACGGGGAGAAATGCATTACTTGTATGCCAAAGTTAAGTTGAGCTCACCATTACTTGTATGAGGCGGAGGGAATATATAATTACGTCTCATCGAGTGAAAAAAGAAACCTGAAAAAGAATGGTGAGGCGGGCGAGCGGCGCCGTACAGGTCTTGCTAAAAGCACCGGCGATACCACCGGAGAGGAGCTGCGGTACCGTTCCAATCTGATTCTGCTGGTGTACGGCAGGCGGCTGGTGGTGGTGGTGGTGCGATTGCAAGAACTTCCTGTCGACGACGGCTCCGCCGTGGCTAGACACTCCCACTTGAGCTTCCATACCCACAAGCAGTCCAAAACCCTAGAGCATGAAATTGTATGGGGAAACCCTAGAAATGGAAGAGGAGGAAGAAGAAGTCATTTCTGTGTGAAAATCCCAGAGAACTGGTGAGAGGGTCTCAAACTTTGGAACAAGTTCTTTCCTTTCTGTCTTGGGACCTGCTTAATTACTTCTTTTTTAATGTCTTGATGTTCAAGCATTTGGCCTAATTTTTTTTTTGTTTAGCCAATAAAGAAGAATAAATTTTTGTTTTGATATACTTCCTTCGTCTCCAAATTTTGGTTTCTTGTTCTATTCTAACCGGATAAATAACTAGTTATAACTTTAAATCGGTAATGAATCTTATATTCATTATTAATCTTGTTTGATAAATCTCGATTAGTTCTATAAGACAATGTTTTCTAAATCATTTTAAATAACGTAAATTACGAGATATAATCAATCGAAAAGTAGCACGAACTCTAAAAAAAGACTAATAAATTGGGATGGAGGGAGTACTTTCTTTTCGTTCTTTCTAAAAAAAATTTAAGTTCACATTAAATCTTTTGGTTTGCTTAATCATTTTGGTGGGAAGAATTTGAAAAGTAAAAAATTACGATAAAACTAATTGAAAAAAAATTAGATGTAAAAATTTGAGAAATGATTTTTTTTTTCCTAGATAACTCAGGTGTTTGGATCAAATAATTTTAAAAATTGAAACCCATCGCCCAGTTGTAAAAAACCCAATTAAAGTTGAAGAAAAAAGCTCCACATGAACTATTTCTAAAATTATTATTTTTTCTTTAGTTTATCTGACACAAAATTTTCATTCTGTTATACTTTTTATTCTTCGAGATGAATGATAGCTTCTAATTTTTTTTGATAAAATATCACTAAAAGAAACTAAGATTAAAGTTCTTTAGGTAAAATTATTTTAGTAGATCAAACGCACAAGGGTCTTCAATTTCAAAAGGAAAAAGAAAAAGAGAAGGTAATGGCTTGAAAAATGAGGTTTAATTAAAATAGTCATCAAAAGTAGAATTCGAACATTCGGTCCCTAATATTCCCTATCATGAGGAGGATTAGTAAAACAATTTACCCCTAGTAATCTCATAAGCATGCACTTTGGCTAATAAACCAGTTTTGTTTTTTGTTTTTTTTGTATTAAAAAAATATTTGTGTCGCTAATTTGTGGTTTCTTGGTTCGTCTTAACTAGAGGAATCTAAAAAAGTATAAATTATGATAATTTTTTTTAAAAAAAGTTTACTAAAGAAAAAAAAATCCAAATTTTTGTGGTTTATTAGATTATTTTTGTCTTTATTCACAAACTTTAAATTTAGTTAATAATTTAGTTAATCTATTGAAGTGGCCACCCACTCAATGGCTAATGATTGTTTATTGATCTATATAAGTGGATCCCATTTTATCAAAAACTGCCATTTAGCTATTCAATAGCTAAATCATTGAATATGCTCTCATTCAATGGTCCTGGTGCCCTGTACTATTTTCCAGAGAGTGTTGGGGCATTATTTGACGGTGTTTCAGGACTACCCAATAATTTTTATATAGAGACCCAACTATTGTATGAAAATTTGGGCCACGGCATTTCAAAAATCTTGGAAGGAGTCCTTTGTAATCGAAGTCTCAGAATAATATTTAAGGATTACTTGAATCATGGTCCCAATTAGGCATACGATGTAGTAACTTTTTATCTTATCTTGGCCACGCTTTATTTACATATTCTTTACAAATGATTTATCTTTTTTTATCAATTCGTTATGATATAAGAACATATAAATATATAAATACTTTAATTTCCTAAATTAGTGAACAAATATTGATAGTTATGGATTTTTTTTTTTGAAACGGGGTGGAATTCAAAACGTGGATATCGGTATTATTTTGATATGCAATAGCCGTCAAACTTGGATGATAATTGTCTTTATTGTTTTCAATAATTAAATTTTGAAAGTCATGAATTCACTTCAAACCAAAACTCAACTCCAGTTATTGATAGATAATAAATAAATGCACTTTACGTAGGTAAATTAGTGCACAGGAATAAACATGATAAAGACACATGCGTACCAATAATCATGGTAAAATGTGATGCACCCTTAGACTATGAACAAAAAAAATAAAATAAAGGGCATAGCAGTAAAATAGAGAGATGTCTCTCGGCATCTCTCGGCATCTCTCTCTCTCTCTCTCCCCGTGGCTCTCTCTCTCTCTCTCTCTCTCTCTAACTTGGTCAAAATACCAAGTTCCAAGGTGAAGGGACTATACAATGACGTACCGAAGTTGGTTGAGTGAAGTAAAGGAGGTAGTTGGGTAGGTTTCGGGTATTAAACACGGTCCCCGGGTGCTACGGTAGTGTAACGAATGTGTTACTCGGTCTCGTACGCGCATATACATGGCTAGGATTCTATTTATTTGAATTAAAAGAATTAAATAATATTTAAATAGAAAAATATTCCGATAAACCGAAAATTAAAAGTAAATAATTAAATTATTAGCGAAATTTTTATTTAAGAAAATCCGGGTCGTTACATTGATAGTCATGACTTCACTTCAAACCAAAACTCAACTCCAGTTATTGAAATATAATAAATAAATGCACTTTACGTGGGTAAATAAGTGCACAGGAATAAACATGATAAAGACACATGCGTACCAATAATCATGGTAAAATGTGATGCACCCTTAGACTATGAACACAAAAAAATAAAATAAAGGGCATACCAGTAAACATTGAATCTCTTTTATTCACTACTTGATTTTGTTAAAATAATGTTATGTTTATGGAATCTGCATACCACATTTGAGTATCATCTTAAGTTACATAATTCGCGTGCGTGTGCGTGAGCAGAAGCGTTAAAGCGTTAATAAAACACAATTCAACTTACTAAAATCTGCGAGTGCGAGGATTGATTCTGTGAGCACAGTACAAGGATTGAGAGCGCATGACATTCTGAAGGATTACGAGACTAAGATCTTAACTGGTGCCTCAGATGCAATTTAATGCAAATAGTACTCAAACAAGATTATCTTAACACTATTTAATAGTAATTTCATTTCTTAGTCGACAGAAAAATGATTCATTCTTATCAAATCCGTTCTTTCTTTTTCTTTATCAATTCTTTCTTAAATCTTCTGGATCTCAATTTGCATGTATTCACATCTTGGAGCATTAAACCTATAAAAAAAAATGCATAGAAATAGTATACAGATAAAGCTGATAAGCATGTGTATGGAGGATTTCAGCTCGAGAACCACTACTAGAAAGCAAATGACACTAGCAATGAGGAGTTAGTTCAATGATTGGGAACTTGGACTTGATTGGACAATACTTAGGTTTGAGTTCCGGAAGCCATTATCAGGCTAAACATATTCTGAACACCACTCACACACGGTGAGACTTTAGCTTCGGTCTCGACATAGGTATGGAGGGATCCCCCATAGATAATGGTGTAATGTGATGGGACAATGCTTCCTGACAGAGGTGACGCTGTGACGGGTATCATACATGCAATTCCATTTTTAGCGCAAAAAAATAAAATAAAATAAAATAAAAAAACTCAGATTTGATATAAGTTCTGGGCCCCTTATTGGGTCGACTGGGCCTGGTATTGTCTAGAGACCGGTAAGCCTCACGAGTGGGTGGTGTTGGCCGTTGGGAATCTTGGGAAGATAGAGAGAGTCAACATTCTCTCTGGGGGCCCATACGTGTTGTTGTCTGGTGTCCGTTCCGCAAACAGACGTGTGAAGTAGGAATATTGGTTCCTGATGTTAGTGGTAAAGGCCCATCAGGCCCATATGTACTTCTTTTTTTCTTTTTCTTTTTTTATAACAACAATGCTATGGGTACACCTAATTTGCACCCCACATGCACACCAAGGTGATGTGGCAAACAAGAGAAGCCCATCATTTCAGGTGGGCCACAAATTGGGCTTCTCCTTGTCTGCCACATCACCTTAGTGTGCATGTGAGGTGCAAGTTAGGTGTACTCATATCATTTTTAAATTGACATAGGTCTTGTTTTTTATTTGATAATGGGTTGATTTTAGCAAATAAATACCATTTGCTAAAATCAACCCATTTGATTTTATGAGATTCCCCCATAAAATTAAATGAAAAATAAGGCCTTAAACTGAATAAATTATTGGAATTGGCTTATTGAATGTAATTGAGTTGACTTGTTTCGTAAACGCAAAAGTCAATTTTGAGTTTAAGCAAGTTCAGTTTCACCAAATCAATACAATCAAATTTAAAAAAAATAAAAATAAATTATTAATGTAGTCCAATCCAATTAAATACGAGTATATAATTTATATGATCAAGATTATGTATGAAAAATTCTGTCTATGTATTTTTATGTAGTGCCCATTTTTAGGGTCTTATGTGCCTGAATGTTGGGGATCCCATATGGACGAGAAAAAATTTGTTCACCCTCACCAAAAGAGGGTGAACAAAACCCTCACCTTGATTGGTTGAAATGGTGTGGGGTCCATGGAATCAATACACTTTTTGGTAAACATGACATCACTTTATGGTGGGATCCATACTATCTTTTGGTGAGGGTGAACAAATTTTTTTCCCATATGGACACAGTAGTTTACCACTTCCTGGCTAGTTCTTTAAAGTTTGATGCTAATCTAATTAAATGGATTGCATCATATTGTGGGAATACCATTTCCTGACATTAAAGCTGTTTTACTCGTAGCTTTCTATCTTTTTGTTTTTGTTTTTCGTTGTTTTAGCTGTATTTTGGATTCTGGCATCCGACCAGTAATTTGTTTTGTTTCATATGCTAAATGCACGGATGGTGCATCTTAACCGTCTAAAAACATCTTCGACGTTCCGGATTTTTAATAAACTATTCGCGCCAATAATTTATTTAAAACCCGGACCATTGATTTCTAAGATGGACGGTTTAGATACGTTGCGTGCATTTGATGTATGCGAGTATGCGTACCCATAGTAGGTTTGTTGACATATTTAACCCTTCGTTCCTATTCCACATAGATTTTTTTTTATTTTTATTCAGACAACTTATGCGCATATCGACTATTTTCCTCCCCAGTCCAGTCAAAGATAGATCATCCACGCCTTGGACTAGTGGATTTACAAGAGATTTCTCTCTTGTGGCATGTCTTCAAGAGATTGTCAAGTTTTGAACTCATAATATCTAGTTTAGTTCATCCCTATTAGAGCATCACTAGTGGTATACTTAAATATGGATACTCAAATATTGCCACGTCACATTTTGAGTATTCATTTAATGACTTTATAAGTTTGAGTATCTACCTTTCTACAATGGTTCATTTGTGTCCATAATAAAAAAAAGTACTATTCACTATAATTTTATTCATAAAATGGGCACAACTTTAAATTTGTACATATATATTTTTATAATATTAGTACCATTTAAAAGATATTCACAATACGTTTAAAATGAGATCAATCTTGAACATATTTTGGTAAAGATTACAAATTGATAATTTCAATTCTTGAGAGAAAGTGCAAAAAAATTAAGTTTTGAATTAAGTATTTGAAAAATAGAGAGAGAATGTTGTTACTTTTGATAGGGTGTGGTCCCCAAAATTTGGTTATTGAGGTTTGGTGTAGTTTTGAGTATCCAAATGCCAAAAGTTGAGTATTTGTAATAAATGTTGTTAACTTTGAGTATTTATCCAAATACCATTGTGAACCTCTTTTGTGTATCAAAATACTCATCTTTGAGCATTTTTGTGTTTGAGTATACTACTAGTGATGCTCTTACTACTTGAGCTGCCCTTAAGGTTAAATTATTGTTCTATTATTGGTGTCACATTACATGGAGTTATGGGGATGGACTCACTAACATATACGGTGAGACTAATAAATCCATACATCCAGTCAACGATACACGTGTCAAAATTCCAATGAGAAATTTTAGGTACCTCAAAATTTATCCCGAAAGTGAAATTATTGGCTCAAATTTACTTGGATGTTAATCTGAACCATTGATTTTACATTTGGTGTAATTATCGAGGTATCTACTCGGGGTCGATAGTATTTTCCTATAAACAAATATTTTCTACTACAATGAACACCTACAATGCAACCCAACCCGAATATTATTCTAAGCTTTAGGAACTCGATTGGGTTGCATTGCTAGCAGTTCTCAAAATTTACAATGTTTTCTGGTAGACTTACGATAATATAAATTTCGAAAGGGTTCATGGTAAAGATAGCAGTATACGGTTTCCTAGTGCAATGAACAATAACAAGTGGCAGATGGATTCGGGGGCCCTATAATGAGTGAGCTTACTACATGCGTGTAGTGAGCTCTCTCGGCCGTCAGATTGGCGATCAACTGTTCCCATGTCTTTCCCTTTAGAAGTCAAGAGTTCAAGTCCTCTAATAAGCAAGTTACACTCTCTGAGTCCGATTTTGAATACAGTAGTTATGTCAGGGCTGGCTGGTTCAGATATAGCGAGCCATGGACGTACTTCTCCGTTTACAAGTGAGCTTGCTCTTTCGGTCCTCGCTACCCTCTTTATGATTCTGTTGATGCGGAAAAAGAAAAATACCGCAGAAAAAATGCGTAAATGATAATCCAAGTATTATTAATTGTATTTCCATGACTACCAAATTTTTAAGTCTCGAGCCTTGAACACAGTTTTTTCTTTGAGAGGCAACTAGAGGTCTTCAACTTAACCTTTCACCCACCTATTCGGTATCCATAGCCCTAAACCCCAAACGCCTTTGCCAAGGCTCGAACCTTGATCTCCCTTGTGGGAATACTAGGAGATAACCGTTAGGCTATTAACTTGTATCATCAATGATAACACTAGAACAACTTAAATATACAGGCACATTTGACCTATGTCTACTATACATGGAAATATGTTTGATTATCTTACTATAAACAGGTCTTGAAATCCTCCTATCAAATCTTCCTTGAAATCCTCCTATCAAATCTCCTTGAAACCCTCCTATCAAACCTTCTCAGAAATATACTCCAGATTCTTAGGCTAAATCTTGTGATTTGATTGCTTTAACACTCCCCCTCAAAATAGCCCCGGGGGGGTGGGATGGGGGGAGGCGAGGCCTAGTTTGATGCGCGTGATGAGTGAACCATGTGCCACCTTTTCACGTACGAAATGATAATCAATCTCAAGGTGTTTTGCGCGAGCATGAAATATGGGATTAATTGTAAGGTGTAAGGCAGAAACATTGTCACAGAAAAGAGTGAATGGTTTGATTGTATGACCAATATCACGGAGTAAGTATGAAATCCACGTTACTTCACCTACTACGGATGCAAAAGCTCGATATTCCGCCTCAGTTCTCGATCGTGCAACTGTGGGTTGCTTCTTTGCACTCCATGAGATACAATTAGCACCCAAGAATGTACCGAATCCAGTTGTAGAACGTCGAGTTGTTTGACAACCACCCCAATCGGCATCCGAAAAGGCATATAAATCAAGTGATTTAGATGATAGCAACCGCAGACCATGATCAAGGGTGCCATGAACATATCTTAAAATTCTTTTCACCAATTGAAAGTGGAAGGTGGTGGGAGCATGCATAAATTGACAAACATAGTTAACACTAAGCGACAAGTCTGGTCTTGTGAAAGTGAGATATTGAAGCCCTCCTACTATGTTGCGATAGAAGTGAGGGTCTGGTAAAGGAGAGTTACCATCAGGTGTGAGTCTAGGTTTGGCCACCATTGGTGTATAAAGGGGTTTACAATTTCTCATTTGGGCTCGATCAAGAAGCTCGGCAGCATACTTCTTTTGGTTGAGCAAACGGCCACCTGAAAATCTGTGAAGCTCAATACCAAGAAAATAATGCAAGTAACCCAAGTCTTTCATAGCAAATTCCTAATGCAATTTGAGCATGAAGTCTTGTAAGGAAGCCGAGTTATCACCCATCGAAATAATATCGTCCACATAAAGGAGTAGGAGAAGAATTCCACTAGACCCATGACATATAAACAATGAAGAATCTGTGGAGTTGCAAAAGAACCCATGGACAAGGAGGAAAGAGCTAAAATTTTCAAACCAAGCCCTTGGTGCTTGGCATAGACCGTAGAGAGCTCGATGTAACTTACAAACATGGTTTGGCTTAAACGAGTCAACGAAGCCGGGAGGCTGCTCCATATAGATTGTTTCTGAAATATTTCCACGTAAAAAGGCCTTTTTTAAATCCATCTGACGTATGTCCCAATTGTGATGGAGTGCAATAGACAAAATGATGCGAATTGTTGCTGGCTTGATGACAGGTGAAAAAAGTCTCAATGAAATCAATACCTGGTATTTGATTGTACCCTTTGGCCACGAGACGAGCTTTCAACCGCTCAAGCGATCCATCTGAATGTATCTTCGTCTTGTACACCCATTTGTAGCCAATGAAGTTCATGGCGGATGAACGAGGTACAAGTTCCCACGTATTGTTTTGGTGAAGAGCTGCCATTTCTTCCTCTATAGCCACAAACCAACCTGGGTGGCGAAACGCAGATTTAGTGCTTTGGGCTCAGCTGGAATGTCAAAAGAAAGAAGTGCATATTCTGCTACCGAATATTTGGGATTGGCCTTGACAATTCCTGAGCGGGATCAAGTTGTCATTGGATGGGAAATATTTATTGGTGAATGTGTAGAGAAGTCCTCCATTGCTGAATTAGGATGACAAACAAAATCAGTTTCTTTATGTTTAGCTTGGTGGATAGGAGTTGCGGTATCAGTTTCTCTTGGTAGAGTTGCAAGAGAGAAGGGTTCCAAAGTGCTCTCATTGTTATTTTCACCTGCAGGTGATTCTGGATCTGCAACAAAGACACCTTCAAGATCACATTGACTTGCATTGATGGAAGAAGAGCTAGGTGAAACTTGACTTTCTCCAGTGCGGTCTGCTATATTGTCAGTATTTCCAAAGAAGCTTCGCTCTGTGGAAGTGGTTCCTCTTTCAAAACCTGAAACCCAATCATGGAAGCTAACCAATTCACCATTGTCAGAAAATCCAGAAAACAACGACGATGGTTCCTTGAATGGAAGAGTTCTCTTATCAAAGACAACATGCCGAGACAAATACACACGTCCAGTTGGTGGGTAAAGGCACCTATATCCTTTGTAGAACTCGCTGTAGCCCAAAAAGATACAAGGGAGTGATTTTGGGTCAAACTTATTTTTGGCATAATCACGCAGATAAGGAAAACATCTTTAGCCAAAAACTTGTAGAGAACCATAATCTGGCTTCTTTCCTAACAGTTTTTCAAAAGGACTCAACACCCTTAATGGTTGCCTATTAATAAAGCCATGTAGCTGTACCGAAAGCTTCAACCCAATAACGTTTGGGAACATGACCATGAAACAACATGGTTAATCCAAGTTCAGTAACGTTACGATGCTTTAGCTCTGCCATTCCATTTTGTTCATGAGTACTAGGACAAGAGAGTTGGTGTTTAATACCATGTTCGCTTAGATAGGCTAGAAAGTCCTTATCCGAAAATTCTCCCCCACCATCTGATTGAAAAATCTCCATATTCTTACCAAAATGATTCTTTAAGAATTTATGAAAATTCACAAAGCACTGTAGAAAATCAGATTTCCTTTTTAATGGAAAGTACCATGTGAAGCGTGTACACTCGTCTATGAAAATAACATAATATCTGAATTTTTGAAAGGACAAAACAGGGGCTGGTCCCCACAAATCACAATGAATCCTTTCTATAGGATTGTCACAATGATCCTCAACTGAGAAGAAAGGAAGACGACACGCTTTACCCATTTGACAACTGCTACAAATAAAACCAAGAGGCTTATTATTACTGTTGGAAATTAACTTATTTCTTTTGAGAAAATCAACCACTCGACTACTTGGATGGCCAAGTCTTTGGTGCCAAACATCATCATTGACCACCCGAAACCTTGTTGAGAAAAAAACTTCATCATTCCTCTGTTTCAAGGCGTATAATCCACCAGATCTACTCCATTTTGCTATCACCCTCTTTGTCTCCCTATGCTTTATCCAAAATTATTCGCAGAGAACTCCAAATCATAGGGAAGTTGAGAAGTCATTTGGCTAATTGATAATAGATTCTTTTTAATTTCTGGAACAACTAGGACCTTGTTTAACTTAATTTCTTTATTTCCCATGTTAAGTGAAGCATTTCCAACATGTGTTATGTCTAAAGTAGAACCATTCCCCACCATGATTTTATCTGAACCAAAGTAAGGAGTGCAAGCTTGAAGCTTACCATAGTCCGAAGTCATGTGTTGTGTAGCACCTGTGTCCGGAAACCAGGCACTGTCCTGTGCATCCGAGATATTCATGGCTGCAAGTGCTTGTGCTGCATCAGCAGGTTGATATGTTTGATTGAACCTCTGCCAACAATCAATCGCAGTACGTATGTTTAGTTTAATTGCAGATTTGACAAACCATTTCCGAATCCTCATTTTTCTGTTGTCCTTTTGGAGTTTCAATGTGAATGGAAGCTGCTGGTTGTTGAATGCGATTCATACCACCTCGATTGGAAGAACTGGTTGCTTGACTAAAACCACGCCCTATAGAGTTGAAGGGTGTCTGCCCTTGCTTTCCTCCTTTGTAGTATTTGCCTCCATGTGAGTATTTGCCTCCATGTGATCCTTGATGACGTTGTCCAACAAACACAACATTAGGATTTTGCCCCCCAAAAACTTCAGGACTATGAAAAGTTCTCATAGTTTCATGTCCTTGGAGCAACGGAACTATCTCTTTATATGTAGGAGTAGGGGGTTTCATCGTTGTAGTGATGAAGGACTCATAGCCAGGACTGAGCCCTTTCAACAAGCCAAAAACCTTTTGCCTATCAGTAATGGGCTGGCCTATTCCTGCCAAATCATCACATATTTCTTTAAAAATACAGATGTATTCAGCCATGGATTTGTAATCCTTCTTGCTATGAAATTGTAATTTTTGATTCAAGTAAAATTCTCTTTCCTGTGAATCTTGAGCGAAAGATTCCACCAAAGCTGACCATACATCAGCGGATGTCTCAAGACCAATAACTAGGCCTAAGACTTCCTCAGACAATGTTCCTATAATCCACCCACGAAGCAGTCGATCCGACCGCTTCCATTGAACATAAGCCGTGTTCTTGATCTTCTGCCCCTCAACTGCACCTTCATCAGTTGAGGTAGTGTACTCCTGTGGCATAAGGTAACCTCCATCAATAAACCCCATAATGTCTTGGCTTTCGACCAGTCACATGAACAAGGTCTTCCACAACAAGAAATTAGACTGATTTAGCCTAAGAGACACGAAGTTACTTATATTAAGGGCTGAGGGATATGGGTACTTGGCTGCTTGCTAGTGGAGGAAGAAGCCATTTGTGGAGTAGAAAAAGATAGACAAAAAGAAGAGAGGAATAATGGAGAGATTCCCTAATAGAAGGGAGGCTCTGATACCATGAAGAAGTTATGAAATTCTTTGAGATAAATGATAGGATACTTGTATTCTCTCAAATTTCCAATACAATACATGATAACACTAGTACAACTTAAATATACAAACACATTTGACCTATGTCTACTATACATGGAAATATGTTTGATTATCTTACTATAAACAGGCCTTGAAATCCTCCTATCAAATCTTCCTTGAAATCCTCCTATCAAACCTTCTCATAAATATACTCCAGATTCTTAGGCTTAATCTTGTGATTTGATTGCTTTAACACTTTTGATATCATGAACTACAATACTTTCCAATTCTCTTTATAATTCAACCACTTGACCACACAATTCTGAAGAAAACTACAATGAAACCTTATTTAAAGGACACAGAAGCTATAGCAGAAAACATATAACTATGCCACCACCACTGCCCCTACGCCATCACCTTCATAACAATCGGCCACCGCCGTAGCATCCCTTCCCTGCACATTCTTGTAAGTATACCGCCTTGCCAAGACCACATAAACCCCTAAATTCGCCGTGGTTATCGCCGCCAAAAGCCAATAAAAATTGTCCAAACGGCTACTATTCAAGTTCTTTCCAAACCAACTCTTCCCTGTCTTCGCAGTCACGTCGTCCACGATTGTTATCAACCAGCTACTGATGAAATTCGCCGCTCCGATTATACTAAGGTAAAGTGCAATCCCCAAGCTTCTCATTGAATCAGGGACTTGGTCATAGAAAAACTCTTGCAATCCCACTAGAGCAAATCCATCTCCAAACCCAATTATGAGAAATTGAGGGGCTAACCAAAAGACACTCATTGAAGTTGAACCCTTGATTGGGTCATTTTCTACTAGGGTTAGCCTCTTTTTTTCAACTAGGGCTGCAACTACCATAGTCACAACCGAAAAAACCATGCCAATTCCAATCCTTTGTAGGATTTTGATGCCTCTCTCGGTTCTTGTCGTGGTTCTCAAAAAGGGTACGAGGATTTTCTCGTAAATGACGACAGATATGATCATTCCTATGGCGGCGAGAGAATAGATTGAGGCTGGAGGGATGAGGAAAGAGTGGCCAATTTTCCGGTCGAGCGTTGTGCCTTGTTTGATGAAGAATGTTGAGGCTTGTGCTACACAAATACCAAATGGCAAGGTGGATAGCCATATGGGGATCATGTTGAGGATTAGCTTCACCTCTTCAACTTGAGTAACTGTTGCAAGTCTCCATGGATTTTGTTGCTTTTCACCTGAACTCTGTTTGTCTTCAAGAACTGCAGCCTTGTCTAGAAATCTGAAAAACAAAAATAGAATCACATTCGCGAGTCAGAATCCTGGATATGGGTTTTGAGTGTTTTCTACTGAAAGGTACAAGACTAGACTTGTCCTAACAAAATAAGCAACATGGATCCTTTGTCTGCAAAATTCATGTATCATCCTTAATTCACTCCTAGCTGCACGATTGTATGAGAAATGTCAAAACAGACAAATCTCGTGCCATGTTTGTGCAGCTAGGAGTATGATGAGACAAGGAACATAAATTTTAAGAACAAAGGATCCCGTGTCATGACAAGGTATGTTGATGAAAACAAACTTACTTAAGCTTGTCGGTATGCCAGAGGAGCCTCCCCTCCGTCTTCTTCGACTCAGGAACTTCATGCAACTGACTAGGATTCAAAGGACAGGCAAGATTTCTCTTGGCAAAGGCTGCAACAAGAACCTGAACCATTGGAGTCAATGGACTCCCCGTCGGCTTCCTATACCGATAAAACGGCCTCCCGACACAAAAAACCATTAAACTGGAAGCCATCACAACGGTAAGTACAATGTCAGCAACAGCCCAACTCACATTGTCTTGAACATAAACCACCACTGTCACACCAAGCAATAAGCCAGAGCACAGGCCAAAGTTCCACCAGTTGAAAAAAGACATCTTTTTCCTTCTCTCCCCTGAGTGATTGTCGTCGAATTGATCTGCTCCGAAGCTCTCTAAGGAGGGTTTGTGGCCCCCGGTGCCGACGGAGATCAAGTAGATGGCTAGGAAGAAGACCACTTCGTGAATCTTTCTTGGTTCAGAGCAAGTGGTGGAATCACACGGCCTTAGGTTTGGAATTAGTCTTGACATTGTCAGGAGGGTTAAACCCTGTTTGCCAATCAGTAGAAATTCACGTTTAGTGAAGTGAAATAAGCTACTATGATCGTTTTCGACATTTTCTTTTCACACACGGTAAAATGTTGATATGTTAGTAAGTTAGAGTATCACAACGGATTTGTCTATCAGCTCGAACCCACAACCTCAGTTCTCTTGGAAACCAGTCACAAGAGGATAGACCCCTTCTGCTAAGCTTGGGTCTTCATTTTGAGATTGATGTGGTTCATTTTTTGTACAGTAATAACAGACCTTTTTTTCTTTTCTTTTTTGTGTGTGTGTGTGTGTGTGTGTTTCAAGTAGGAAAATATAGTTCTGAAAAATTTCTGCTATGCCAATATTCGTCCACTCGTTAATGAATATCCAATTGGGTATAGTTATTTTTTTCCACAATTAGGTAAAATAAAAACGAAAATTTTGAAAGACATGCTTTTTTCCCCCCCTAACCTTTTCAGTTAGTGCCATACAAATTTCTTCGACGTTTTCTGGAAAGAGGGGTTGTTTCCAGAAAACATCATTCAAAATTTCGCCAAACAAGTTTGTGTTTTTTTATTATGGTACAGGTAAATTTATGTGTTTTACCAGAAGATAGATGATGGAAGAAGCAAGCACAGTGGAGAATCTGCCCAGATAAGCATCAGCCAAGAAGCCTCCCAGAAGTGGCATTGTGGTTGTAACTCCAGTCCAGTAATTGACACTCTTTGCTGCTGTTTTGAGGTCTTGGTTTAACACTTTAGTGAGGTATATGATCAAACTTGTTGCTATTCCAAAGTAGCTCAACCTCTCACTGAACTCAATTGCTGCCAAAAAACAAACATCACAACCAACAATATGATTAAAACTTGTTTCTTACTTTTCAAATTGCAAACTAGCCATGCAAGAACTAGTGAAAACAATAGCATGTGGTATTGGTAGGTATCGTTTTCATTTTCGAGTCTCTATTTGTATCGATTATAGAACGCGTAAAGCTTTTCCGGGAAAAAGATGTTTGTTAAATTTTGCTTCGGAAAAATTTCGTTTCGAAAAACTTATCTTTCAAAAAACAGCAAATAAAATGTTAGCAGATTCTCCAAAGACTGTTTCCACGATAGCGAAAAACACTAGAAAAATAAGAATTTCCTACACAATCCAATTTTGTGCACTGTTAACGATAGGGGTATATAGGTCCGACAAGGTGTAAAAAATTATGATCCAAGCTCAATTTTTTTTTAACAAAGACAAAAATAAATAATAATAAAAAAGACAGATTTTTAAACTTATTTTTAGTTTTATTCAAAAAAATGAGAGTTCTAATCATAATTTTCTACTTTTTTGACTCCTCACATCGAGACGAACAGATAATATACAAAAACTTGATGCAAAACAAACAAACAGGGGAAAAAAATCAAACAAGGACAAAAAACAAGGAAAACGGTAACATTTCTAAGACACTGGCTTTGTTTGGTTGCCCAGAAAATGGAAGAAGAAGGTTTCTGAATTTTCTTGGAAGCCAAACTAGTCAAAATATGTGTCAATATATGATTTTCTTCTGGGCATGGTACATACATAGTAGCTCACATCACAAAATAGAAAGAAAAAAAAAAAGTATTTGGTCTTACCAATAATGAAGAGTGAGGCTTTCCAGACACCAGTGGTGGCTCGGAGAGGAACCCTTCCTTTATGATCCACAGAGGAATCATAAACCCATTTCTTGTCATCAAAACCCACTGATTCTCCTTTCTCTCTTTGTTCCATTTTCATTTTCGGAATTCTTGTTTCCACTACTTGGCCAAATTCTTGAAAACAGAACAAATGCTCTCTCAAAATACTGCAGAGGATATCTGGTGTGAGGTGCATGGGTTTTACTCCTTATATAGGCAGGATTGGGAGCTGAGAAAAGAAAGAAAACAGAATTTTTCTTGGCAATGATTGTGATAGAGAAAAATAATAATTCATTCGGTCCACTGAAAATCTCAGGGGAATAGAATCCACTTCCATTAATGGAGGGCTTCTAAGATATCAAAAGTCAAAAAAAGTGGTTTTGATACTGTTAAATTGTCCTTCAGAGGTTCGTAAAGAAAAACAAAAAAGGTTCTTGTACCATGCTTTAGTAACTTTTTAGAACTGGGCTTGGTTTGGACACGCATGCATCTCTGTTGTTTATCTCGACAATCAAAAGGTCTAGATCTATGAAGGATTCTTAATGGTACGATACTTTTCTTACCAATAAGAATCTATTAGCAAATCTCAGCCGTCAAATAGTATATTTTTTGATGACTGAGATTGCATGGATTGTCCCTGCGATTCGTTTTTTGACTAGAGAAACCAAATTCGACTTTATATATTCTTTATTCTGCAAATATTAAGAAAAACTTTTTCTTACAAACTTTTGTTAGTACTTTCCAGTTTCAAATACAAATCAATGGCCCATGTAGACACCCTAAATTGGCTCGGTGGGTATTTTACGTACCGTTACAAGCAGGCTCCCAATGATAAAAATGACACTCGAATGCTTTGGGTGGACTCACATGGATCTTAGGACCTTTGTGAAGATTTGGTAACCAAACTATAAAAGTTTCAGCCAAAATATTGGCCGGTACATTCATTAACCTGCCGGTAAATCCTTTCAACCGGCCGACAAATCAATTTCTTCCAGAAGCTTTGCAACCAGAGCCCGATCGGGATTCAAACTCTTCCCCGCTGATCGGATTACTCCGATGTGTGTAGTGGACAAGATCAGGACTTTAAGGGATAGAGTTTTCCTGAGATCAAACCTCTCCTGATTCGTATTTTACTCGAGTTGGGATACCCCCCTAGCTAGCCTATATGTAAGGACTCGAGAAATAAAGTCTCTTTATGATAATAAAAATGGGGAAATGTGAGGAATTGAATTTCATAAAGAACCTTGGGTCAACGCGCGAAAATAAGACACATGGGCGAGATTTGCTATACATAAGTCAATACATGGGGTGTGGGTGTAATTAGCTATTCTTGTGGTTAAGTGAGAAAGAGAAAGGGCACAAAAATCAGCCCCTTTCCCCTCTTGAAAATTTCAGTTGCCCCATTCTTTCTCCTCTCCTCCATTAAAGCCACTCCAAGCTCACAAATCTCCCTCTCCATCAAACCCCTTCACAAATGGACCTTGGAATATTGTTCTACGCGTGATTTGAAGCCCGGAACTTACTCTTTTTGCACCTTGAAGCTCAAAAACGGGATTTTCCAATTTGGGGATCTAAGAATTCAATTTTCTCAAGTTTGAAGCTCAACCCTTGAGGTAGGGAACCTAATCTCCACCTCCTATCCTCATTTGTATGATATTTATGCCATTCACGTGTTCAATTTCATGATTATTGGTCATTCGTTGAAAAACCCATTTTTGGGTATGTGTTCTTGATTAATTCTTGATCAAATCTTGTAAATTGATGAGCCCAATGTAAAGTTATGTTAGGTTTAACCTCCCTTACTTGTATTGGACCAATTCTTGCATAAACATTTGAGATTGGATCAAAGATTGATGAGTTTGGCCTTGAATTGAAAATCTGTCCGAAGCTGATCTGTACCTATACCCCGAATCTGGGTATCTATACCAGCGGGCTCTGTCCGTCTGTCTGTCCGATCTGTATCTATACCCCTGCATCCGGGTATAGATACCAGATGCCTCCGTCCCAAATTTTTTTTGTTTTCTTGTTTGAACTTCCTTTGATCTTGGGGTACCTTGGGCCTTCCTCCAACACCTTGTACACTCATAATTGAGCTTAATACCGATTGTTTGACTTCTGTTTGACATCAACGCTTATGTTGGGACACGGTGTGAGTTTGGGGTGCATACTTGTGTTTAAAACATCATTATCAGCCATGAAATGGAACTATGGGCTTTTGTTGAACTTAATGGCGTGTGTTATGAGTTTGGATGGTACAAGTGACTTATTATATGAAATTGGTTATATCCCAAGGCCACCTTACGGTGTTCACTTGGTCATGGGTGCGCGGAGCCCAAGAAATCCGGCCATTTATATAATTCCCACATTAGTTGGTCATGGGTGCGCGGAGCCCAAGAAATCCGGCCATTTATATAATTCCAACATTTGTTGGTCATGGGTGCGCGGAGCCCAAGAAATCCGGCCATCACTAGAGTTAAGAAGCTATGGGAGCCGGGCCCCGTAATTCCCGATGATAAGAAGCTATGGGTGCCGGGCCCCGAAATTCCCGTGATATAGTAAATTGGTGGATGTGTGTGAGTTGGTTTAAACATGTTGGACTTCAAATGAACTTTCTAAGACTTTGATGTGTGAGATGGAATTTGGAGTGACACTGGGGCACAATGGACGCTTAAGAAACATAACGGGACACTTGTGGATACGATGACACGTAGTTGGATACTTGGTGGACACCTTAACACCTGAATGTTCTCGTCTCATGCCTTAGTCACTTTTCGTGCACTTCTTTCCTCTCATGGTGCATCTATCATTCACATGATCATAGTAGCTAGAGATTGAGCTTTCCTACTGGGCTTGTAGCTCACCCTTTCATTTTCAGGTACCTGTTGAGGAGCATGACGTGGTTGCATGGGGATGCGTGCATGCATGACTTTTGAAAACTTATTGATGGAGTTATACACTCATCTTGACATAGTAGTATTTTTGGCCGAGATGGCATTGTAACTCTTAGTTCATTCAATCTTTTGACTGTAGAACTTGTAAATCTTTTGACTGTAGAACTTGTAACAACATTTCTAAACTATTAGGTTATGTATTTGGGTACGGGTGCCAGGTATCACTAGATTTGGATCAGTTGATTGTATTAAACCATGACTTTCTTATGAAGACTTGACTTTTTCATCGGTTTATGTTTGACTTGTTGACTATCCTACGTGGATATTTTTGGTAATTATGTTTATAAAATCGAGGGGCGTGACACTATATAAAAGACCACACAGTCCAATACTCCCACACTCCGAAATTATGTGCAAACACTCCCCAAATTCCGAGCTTTAAAAGCCCCAACATCTCGGTGAGCAAAAACACCTGAGTGCAAAACCCTCAAATCCAAACTCAGGATTTAAGGTTCCGTGAGTTCAACACTGAAGCAAAAAAATCAACCTCTGAAGGAGTAAGTTACGAAGGTTACACCACCTTCTGGTCGGTTTAATCTCATATTTATGTTCATTTCGTAGCTTCATTTTGCATATTAAGTTCTTTGTTTTTTCTGTATTTTACTAATGTGCCGGCAGGTATATTGAACACCGTGATCTGCCTACTGCCAGATCAAAGAGCCGGTACAACTTCTGTTTTGTTGCGTGCTCCATGTCTATCCCCGTGTGGTATATTTTAGAGTGCAAATCACGCATATCTGTTTAAACAGCTTAATAATCAGTTATTTGTTAGCTCTTTTGAGATACTAAATCAATTTTATGTCAAACAAGTATAGGCTATTCTTTGTGGCTAGGCGGAGAGGGGTGCCTAACACCTTCCCCTCACAGTACGCTTGTTTCCCAAATCCAGAATCTCTACTGGTTTTCTTGGTTTTCCAAAACCAAGTAGCGACTCCAAATCGAACGAGGTATGATGCAACAGATACCTCAACACTATTGAGAGTTCTGACAAGTGCTGTGTTATCGAATTGAGCCGAAATTGTGTGGCGAAGCCCCGGGTGTGAAAAGCTAGGCGGGGTATCCACACCCCGGTTGTTTGACCCTAATCCAAACCTGTTTTGTAAATAAGCTATGATACCATTTTCTTGTTTGTAGCTAATGCCCAAGATAACTTGGGCAAATCCATAGAATTCCCCTGGTTTTGGGATCAGATTTCCTCTATACCCCCATCAACCATATGCATATCCCTTCAAACCTAAACTTATTAGGCCCCATTATAGGCCTACAACTGTGATCCGAAACGTTAATCATGTACATTTGGCAGAAAACCTCTGTTAAAAAGATCAACTTTATCACTGATAAATATGTAAATGACTAGCATAAAATGAACAAATCATGTTCAAAATCATTTGAACGATCCAATTTAAACAAATTAGTTATGCACATAGAAGCTCTTTGCGAGCTACACAGGATGGACGGTTTGGATCCCTATTGTAGGTATATGGTTGGGCCCAAATATTTCGGGCTTGGAGGACGTTGTGGATAGTGGTATGGAGGTGAGCTCAACCCCCAGTTTTTATTGTTCTCATTTTGGTGATAATCTAAACAAAACTGCATGTACCAAGTATTCCATCTAGATTTCTAAAGTATTTCAAACTTAAGATCTTCCATCTTCTAATCTCTTTAAAAAAAGGTGTGAATGGATGACCATAAAACAATCATTCTTTCTTTTCTTCTAGTCAAATTTTAATAACTTATCTTTCTGCCTTACTCTTACCATTAGGAAGTCAACAACCCTTTATATTGTCAAATTTTAGTGGTAGATGTTTTTCTTGAGGTAGTTTTTCTTTTTTTTTGATAACCGGATATCCAGATCATCTCGCGCTTATCTCGATTGATTTCAAGAACCTGATATTTACGACCGGACAAACTTCCAGTGGTCCCAAGATTTGAAATGTTTTCTCGAGGCAGATTGATTTTGGATTTGCTTGAAAAAGTTGTGTAAAGGTATCAACTACAATAATAAATAGATACTCAAACTAAATAGATAATAGATACTAGATACTCCAACTAATTAAATAGGGAAAATGCTACAATACACTCCCCTTATTTGGGTGTGTATCATACATACTCCTATAAACGTTACGAATTTTTTTTTGTAGAAGTTACGATTTTTTTTTTTATGAAAGTTACAAGACACACCAAAATATTACGAATCATAGAAAATGTTACGAGTCATATTACTGAAAAGTTATGAAAAACGAAAAAATGTTACAATTGTTGATGAGGTGGCACAATCTGATGAGGTGACACAATCTGAACCATACAATAGGTGCATATGGCACACCCAAATAACGAGTGTGTATTGTAGCCATTTCTATTAAATAGATACTCCTACTCTAAATGTGATCAAGTTGACATTTTAATACTCCATATAAGGAAAAAGACAAACTCAGTGTGATCGTTAGTGGGCCAATATCGAATCCCAAATTTGATTAAAAACAATTATTTGGATAACCACGTGATTAAAGTAGATTAATTGATAACTCTGTTACACATTGCTTAAAATTTAGACCAACGTATTTATAAAATTAAATATCGTAGTGCTCGTTAATTCTGACAGAATTTATCCGTATTTACTATCTCTTCCTCCACCACCACCCTATTTCAAGGAACACCGCCATCACCACATTGCAACCACCACTCCAGCACTGCTGTGCAGCTATCGTCGTCGCCACAACTACTAACACCACCACTCCACCACTGCTACAACCACCACTACCACCACTCCACTACCACCACTACCACCACTCCACTACCACCACCTTCTCTCCATCCCTCCATCACCATATTCAGCACTTAACACCAAATAATAATTAAGTGGACTTGATAACTCTGTTACACATTGCTTAAAATTTAGGCTAACATTTTTTAAAATTTAAATATCATAGAGCTCATTAATTTTGACAGAATTTATCCGTTTTTACTATCGCTTCCTCCACCACCAACCTATTTCAAGGAACACCGCCATCACCACATTGCAACCACCACTCCAGTACTGTGGTACAGCTATCGCCGTTGTCACAGCTACTACCACAACCATTCCACCGTTGCTCCAACCACCGCTCCAGCCACCACCTTCTCTCCATCCCTCCATCACCATCACGATCCCAATCAATCCACCTCTTCCACCACGATTACGCCAGCACAAAATTTGGCACCAGCACCAAGTTTACACAGAAACAAATCATGATGCTATTTTGAGGGTCCAATCATGGGAGAAATTGCATATAAACCTAAAATTTGTCTATATATATATGTATATATAAACTTTGTGACATATGTGACACCAAATTTGGCTATAGCTAAAAATAGCAGTACAAAAAGAAAAGATTGTACAAGCTTGAACCTGGGGAAAAAATTGGATAATGACAGATGCAAATACCTAACATTCGATATCAATTCGGAGGATAAGATACACTACCGAAAGTCTTAAAACTTTGCAAACTTGAATTTTGGACTTTGCTAACAGTTGAAATTTGGTGTGTGAAAGGAGGAATGTTGTCACTTTCGAGTTGCATAATTGATAACTCTGTATTAATCTTTGGGAATGGAAAGCGATGGCACAAGAGTTTGGCTTGTAAAGTTGCAAAATGGTATGTAGTAGTTGTATAGAATACATATAAGGCCCACAAGGGTTAGTCCGGTTGGTTTGTGGGTTTGCTCCGCATAATTCATCAGGCTTCTATTCTTGGGATTAGGTTGCAAGAAAGAAATTTCTTGCGAATCTCCTAATCCCGGCATGGATGGTTTTGAGCGGACTGAATAGGTGATTAGTCGAGGTGTCTGTAAGTAGTCCAGACACACGAGACCGTCAAAAAAGAGAGTATAGAATAAATATGTATTCACCATGTCATTATCATTTGTAATTATTGCTGTATGTGTATGGAATCATGATTGATATAGCTGGAATGGCATAATCAGCTACTCATATTTGAACCTTGACAACTCTTCTACGGTTCCTGGAGTTATCAAATTTGAGCTTCCTACTGTCACTCTGTAGCAGTCAACTCCTCCAATTCAAAGTAGTGCCTAATAAAGTGGAGTTAGGGGTTTGTTTGGATCATGGGTTTGTTAAGAGAACGGACAACGAGAGGGAGGGTCATTTGAGGATATGTACGTATCCATTTTCCATCTGCAACCAACCCCCCCAAAACAGATGTTCTGACAAAAATCTATTGCTTTTCTTCTCATTTACTCAATTCCTTTACCAAACTAAACAACAGAAAGAAATTCCTTTACCAAACTAAACAACAGAAAGAAATACCCCAAGTGTTCGCCAAGAGTCTTGCTCCCTCCTAAGATCTCAGGTTTGATTTTCCTTGTCAGTAACTCTTGGAGTCACCTCACCCCATCCTAAATGTCTAAAATTGCTGTGAGAGATCGTTGTAGGCACTAGTTTGAGAGAGCGGATCTGCTTTCTTGAAAACCCTGTCCTAACTCCGTATCATATCCATCTGAGCAATCGACGACTCAGATTCCCAGATGAAAATGGATGGCTCAGATTTGTTTGGGGTGATATGGAATCCGAGCCATTGATTGCTCGAATGGACGGGACAGGGTGTTGGAGACAGCGAATCCACTAGCCTAGTTTGAGGTGCCTATAACCTATCCAAGTATTTCGGCTTTATTCAAAAAAATATTTGGTTTGACCATAAATTTATACTTGTTAGATTCGTCTCGCCGAGAGGAATCCAAAAACCACAAAATCTTGACGTGAAACTAACAAATGCTAAATTTTTTTGAATAAAGACGAAATGAAAAAACCAAAAAACCAAAAACCACTTTTTAGCCAAATTAGCCCTTAAAAAAGAAGAAGAAAGAAGTACCCAATTTCCTTGTTTTTTTTTGGTTGAAGAATCAAACGTATCAAACTACGTAGGGCTAATTTAGTTGGTCACTATGGTACACTCTTTACTAGGAAGTTAAACTTTCCAGAATGCAAGAATTGGTTGTTAGGTTCTCCTATAGTCTTTCTTTTTTTACTAGTTAGCTTATTTTTTCCCCCCTGTGGCAGTACATCTTAAATTGTGATGTATTTGACTTGATTTAATTATTACGGGCCTCAATATTATTCTTCCACTCCTCAAACTGATGTGAGCTAAAGTTCCCACTTTTTTTCTCAATCACAAGTTAAATGAGTTCCTCGGATTTGGGGCAGACCCCTTCATTTTGGAACTGTCCTGAGACTTAACGTTGAATGAGTTTGACAACTTTGAATTTTTTTCCCCTCAACGTAAGTCAATATTGTTAGTTGTACTTTTTTTTTTTTGGTTATTCGTCATTCCAAATCTATTGCATGACGGAGGGGGAATGGGGCTCGATCCCGGGATACAGTGTGGGGCATTCAAGAGCTCTACCGCATGAGCTAGCCACCACTTGCTTGTTAGTTGTACTTAGTAAGATTTGAATCGTAACAAAATGTAGGGAGTACATGGTAATGCAATCCATTTGGAGTTCAAATTAGTTGGTATGTTTACGGGAGAATGCTACAATGTTACCCTTTTATGGTGTGTCCCAATCGTAACATGTTACGCCTTCTAATAGTTTATGTTACGCCTCCTAATGATTTATGTTATGATAGGGGACACCGCAAAAAGAGTGAGATGTTATGACATTTTGAAAAATGTTACGCCTTATAATGGTTTTTTGGGCTAACATTGTAGAATCTTCCTTACTTAAGTAGTGTGTTAAATTTCTTGGAGGGTTCCAACCTAAAACCAATTGGCAATAGGTGGAGTAACCTCAAGAATTTATTAACCAGACTTGGGTGGCTTAGATGAGCAATGTAGGATAATTTAACACTCCCCCTCACGTGCAAAACGTGGAGGTACGAATTGAGAAGACTAGGAGATTTGACTCGGGCAAAGGAGAATTGACCACGTGAGATGATGCCACCCAAGACCTAGCTCTGATCCCATGTAAAATTTAGGAGAGAGTGTAAAATTTAGGAGAAAGAAATATAGAGAGAATAATGCTTTCTTGTATATTGATTTACAAAAATACATGCCCCAATATATACAGAAAATGAAAGCTATACTAGGTAAGAAGCAAAACTAGGAAAGAATAAGTTTACAATATTCCTATACTACAATCACGGATCTTCAATCAATCAGTCAACCGATTCTTTCTCAATCACAGATCTTTATTCAATCAGTCAACCGAATATTTCTCTTCTCAAGCATATTTTCCTTTAACATAGTGACCTTTTAAAAAGCAGGGTTCCACTCCAGTTGCGTGTTAATTGAGTTTTTGCTCTTGTAATGCAATCCATTTGGAGTTCAAATTAGACTTAGATGGTCATGTTTACTTAAGTAGTGACCTTCTAAAAAGTAGTGGCTGCTCTTTAAAGATTATAAAGCTGATAATTCAACTCTGCAATTAATCTCAATAGCTATGCAAACAATTAACACATGGGTTGGATACATTGGCAGCTCATGAAAATTAAAGGGGTTTTTGAGTGGATGAGTGGCACAATAAGCAAGAAAAGTGACTGATTTTGAAGGGAAATTATTGTCGTTCAATGAACCATGTCTTTTTATCTTCTTTTCTTGTTATCTTTTGGTATGATAGACTGATAGTAAACCACTCTGGTTTAATTACCCATGTGATTTTCATTCTTATGTGTTGCTCTTTTCAAGGGGTCCAATGGGTTTACGTACCATGGGGTGAAATGTTGAGGCAACAATAGCATCGTGAGTGTACAAATACTCATATATAAACTCCTACCCCTTCCCCTTACCTTTTACATTACATCACAATTTATTATAACAGCAATAACTAAGAAATGTAACACAACAATTTTTTATTCATTATGAGCCTTTAACTTATGTGGAAACTATGATTCTCATCCTCGAGAAACAACCTCCCAGTTTAACCACCAAACTATAGCCGTCACATATTCTACTCTCTCCTTACTTGACCATCGAGGGGTTTAGATAAAAAAAAATAAAGAATTGTTATAGGGTTCATTATAGCTTTTTATAACACCTCTAGTCCACCTAATGTTTTCATAACATCTCTAATCTACCAAACCACTTTTTTTATTCTCTTAGGTCCATTCTATTTTTTTACTAGACAAATGTACCCTTACATTAAATTTAATACATAATATACATTTGCCGGAAAAGTTGCCGGCGCCGGAAAGTATGCCGGAAAAGTCACCGGAAAATTGGACTTCGCCGGAAAATTGACCGGCGCAGATGTGGTTATCTAAACTATGTCATTTTAAAAAAAAACCTACTTAGGGTCAGATGTCGTTATCTTGACTCGCAAGAGGTGGTTATCTGTACTCATAAGATGTGGTTATCTGGGCATAGTTTTGTTTAAAAAACTTACTTGGGATCAAGTCCTCTAATCCACCTTTTTGCAATTTCTAAGGTGTAAGGTCAACTCTCCATTTTTAATAGACAAATATACCCTCACATTAAATTTAATAATGTGAATTGTAGACTCAGAAGATGTGGCGACCTGGACTTTTTTTCCAAAAAAAAAGCCCAGTGGGATCAGATGTGGTTATCTAGACTCAGAAAATGTGGCGACCAGGACTTTTTTTCCAAAAAAAAAATAGCCTAGTTGGGATCAAATCGTCATCCACCCACATATAAGACAATTCACAAATTAATATTCTCTTTTTTGTTATTATTATCTACTTTTGTTTTTTGGACTTCCATTGTACCAAAAGAAAAAGTAAAAAGATGATCTAATGAAATAAAATAAAAATGAAAAAAAAATGCACAAATAATTTAACCTCATTCACTCACTGCAACATAACACCTAACTAGAGGCTGGGCACGCGATGCGTGCACGTGGAATTTAGACAAAAATACTATACCATATGCACAAATAGATCAACCTCATTCACTGATTCTTGGAAGCTTCGAGATCCGCAGCCTGCTTGAGCAAACTCTCATCATCTTCCTCGAGCGCCATCTGGATCGGCGCCGACCCGAGCCCGTCCGCAATCGCCAGCATGATCTTCTTCATCTCCGACTGAAACTCCTCCAGATCGATTGACTCGCTGTGGTTGCAGTCGAACTTGTTGAAGATCGAATCGTACAGCCTCGCCAGCTCCTCCGGCGGCGTCGACGTGGCGACGCCGTAGTGCTTCTCCAAGAGACGGAACGACTCGAAAGCCTTCCGCAGCTTGGATCGGGATAACACACCGTCGTGGATGAGGTCGAGTGCTGAGAATATATATATGGTTGATGCTCTTGTTGAAGTGGCCTTCGTCGCTCACGAAGTCTCGCACCGTCGTGCCGTCTATTATAACCACCCCCATCTCTCTCTCTCTCTCTCTCTCTCTCTCTCTCTCTCTCTCTCTCTCTCTCTCTCTCTCTCTTCCTTTGAATTGGGGGTAGTCGGGTCTTTTTGTTATTCTAGTGGATCTTATGTCTTAGAGAATATTTGGGTGGACCTTACACTATAAGAAATTGCTATAATGGACCCTATACCAACTCTCCCAAAAAAAAAAGGCTAAGCTATCTACTTAGGCAGATTTGTCCACAACCAACACAACAAGATAGAACAAATCCCAGGAAACACCCACCAACTGTGCCTTTCCAGAGCAAATGAGGAGTGCGATATTTAGGGTTGTGAAACAGCAACACTAGAGCCATGTCGGCTGACCTTATACAAGGTTTCTCTAGGCCTCTGGAATTACACTTCTTTTTCATCTTTCCTTTTACTTATAATCGTCCATGTTTTCTTTCTAAATTTGTAAACCACCCTAATGTCGAACCTAAGTCCGTCTTAACAGTACAACATTCAGAACAACAAAAAAAATCACACCACCGTATAAGTAATGTGACAAGTAACACGTTCAACTCTGGTTTTAACTTGAGACTCCTGAGTTAAGATTGAAAACCTCATTTAACTTAGTAACATTGGTCTTTTCTTACCTTGAATGGTATGATAGTAAGTCTTACGCATAATTAGAATACTTATAAGTTATAGGGTCTTAATGTAGTTTAGAAAACCTTAGGGACTTAGATGTAATTTGTTATACTTTAGGGACCTAAATGTGATCAGTTATACTTTACAGCCTAAGTGGGAATTGTTAAGCCTTATGAACTTGAGTGCAATTCAACAAATCTAAGAGACTAAAGTGTAATTAATCGAATTTTAGGACTGAAGTGTAATTAGACAAATTTAAGGGCCAAAGTGTTATTTTGTGAGTATAAACTTAAAAGTTAGGAACTTAATCGTAAATTAATATATTTTGGGGTTTAATCAAGATTAGGTTTATGGGGTCAATTGTGAGGTTTACCTTAGGAGTTTTCTTAAGATAGAGCCTTATATTCTATTTTGTTTATTTTATTTATTGTTATCTGTAAATTTACTTTATATTATTTCTATTCATATTTACAACATTGGTTCTGTAAAGATGAAGACAGAAAAATTTCCAGAACCAAACAAGTCATTGAGCAAGTAAACACTCTGTCAAAATTTATAATACGCGGCCGCAAGATTGAACATCGAATCCGTGAGGTTAATTTATACAATCATTCCCCATCGTAGCGACGATCGATGAGGCAGAAGCAGTGAGTGACAACGACAATTTGAGTGACGCTTCTGGTTTTGGGTCGTTAGCGACGAGTGACAATTGACGAGGCAGAAGCGGTGAGTGACGATGACGATTTGAGTGACCCTTCTAGTTGTAGATCGATCGACTCCTCTCTGTGGAAACTTTATATCCATCTCAAAACCAATTGGCAATGAGTGGAGAGGTCCCAACATATATTAAGTGATCACCCATTCCACTCCTAGGCAATGTGGGACAATATTTCTTAACATCCCCCCTCACGTGCAACCGCATTTGAGGTCTGTCACGTGTGGCCACTTTTTGGGTCCTATCATCGTGCAGCCTTTTTGCTGGTCTGTCTTTGTGGGTGTGGGATTGCGATTTTTTTTTATTATTTATAAATGTGGAGTGGAATGGGCCCCGCTCTGATACCATGTGGAAACTTTATATCCATCTCAAAACCAATTGGCAATGAGTGGAGAGGTCCCAACATATATTAAGTGATCACCCATTCCACTCCTAGGCAATGTGGGACAATATTTCTTAACACTCTCTCGATTTTGTCCGACGATCAAGGTCCAACGAGCTCGATCTTGGCTTCTGTTCTAGCTGGATATGCCTGTGTGTGTGTGTGTGTGTGTGTGTGGGGGGGGGGGGGGGGGGGGAGGGGGAATGTTTTAATAGTAGATAGGTAATATAGGCAGTATTGTTGGAGTGCTGAAAAAGACGTAGGTAAGTAAAGCACTGTTTACTAATTTTTTTGGCTCAAAATTTACTGAGACTTGTTGGAGATGCTCTTTATGGGACTCAATATAATTCTCCTACCGCCTCAAATATAAAAGAGGAGCCAAACGTATCATAAAAGAACAAAAGGACCAGTATGCAAGTAAAGGTAAGCATATCATTTAGGATTGCATCTTGCAATTTGCAAAAGTGATGTAAGCTAAAGATCCCACTTTGTTCTCAATCACAAGTTCAATGAGTTCCTCTGATTTGGGGCACCCCTTCATTTTGTAGTTATCCTGAGACTTAAATATATTAAATGAGTTTTTGCTCTGTGATGTAAATCCATTTGGAAAAAGTTGTGGCTAAACTTGAAAGATTAATGCTTTTAATAACTCTGAAATTAATCTCAGTAGCTATGCATGCATATATATGGCTTAGATCAATTGTGACCATGACAATTAAAGGGGTTATTGAGTGGTTTAGTGGCAATGATAATTAAGCAACTAAAGTGATTGGTTTTGAAGGAAAATTATCGTCATTCAATGAACTATATCTGTTTTTGTTTTTTTTGTTTTTTGTTTTTTTTCTCTCTTTTGGATTATGATGGCAAATCACTCGGGGATAAAGTTTAACACTTCGCCTCAAGTGTAACTCAGATGCACATGGAAATATGAATTGATGAGCTCAGGGTATTGACTCGGGCAGAGACATATCACGTGAGGTGAGGGCCCATAAAAAACCTAGCTTTAATATCATATTAATATCATGTTTGTGACAAAAATGTAGTGCTTAAAAACCTTGTACCATGTGCAAGGTACAAGTCTTTTGTGCACTACAGTTTTGGCACAAACAAAAATGGTTTTGGCATTATCATTTCCTAAACTAAATTATAGTGAAATGATACTGCTAGATGATTATACCGTGCGTCAATGAATGATATGATAGCTATAATATATATCTCAAATTTAATTTTCTAATTTACATTACCAAATTATTCTATTAAAACTCAAAAAACTTTAATTTAATGTTAAAAAATTCCACTAAGGAAATTTCTCTCCCATAGTTCGGCCCCCCTTGACTTATATTCGTGGCTATGATTCACAATCTACATTTACATATATGGTCAATAAATAAGGACAGAGCTCCTGTTCAGTTTTGATAGTGTCCTAACTTTGGTTTTTTTTTTTTTTTTGCCCTACCTAGACCCACATTAATAACGAGAATCGTCATTTTGTTGATGCAGATTGGGTTGCGTCAATCTTTCTTGAGCGTTTGCACCGCTTACGGCTCAAACAATACTAGTGCGGCCCAATATTGACGAAAAGGTCCAGAAATCATATGGTTCATTGGAAACAGGCTTCTGATAAACTTAAACTTTTTCTTCAAAAAGTATATTATTTTTAACATACCGTTTTGCGAATCAGACTATATATTGTTTTGGGACGGATCAGAAGTGTCACTTTGGTCTTCTTCAAATAGAAAGGGAAAGTTATTTAATTAAGTCGAGGCTACCATTATATTGGTACGAACCACATGAATCGTGTGCAATGGCGTAGCTAGAAATGTGTATCACATGGGCACTATAAAAACAACAACTCCTGTGGTAGCTAACCTCCGACATCCCACTGATCCACAATTTGATGGTTGTGGGCGATCCAATGATAGCTTGCATGTTAGTTGTTACTAATTGTCCAAACTGAAAATTTCTCACTTTTCACAAAGTTCACGTTGGATTTCTTTGATTATTAGAAACATTTCATTTTGTGGGGCTCGTTTTTGGGACAATTCAAGCAAGTCATTCTTATTTGGACACGTATTTGATCAAATAATATGTGTCTTGTTTTAATTTGTTGGTCCAAAATGTAAACAAAAATTAGATAGTTCGATTAAACATTTATGGATATTTAATTGAGATAAATTTTTTAACAGAAATGGTTAAAAGGTTAAGATATTAAAAAATAGTTTTGACTATTAATTGATATGGGACATATAGTATGGATCTTAAATAAAGTAGATAATGTGCACTCTATTTTTCAGTTATCGGACAATATATGCATAGTTGGTTGAATTAAAGCGATAATTGTTTGATTCAAGTAAAACTAAAAACTACCAATTTCAAAAAATAAAATAAAACAAAAAATAATACGAAATCAGTGGGTGCCCGGTGGGCCTACAGTGGCTCTGCCACTGATCTTGTGCGTCTCTTTATTTTGTTTTTCATCATGCTTCTAGTTGTGACTATAGTTCGTGTTTAAATCTCGGTGCTCGGGCACTTCCATGTTTAATACCAACATTAAAAGGCCCTAAAAGGGTTGTTGCTTCAACCTATTGGAATAGGGGCAATAAGGTACAAAACAATTGACATAAACCACCATGTGTGGATGGATTTGGGTTCCTCGGCAAATCAGCCTTGATGAGAAAGCGAATACTTTGAATGCTAAGAATCTCATATCAAAAAGCCATATTAGTCAGACATCTGACGATGGTAAAAGCCCTAGCCATTCCATCAATTTTCAATCATCTGAAAAGAAAAAAAAAAGGAAAAGGAAAAAACAAAGGAAACTTGTATTCTGTTTTGCAAATGATGTTCTGAGGAATATATGCTTTTGTGTTCATACTATCGCATTCAGGGTTTCAGGAATCACGATTCTGTTTAGATGGGTGACATGAGCCTAGCTATGATAGAATGGGATTGTCATTGTCATTTCGTGGGTTTGAACTTACCATAATATTCCAATTCATCCCATTATTTCTTTGGGATTGTAATAGTTACCCTATCTTCAAGGGATACATTGTCCCATCTTACAACACTATTCCGGATAAGTGAGTTCCGGGAGTAAGTATACCACTTCAACCAATAAAATGAGTGTTCACCCTCTTGTAAAGAGAGTGAACAAAATTGCACTCGTAAAAAAAAAAAAAAAAAAATCCTCTCTCTCTCTAGAAAAAGAGCTCTCGCCTTTTGCATCTGTTAGGGTTTTGTTTGGGGGAGGCTGCCGCCTCCACCTTCCCCCCGCCTCTCTCTCTCCTAGCCGGCCTCTCCTCTAGCCCACGACCTCTTCTCCTCTTTGGAGCCCTTTGAACGGTTTTGACGTAATAAATTTTTTTTGAGTTCGATCCAAAAAAAAAAAAATCGCACTCGTAAATGAATCTGTATTCTTTTTCTCTAACAACCCGACTAACCCAAAAATGCTATGTTTTTCAAATTGAGGTGACAAAAAAATATTTTAAAAATCAGACCTTGTTGAATCGTCATGTACAAAACCTTTCTATTTTCTAAAAACTCGCAAAATTCTGGGTGTAACTGTTGACCAATATTGAGTTAGTCGACCCGGCCAAATGTATATTTACAAGTACATTTATTTATTTTTTAAATCCAGTGAAAGAATTTATATTATTTATGTACTACTTCCTGAAATTAAATTTCCTGGGTAATAATGATGGGTCGGTTTACAAAGGCTTTTTTTTTTGTCATTCGTTAATCCTAATCTATTCTATCCTAGGGGACTGGGGGAGGGGGATGAGTGCTTACAGGAATCAAACCCTGCCCATGTGCATGGGAGTCTAAGAGCATCAACAACAGATAGTGTAAATTGCTGATTTGGGTAAAATGCCTAGACAAAGGGGAAAAACCGTGCTGCAGCAGATACGGTAAACACCAAGCTATTTTACACAAACCCCTACATTTGCTACAGTGCATAGTCAAAAGAAGCGTAGCACTGTGCATAAGCTACTCCCTTTTTTATCTTTAATTGCTCCACTTTTTTTCTCTCTCTCCTCCCTTTGTTTTCCATCTGTCCACTTTCTCTCTCTCTCCTCTCTCTTATAATATTATCTTAATAGAAAAAAGGTAAAATGGATAGATTATTGGAGTATTGATGGTGACAAGCTAGCTATATACACTGTACACCAGGTTTTTTGGCCAAATTTTTGGCTTAGCTGCTGTTGTTGCTCTAAGGGAGGCACAAACCACACTCCACTCCACTTGCGGTTTACAAAGTTGAACGGGCAATTAACTGATCGTCCACTGATCTTATTTCTGATTAGCTCACCAGTCCGATTTTTTAAATATTAACTAGCTCAAGATACCTCGAGAGCCCGAGGTCAGCTATTTTGGACCGGTCGTAGTTTTCTTTTTTCATCTTTCCTAATCTATTACATGGAGAGGAGGGAATCAGACTCGATCCCGAGATGCAGTGTGGGGCATCCAAGAGCTCTATCGCATGAGCTAACCACCACTTGCAGACCGGTCTTAGTTAAAACGGAAACAATATCCAGTGGCAACGCCACATACAAAATAGTGACATAGTGGGGTCGGCGACCCCGTGGAGAAAAAATATTTCGTATTTCTCTAAGAAAATTTTCTCTTAATTTGTAAATGACCTCATTAAAATTCAATGTTGACATTGCACTAGACAATTTTCTCATCTTTGAAACTACTGAAAGTTATGAGAAAATACCAAACGAAAGGATTAAAACCCATTTGATGTTGTCACAACACAAGATTATTTTCTACTCTTGAAAGTGAAACCCAGTAATTGTTAAACCGACATAATACAAATAAAAAATGGCTAAAATACAGCTCTTGTTTAGTCTTCAACATAGAATTTTCAATATAACGGTTATTTACAACGCTACTCTCATATGGGGTAGAACCTACACATACATGGGCCCACTTAATTTCAGAGGGTGTTATAATTAACCGTCGTATCAAAAAAAAAATCACTCTTCACCCCCTCCGTTCTCTCTTCGTCCGTTTGTTGGGTAGTCGATTGGAGTCCTCTTTTCTCTCGTGTCTCTCTTGCAAATTTAGTCTTTATGTCTATGATTTACGTTGATGTTTATGAATGACCCCATGCTTCCGAACTCCTGGAGTCGGCCGATCTCTAAGCCGCCCTAGTTGCAGCACTACGTCCGACCATTTCGAAAGAAAAGACTACAGCTAAAGTGAAACATGACACCGCACTTAGACGTGGTTCATTTTCTTTGGCATGAAAAATAGCTTTCGCGATGGGAAGAAAATGATTGGAAATTTTTGATTGAGAATGTTGAATTTTCATCAAGGATTTCATTGGAATGGTTCATGCATGATTTAATTCAAGATAAAGACAAAGTGGTTGAAAAGAAGAATCACATTCTCTGCTTTTAAAGATCGATAATTTACGCCATCCTCCCCTCAGGTTTCTAACAAATACACCATACTCCTAATTTTTCAAACTAATTACTCCAACCTCCCTTGAATGGTAATAAAGTATCTCAGTTAGATCCGCTAGGGCAGTCTTCTAGCATTAGATTTTTGGATTCCAAGTTCATAACTTTGGGAAAAAAAACTTTTTATAGCTCTCATTTTGCCCTTAAAGTTTCCCTTAAAAAATTCATCACATAAGTAATTAAGACTTTTTGGGACTACATTGGTTGAAGATGATAGGTTAAATTCCTTAGAGACCCCCTCATCTTTAATCATTTTCCACTCAGGCCCCCTAACCTTTAAAAGCGTCCAAACTCACCCCCTCATTTTTCACCGTTAGCCATACAGACCCCTTCTGTTACACAACCGTTTGCTGCTCCCTTTTTTGTGCATTTTTCAGACAAAAATGCCCTTCAACACGCTGTTTTGTAAATGTATTATATTGTATATGTATATGTTTATAGATATACATATGGAGTCACATTCATCCATCAAGAGCCACCATTGAAGCCCAATCCCAAGCAATTGACTCCATCTTCAACCTCTAGCAAAACCCATAAACTTTCAAATTCTCACTCCTCTCACCAAATTGAAGGTAGATAATCCTCCCACTTCTCTTCCTAAGTATATTGGAGTAGTTTAGAGTAGTTCTTAGGGATTGAAATGAGCCCGATTGGACAAACCGTAACTCAATTTTGAGTTCACTGCCAGATTCACCAAATCAATATTATTTATTATATCGACTACTGATATGATATTATTCTTGTTGAAGATGACTTCTCTGGTATTATTTATGATGTCTGAATGATATTATTGTTCTATAAAACCACTTATTTGATATTATTTTAGTTCTGTTTAATATCAGTTCGGTCTTAAACGAAAAGGTTATAATAGTTTGATTTTATTGTTTAATAAAGTAAAAAAAAAAGGATTTGCTTTGATAGAAATTTAGATTAAATGGTATAAAAATTGGCTCTTTCTTAATAAACGAATATTATCTGAAAGAGAAAGAGAGAGTGTATTGTTTCCTTTTTATTATGTAATTTGTTTTGTTTTCCATAAAAAAAGATATATACATATCTTTTTTTTTTGGGGGTGTGTAACAAATGTAGATATTTAGAGAAAAAAAAATCAAATTTGAAAACAAAACATGAACACTCTAATTTTGAAATAAATAAAAAAATTCACTAAATTTTATTTTTGAAAACAAATTTTTTTTTTGTAAACAAACACACTAAAAAAAATAAAAGAAAGAGAGAGGGGGTGACTGTGGATGATTTTCATAGATGAGGGGGTGAGTGTGGATGTTTTTTAAGGGGCGTTATAGTCATTTGTCGTCATTCCGTTAACGGAGTAAGGGGTGTTTTGCATTTCGCATAGATGAGGGGGTGAGTATGGACGCTTTTAAAGGTTAGGGGGTCTCCGTGGAAAATGAGTAAAGATGAGGGGGTCTCTAAGGAATTTAACCAAGATGATACTATTTGATTTGAATAAAGACAAAAAGAATAATCCAATAAAAAGTTTTGGCCATATCAAGTCTAAATTGATTTGGTTGTAATATCTTCTACATTAATTGATCCTACATTAGTACATCCACTTTCACTTTAGTTTCGTTTAGAGACGAGATCAAGGAACTGGTACAGTTGATGATTGTTGGAACTTGTGGCTTATATGGAGAGGTATCGAGAAGTTTTAGGAAAGGCTAGATGTCGAGCGGAATGGAGCAGAGCGAGGGAAACACAGAGACCGAGCGGAAGGGAGTGGAGCGAGGCATCTGGCCCATCATGGATTCAATTGTTGTGGCTTGGCCGCAAGGCTTGGTAGTTTGGGGGGCGAAGCCCGGTGGCTGTACGATACGTAATCATTAGGGTTGGAATATAGTAGGGCTTATAAATACTCTATATTGTAAAACCCTGGACGAATTTTATCAATAACAGACTTGTTCTCTCTCTTGCTCCGGTGGGGTACCCGGTTTTGGGGAACCACGTAAAATCTTGTGTCGATTTTTTTTACTGTTTTCATATTCCATATTGTGTGTGTGATTGTTTTTCTCTTACAATGATGATAATTTTTCTTGTAAACCTTTGTAATTTCAATGTTCTGATAACTGAATTAAGTTTTCTGTCCTATCGAAGAGAGGTTTGTATCATTGGTTGAAAAGTTGGGAGCGCACTGCATTTATTAGAAATCTCATGGGAGGTTGGTGTAAATTACCCTTCTTTTAATATAACCAATTAATGTAAGAATAAGCTCTGCGGGCACCTTAATTAATCATATGGTCTTGAAGTTCTATAAGACTGGAGCCACGACTTTCGGGCTGTGGGTGTTAATTTGATAACAAAAAATATAACTATGCATTTGACTCACAATACAGATATGCTTATTTTGCAAAAAGCGTTTCCATGTGCAAAAAGTCCATGGAAATTTGGGAACATTTATCACTTAATGTTTGCAGCGACGGAGCTAACAAGAGGGAGGTGGCACGTGCCACCCCGGCCCCATTCCAAAAATACCACCCAAAAAAATTACAAAGAATAATAATAAAAATAAAAATAAGAGAAGTATGAACATTGTGGCACTTTGTCTTGTATTAATTTGAATACCATAAAAGAGTTTCAGAAAGCCTTTATTATTTTTCACAAAAAAAAAAAAAAAACCCATAACAAAACTTAATTATGTGCCTTCCTCACTACAATTTTTTTTCTTTATATTTTTTTGCATAACATGTAACTTGTTTATCATTGAACGGTGTCACCTCGTGATCGAATCCTGACTCCGTCCCTGGCAGAGATGGAACCAGAGGGGGGCCAGTAGGGGCGGTTGCCCTTGCAAGGGAAAAAAAACCTCTAGTATTATAGTATAGAAAAAGAAAAATTTCCTACGAATTATATAGGCTCGCCCCTACAAAGTATTTTGGAAAAAAATTTTGCCTATGCGTAGTGAAATTCCTGGCTCCGTCCCTGACTACAAATTTTAAAATTCCTAACAATAACAACATTTACAACCAAGAATAACTCAGGAATTTTCATAATTGTAGGGGGAACATTCTTTCAAGTAATTGTAATTATTTACAAAACCACACATTTGCCTTGGAAAATTCCCTATTTCCCAATCCACCCATCCCCAGAAAATAGATGCTAAAGTATACAAATTAATTAAGTCTAGCACTCCCCATGATGCTCTGTTTTTCTTGTCCTTTCATGTAAAACTACAAAATTATCTTCTATGTGAGAAGGAGCAATATTTAATGAAGATACTGATTTTCACACTTCCCTTAACAAATGCATGCACTCTAAATTTTGTTTTTTAGTTTTCAAAATTATATTGATTAGGATTTTAAACAATAAATGACAATGTTTGGAGTGAATTTTTTTTAAAAAAAAAGTGGAATGTGAAAATCATTTTCCATCTAATGAAATGGCAATTTTCTAATTTGACATGGTAAGAACCAAACCAAACCAAACCAAGCTTTATGTCCCAAACAATTGGGGTCGGTTACATGAATCCTGTTTTTCCATTGAGCTCTATCTAGGGCAACCTCTTCACTTAGGTTTAGAAAGCCCAAATCCTTTCGTATAAAACAAGATAACCAGAAACAGTTCCCTAAAGAAAGTGTTTCCGTGAGTTGACACCGCGCCACCCACAAACAAGTCTAGTCTCGTACTACCATAATTACCAACTTTTGAATTTTCCACCACATCAAATCAAATAGAACCGCAAAGATAAATTCACATGCTAAGAAAAATTCACATGCTCTCAAGTATCAGCTTGGATTATGAAGTACAGACATACCATGTAAAAGTTGTGGTCACAGCACCGGCTGTAATGGCAACACTTATTAATGTCATCAACCACTAATTAATCTCAATCATTCCTTGCACCAAGTGAATTAGCAACCAGCCAGCTGCAATTAGTCAACTATAATGGCGTCACTAATCAGAATGGAGTTACTGGAAGCAGAAATTAGTCAAATAATGGCATCACTAATAAAAAATGAATTCAGTTATCTACTTGAGCTCTTGACCCCAAAAAAATAGCACAAAAAACATGTGCCACATGCATCTGATACGTACTATTATTATGACAACATCAACGTCCTGTCGGGAATTCAGTTAAACCAACAAACAAATCTACTTTGTGAATGTGAAAACAATAAAAAGGGGAGTTCAAAACTAAGAAAAGCAAGAACACAGTGATTATACGTAGTTCTGACTTAAGCAAATCGCTTGATCGTGTTTCAAAACGGTGCAACGCGTAAAAAGTAAAGTGTGTTGGGAATTCAAAACTACTTTTACTTGCTCCATAAAAATGAGTATGAGGAGTGTAGAGAATTTGAGTGCAACAGCTCAACACCCACTTACTATATCATGCTTAAAGGAGTCAACCGTAAATACTATAGTGGCTGAGAGTAGTTGACTTTTGAGAGTGTGAAAACAATAAAAAGAGGAGTTTCAGTGCAAATAAAAATGCAATTGCCTCTACCAAACTGATTACAACCAGAAGGTATAATTGGGTTGAACCAGAATCTCAGATCTTCAATAATAAGGTGACAAAGACAGATGAAAGACTCTCCTTTTCCACTATGCCTAAACCAAATACTACAACCATTCAACAATTAAAACTACAGAAATCCACATGCCAAAATATTCAAATTTACTCTAAGGTTGTGTTTTGTTAGATGGAATGAACAATGGAATGGAATGGCCGTTCCAATGGAATTCCATTCCTGAGTTTGGTTTATCAAAAGTTTAAAGGAATCGTCATTCCAAATGGAATTCTCATTCTCTTAAATAAAGGAATAATCATTCCATTAGAAAAAGTAAGGAATCATCATTCTATTCCTCTCTAATCGATCATTGATGCCACACCAAATTGCTACTGCTCCACAAACTTTCTCTATTGCCACTCCAAAATTTACTACTATCACTCCAAATTTCACTAGTGCCACTCCAAATTTACTTTCACCATAGCAATTTTCATTCCTAAGCATAACCAAAAGCGGGAATGGAATGGTTATTTCTGTCTTATTTCATTCCTACTCTATTCCAATCTCCATTATATTCCATTCCATTCCATTCCATTGCTACCTACATTCCATTCCAATAAACCAAACACAATCTAAAAATAATAGCTAATTCTCACATCATAAACAAAACAAAATTCTTTTCTTGTCTTTTAATTGTATGTTATTAAATTCCTTTCCAACATACATCTAGCTCTGGATAAACAGATGTCTCCTAAAATATTCCAAGGCGCGCGATTTGTATTTCAAATGTGCCATGAACTAAGGGAAAAACTGTTAATGTTATTGGCGATTTCCGGGTTTCAACAAAACCATTTGAGTATGTATTGTTAGGATTTGAACAACGAATTCAATCCATAACACCTTACAAATATGGGAAATTACGGTCACAGAAGTTGCAAAGCAAACAAAAAAACAATGCGTATTTAAAACAGAAATGAAAGAGGCACAGATATATGTGGAAAACCTCAACGCAAGGAAAAATCACGGGAGCCACACCAGTTCACTATAATCAAAGAATATGGAGTACAAGTCTTCTCTCTTCTCTCTCTCAGAAAAGTTTTCTTTCCCTCCTCTCATGTTTTCTCTGAAAAGCTCTAACCATAATTACATTGCAACTACGATATAAAGGCCTAATGACCGAAATTACCCCTAGCAAAACACAAAATACCTAGCTTTTTGCTGAAAGTTATTTGCATCCCCAGGTTTTTTGCTAAAAGTTGTCTACATCTCCAACATGCAAGTATTTCTTTCTTTTACCATTTGGATTTGGGAGGTTATACTTTAGATTGAGTTCAGATAATCCTCCCAATGGTTGAAGTGTTGAGGATTAGTCAATGCTCGTGCCTTGGCTCGGATACGGATCATCAAAGATATAAACATGCATATCATGCTTTCATTTAGCATTTTAGTTCTCTTGATGCATGCATGGTTTCATATTTCAATCCTGTCCATGTTTTTCACAAAGTCTAGTGGAGTGTCTTTTGGCCTTAAGTGAGAAAGTCAAGTATTTTTTTAAGGCATGAACCTTTTGGAAAACCAAATCACAGACCAGCGCTTGCTAGCACTGCGTGATATCATGGTGCGCCTCCTTGCCGCACCTTGCGGTAGCTAGTGCTGTGCATGGGGTTGAAGATGGTGCTACCTTGCGCTTGCTAGCCCCATGCTTAAATTTGGGTTAATCATGCATTGCGCTTCCTTAGGCTACCTTGCGCCTCCGTGGCGCTAGCTAGCGCTTCATCCTTTTTGCTCAGGTGTCACATTTTGATTTGTCCCAGCATCGGCCCTGGGCTAAAGCCCAAGGTGTTTGGGCTTAGGGCCCCCCTATATATATGTAGTAGTCTCATGTATATCCCAAAAACAGCCCACCAGTCCTCTTTTTTGGAAAAAAGTTAATTGTATAAAGGGAAAAACCCAACACAAACTCAAGGAGATGGCCTTGAGGAACTAAACAAATCAATCAAACAGGACCCAATATAGGGAGCAGACAAAACCAAAACAGCCAAAGCCTAACTACAAGATGCCGACACTATACATGAAAAACAGCCTCAGGGATCCCCCACTCCAAACCAAACCTGAGATTATCATAAGACCGATCAACTTTTCTCAAAGAGCTAGCACAAAAAGTCACCTCCTCAACAATCTGTTTCACAATAGATGCAAAGTCATGAAACTCTTGCCGAAAGATCCTACCATTTCTCTTTAATAATTAATTTATAGTTTTACACTCTTAATAATGAGATTTAGATTGTGAATGTGGACCTACAAACATTAATGATCCAAGTAATTGGGACAAGATTGATCAAAATTTCATTGACTCTATAGTAGAAAGAGGACCTTTAAGAAGAGATGGAGATCAATTTCCTAAGGATATGGAGGGTAGGCATTTCACTTCCTTTTACTACATATGTCGTTTGTCAAACAAAGAGAAGCAAGATATGAGGTGGCTTGTATATTCAAGTACTTCCGACAAAGTATTTTGCTTTTATTGTAAAGTGTTTGCGCAAGATGAAAACAAGACATTGTTGGCTACTTATGGCTTGAGAAATTGGGGAAGTTTTTATTTTTATTTTATTGTACGCTTATCTTAAGAATTCGTAAAGGATCCATTTTTCTATTATTGTTTTAAGCCCTTGAAAAGTCTGGGCCAGCCCTAATTGGTCCGATATAGGGCTCCGTACGTACCTGACACTGTCTAAGCATATTTTTCACTCTTTTTGACATCACTCTTCCATCAACCCATTTTTAGAGAGAGAAGATGCTTTCCTTTTGTATTCATGTATTTTGATGCGTTAAACATGATCTAAATTTAGTGTTTGATCATTTTTCTTGTCAATTTAGAGTAATTCTTTTATCCTCCATGAATTAATTCTAGATTGATTATTTTCTCCAAAAACCTTCATCGAACTTCATGTTATTTATATCATGCATTGTTGTCTTTGCTCCTACATGAGCTGGATGGGTCTCGTGCCGATTTAATTCGGAGATCAAGACGAGGTTGCTTGAGGAGTCCATGGAATCAAAGAGTTGTACGGGGTACTACCAAGGTTAGGTGTGACTTGAAGCTTGTGGGTAATTCTTAAATTGTCAACTCTTGTTACACTCTTGGTTGGTGGAAATAAAATTGTTGGATAAGGCCGTGGTTTTATGCTCAGGATATTAGATCATAAGTAGTTTCCACATAATTCTATTATATTGTCTCTTTAGTTTAATTGTATCATATTTCGCATATTGAATGGTGATAATTACTATAGAGTTTGAGTGATTGAAATTTTGCTTAGTTAGTTCAAAATTTTCGAATATTTTCAGAAACTCTTGATGTATAAAGATGCTGCGGGGCAGTTTGCTAATACTTTCTGTCTGAGAAACAGAAGAAATATACCAACAAGATTAAATGTTTCTGTGAATCCCCATATCCTTGAGATAGAAATTAAACGACTCTGATACTTAGACGCATATCCACACCCAACATATGTTCCCCGAGTCTATGTTACATAGGTGACACCATAGATGCATGATGGCATTGAGCCCAAGGTTCTGAATACCGTACCGGTTGGTACCGGGTACTGTTTCGGATTAAGCGCAATTATCATTATATATAATTTTATAGCATATTTTTATACAAAATATATTTTTAAGTTTATACAAAATATTTTTTTATATCGATTTTTTGGTGATACTAGTAAGTAACTAAAGCCCAAAAAGATTAGCATGATATGGCCCAAATAAAAAATATTGGCCCAACCTAGAAGCTGCACTAAACCTAATGTAGACCAAGAAAGCAACAAACAGCCGCAACAGAGAACTGAGAGCAGCTATCCGGTAAACGTCGGTATTGGAATCGGGACGGAATTGGAGGGTAAGATTACCATTTTCTCATAAATTCGGTACGTACCGGCCGGTACAATACAGAATTCATAACCTTGATTGAGCCTCCACAAATGGAGATCAAAGTCAATTACATCTATCTTACGCGCACCCGTCTTATGACTTCACATGTACAATGAAACCGAATTTTTTCCTCGTTATAGCAATGTAGTTAGCTCCCTCAAAAGCCTTAAAATCCTTAATCTTAATTTTCTTAGAATTTTTAATTAGGAATGAGAATGTGGCAGTTGGGCCGTTTGCTGTAAGAAGACAATGTCAACGTGGGTTGGATTTTTAAGGAAAATGTTGAATTTTTTGTTTTTCTTAATAAATGAAAGTCAATTTTTTTTTTTTTTTTACTGGTTTGGTTTTGTTTGTTTTGTTTATATTTCATGTCTTTTTCGTCTTATTTTCATTTTTAAGTAGTCATAATTTTTAATTTATATTTGCACAAATATACTAACTTTACTATAACACTTAAGGCTAAGTTTTTCATTTGATTTTAGCAATTGTGTTGCTAAAATCATGGTTGATTTTAGCAAATGAGTTTAGCATGTGCTAAAATCATGGTTTTGAAATAAAAAAATGAAGTGGTTCCATGTATCGTTTTTCGATTTTTTTTGCACCAAATTAAAGTACTCCTCGTGTACTTTAATTCAGTGAGAAAAATTCAAAAAAATAATACACGGAAACACTTAATTTTTTGATTTGAAATACCTTAATTTTAGCACCTGCTGAACTCATTTGCTAAAATCATGGTTGATTTTAGCAAGTGAGTTGCTAAAATCAAATGGAAAACTTAGGCGTTGTGTCCCATTAGACGTACGAAACAATGAATAAATTTCATCCCACTGTTTTTATCGACTATCGTTGTACCCATTTGATTCACTGGCCCTGAAAAAAATGCGACGTAATTTTTCTCTTCGTCCTGTGCATTGAATGGGTACAATGCTAGATGTAATTGTAACAGTGATGTACGACCACGCAATGTGCTCTAACTTAAGAGCAATTAAAAACCATGTGATATTTTGTAAACAATCTAACTGATTTTATAGATTCAGCAAATATACAATCACAAACAGAGCTCAAATCTGTGCTAGTAAAAGTCTTCTGTGATGGCTGGTAGAGACTAGAGTAAGTGGTGTCTTTGTAGACCCACCACCAATGACTCAGCCAAAACCTGCGCCTTGTTTGGATGGAGGATGAGAGGCGTATTAATTTTGGGCTCAGATGACTAATCTCGGATCCACTACTCATCCTTGGTTTGGGTACATTTGGAGGGGTAGATGAGTTATTCACGTGTTTAATCCCCCTAAATCCTCTACACCCTCACTATTAAACCAAATTTTCCGTATTAAAAATATACTCTTACCGGTCAAAGAATTGTCCTATTGACAGCTCAATGAGCTGATTGAAGAATTTTCCTACTTTCGATTTGTGCAGAGAAATACCCTACATTTTATTTCTCGATCACCAAACTCTCTGCGAGTACTTGACTCAAACACAGCTGTAGAGGATCATTATTTCGGCTCCTGTCCCAGGGTGGAGCCAGGATTTTAAGTTAGGGGGGTCAAAAATTATATATATGTGTAAGTTATTTTTTTTGTTTGCTTTTGCAAATAAATAACTAAATTAAGAGGTGAATTCTAACGTAAATATACAGTGATACATGTCTTTTTGCTTTATAACTCATCCCAATTGTCGCGCCCAGAATTTACCACTGCAAGCGTCCCCCAATTTTGGGAAACGGCAGGAGAGAACACTTGATCAAATGCGACGATTATTTCAGTTAATTTTTACATTTGTGACCTTTTCATTTGAAAAATAGAGTCGCCACTTAACATAGAGTTCAGGTGTGTTAAGTCACCCCTAAGGATGTTTTCTGACAAAAACATCTTTAAAAATTTATTTTTTATTTGGAAATGACTCTGTTTGAGTTTGCGGTCTGTGAAATCAGAGATGGGTCCAGAGATTTACTGCTATGAGCAAGGAATGTGTTAGGCACCCTACATCGCCCTTTTGGTACTTCTTTTCCAAAATTACCCCTAGCCGGTAAAATAAAATATAGAGAAAATCTTTACAAAAATAGAAACCCGAGTGTACGACAAAACAGCGTAGTTGGGTTTTGCTGCCCCCCATACCCTCGTTTCTGTTGGCAAACTTGGATAATTTCGAAGACTTCAAGGTCAATTTGCATTGAATTGGTTAATGAAAAATACCCGCGAGGGCACATTTCATTTTAGACACCAGACGCGGACTACTGAATTCGACGGCTTCTGGGGGTCCTCAATTCAATATGAATTAACTTCAAACATTTCAAAACCAATTTATATTGGACTGGTTAATGAAAAATGACCGTGAGGGTGTATTTCATTTTAGACACCAAGCGCGGACTACTGTATTCAACGGCGCCTGGGATCCTCAATTCGATATAAACTAATTTCGAGCAAAAAGGTCGCAACGACATTCCAGGGTAACACCTAAACTCCATGGCCTTTAAAGATTTCCAAAATCAATTTATATTGAACTGGTTAATGAAAAATTCTTGTGAGAGCACGTTTCATTTCGGATAAGAGGCGCGGACTACTAAATTTGACGGCGCTTGGGACCCTCAATTCAATATAAATTAGCCTTAGAAAAGGGAAATCAAAATCGATTTGCATTGATTTGCATAAATGAAAAATGCACAAACGTGCAAATCTCATTTTTGATACCGACAGCGGACGGTCGTCGGTATCCTCAATTCAATACAAATAGACTTTGAATTGGGAGAGGGGATATTCACATCTCGGATTATACAGAAAAATAGAATGAACATGGTGACGATAAAAATAGTAAAGCGCAAATATCCTTTTTCCTTCCTTGCGAATCGAACTCATAATGTGGAAACGAGAATGAATCATATTCCTAGCATTTGGTGAGTCAGTCCTCCAATTGCCGATGATACAGGATCAGTTTCTAAGATATGAATTTAATTCAGATAAAAATTTGTACCGCGGAATATAGAATGGGTCAATTCATGGCATATGGTGACTCAGTCCTCCAATCGCCAATGACAAAGGACTAGGTTCCCCAATACAAATAATAATTCAAGAAATCGGCGGGTATTAATAGAACCATACAACAATTTTCCGAATAATTGAAATGAGTTTTAAGAAAAAAGGATATTTACGATAATTCGAAAATCGGCGGATACCAATAACCATACAACAGTTTTCGAATTACCGGAACGAACTTTTCATTTATGATAATTCGAAAATATGTAGGTAACAACCATACAACGATTTTCGAATTAACAAAATGACGACTATTTTTTTAGTGACAAGGATGATAACAACACAAAAATGGATTGGATAACTGAACTTCTTATTATCTTGATGATTCCAGAATTACAATGACGGTGAAAGACAATGTTTAGCAAAATGAAACCATAATTCGAGATAGTAAAAATGAAACCCACTATCGCGAGCTATGCTAATGTTATCGCGCACAAATCTTACCTTGGCGAAAATTAGATGCCTTCCCCGAGCTATATATGTAGAATTCTACTGACACAAGCTTACGAAAGAAAATAAACTAAAAAGCAAACTCTCTTTCTTTTCTTGGACTCACGGTATAAAAACTAATGGACACAAAACGACCTTAAAAGGCCAATACATGTGTGGGACACTTTTGCTAATCAAACTCTTTGAATACTAATTGATGAGAAGCGCCTTGGAACTCTTTTTCTTCCTCCTCCTTTCACGCTGCATTGCTTAGTTTTTATATAGGCAGCCAGGGGCGGTTTGTGGATGGCATTTTGGGCCAAAACTAGAGATGTGGCGGCAGGGACGGATCTAGGAATTTCCCATAGCGAGGGCACTAATTTCTATTAAGCTTAAACACAAAGTTAAAGTGTATCGGCGATATTGGTGTATCGGTATCGGTCGCGATATCGGTGTATCGGTATCGGTCGCGATACGTCGCCGGAATCGGGTGTAGCGTTCGTGAATTTTTTTAAATCATTAGCAACTCATATAAAACTTTATGATACACATTTTTTAATCTTATTTGACATAATTTGTCACATTTTACACAATCTTAAGACATAATTGAAACAAACCACCAGGTTATAATACAAAAATCCATTATTATGCAATTCTCAATCCTAATCGTTGATCCCAGAAGTGATTTCACGTGTGGTGGCATAGAGAATTAAAGCCCCTAACAGCTGGACCCAACTCTCTGATTTAATACTTAAAACCAAAAACAAAGGCACACTACCTTCTTCCTTCTTTACGCCTCTTTCTGTAACACTTCGTTTCTGTCAATCTCTGCCATGGCAGCGATCGATGCACCCTCACACTTCGTTTTTGTCAATCTCTGCCATGGCAGCGATCATGCACCCTCTCAGCCTCCGTCGGTGGTTCACAGATCAGAGAAACAAAGAGTGAGAGACCTCGTCAAATAACGATGGGTTGTACCGGCAAACAGCAAAAAGCGATCATGTCGGCAACTGCGAACGACAGGCTACTAAACGGCAGTCGGCAGCCTTCTCCTCCTTTCTCTCCGGATCTAAAAAGAGCGTGAGTTTGTTGGATCTAGACGTGGTTTAAAAAAAAATTGAGGGGGGAGGGGGGGCACCGAAAAGCACTCATTTAGCCCTCTAATTAACACTTTAATAGTCTATTCATAAAGTTACTTGATGAATCATAATAGTTGAATTGTGTTTGTAGGCTTTGGAGAGTGCCGAACAATTAAAAGTGCTAATTGGAGTCGATACGATGCATGGAACACAAAGTAGACGTATAGAGCTTCGCAACGGTCCAAGAAACGCATCATTTTGAGTTCAGATGAAGCCGGGGCGAGTTCGCGAAGTTTTGGGCGACAATCTGGATTTTCCGCCCGGGCGGGAATCAAAGCCACCCGGGCGGTTTTACCCGAGTCAAGGGCGGATTAGGGCGTTGACCACGTTTTTTTGGGTTTTATTATAAATAGGTCATTGCCTTGTACGTTTTGGGGGGTTCTAGAATATTTTGAGGCAAGTTTAGAAGGAGAAAAGCAAGCCGTTCCATGGGTTCTTCAAGTTCTTCATCAAATCAAGCATTCGTCTCCATCTTCATGGCCGGTTAAACACCTTCTAGGGGGAAGATGAAGCCCCGGTCCAAGTAACTTTGCTTATGTATAGGATTTAGGTTTATTAACTCGAATCGATTGTTTAACTTAGAACATGTTTTCATTACATATGGGTGAAATCGTTTTAATTCTTTCTATTGGTTGAGTATTTGTGTGTGCACTCTCAAATACCTAGTTAAACAATGATTTTCTACGTTTGTGTTTGGGTAACTAAGATGGATTATGCTCGTAAGACGGATCGTGCCACTGGACAGTCCGTGAAAGAGACGGGTTGTGCCAGCGAGACGGTCCGTGCTATGGGATAGTCCATGCCTGTTAACAACACAATTATCTTCTCGACAAATTGTGATTCGAATAATAAACCTAGCCTACACATAACTTAGTTACGTGGCCGGGGTGGATTCGAAACCCTAGATTTCTCTTCCATTCGTTCTTCACCAATTTTATTACTTGTTTTTAAATTAATTAGTTTCCAAAAACCAATCACTCAAATCTCTTTTTCTAAATTAAATTAGAAATTAGTCAAAGTTAACGTAACTTAGCCAAATTGTCTCCGCGGATCGACACTCGGACTTAGCCATTATTCTTCTGAGTAAGGGTTAATTCCTTGTTTTTATAAATATATTTTTGATACCGTACGACACGGTCAAATTTTGGCGCCGTTGTCGGGGACAATTTGCACGGTTACTTAATTTTGATTAGTTTTTATTTTAGTTCTTAGTTTAGGGCTTCTTAATTTTTGTTTGCTAGTGATACTCAGGAATAGGTAGCGAGGCGTTCAATTGAGCAGGATTAAGCAGTGAATAGTGTTGCCGTGATATAAAAGCGATATCGTTGCTCACTGTAAGTCTTGTTTCCCTTGTAGTTGCTTGTCTCTGTGTATGTTTGGTCGTCGGTCTCAAAAACCCAAACTTGTTCCTCTCAATCAAGATATCGGAAAGAGACGTAGGGTTAAGAGTGAGACCGATTTACTTTCAATGGGGGATGTTACAAATGGAGCTAATCCACCAGGTGGTGCTAATCCGCCAGGGGCAGCTGCCGCGCCCCTTGCCCCACTTCACACACTTTTTGCCATCATCCTACGTCACATCATCATGCATCCAGTTGCCACCGTTCACGACAACTCACTATGAGATTAAACCTAGCATATTGCATGCGTTGTCCAACTTTCACGGTCACCCTAAGGAGGATCCCTATCAGCATATTGATGAGTTCATAACCATAAGCTCCACACTTCAAATTCATAATTTTCTTAATGAGGTGCTTAGGTTAATCTTGTTCCAATTTTCACTAAAAGCGGCTGCCAAACATTGGCTCAGTACTTTACCTGCGAACTCGATCACCAGCTGGGATCAACTTAAGGACACATTCCTTAAAAAATACTTCTCCATAGGCAAAACAGTCCATTATCGGAAACTGATTACTTCGTTCCGACAAAATGACAATGAGCCTATTCACGAGGCTTGGGAGAGGTATGGTAACCTCATTAGGAAGCGTCCGCACCATGACATTCCACAGTGGCAGTTGGTGCAATGTTTTTACGATGGATTGAATTCTCATTATCGGATGATGGTTGATGCCTCATGTGGAGGCTCATTAATGAATAAGAATGAGAAGTCGGCATGGGAACTTTTTGAGACAATGAGCGACACTTCCCAACACCAATGACTTATTATATTTTGAAAATAATGTACAATAACCTCATTTGTAAACTATAAACTCTCAAAAAGAATAAAAAAAAACTTGAGAATTCTATGAATTTTAAATAAGTTGGGTCAATTTTTGAATTTTTTGTGAGGGTAAAATTGCAAAATTTAGCTCTTGATTATCAATATCCTTTGTAAAAAATTGAAGTGAGAGTGGTCAAGTGACCCCTCTTGTCTCTAGGTAGCTCCGCCATTCTCCTGCTTTTGGATGTTGGAATCTTTTTGAGTGAATGTTGTCATTCCATGTAGCATGCACATTTCATCGGAGTCCAAGTACCGGTGTCAGACACTTTTTGGATACTGACACCTTACGGTCACTCTCTAGATATGTATCCGACACACAAATCCACTTTCTCAACATTGGCACCCAGGGACACTTTTAAAAATGTTCCAGACAATCTCAGGACACTCGCAAGACACATCGAGGGTGTTAACCGAAGTAGTTCAGACTCTTTTTAAAGCTTAGAAAAGTCTTTTCTCTTTGTGTGACATATGATAGTTTATTGGTGAAAAAGACCGGTAGATGATGAAATGCTTGTTGTTGGAATGCTTTTATGAAATGATGTGATGATGTTTCTCTGAAAACTACCGTGACTGCGCAAGCAGTATAGCGTGGGCGTATTAGGACTATGAGACAATTCGAATTGCGTTAAGTCCTATGTGTCTTGGTTTAACTTCTAAAATAACTATTGTATTCAGCCTAAGGGCAAGACCGAATGATGATTAGTGATTTGCCTACATGTGAGGAGTTAATAATTTCTCCACCATGTGAGAACGAGAGAACAACAGAACAAAAATCAACTTCATTAAATCGGATTAACAAAGTTGAACGGAGTACAAGGAAATGGAAAGTAAGCCATGCTAGGCTAGAAAAGATAAAAAGGTATTTTGATGGAAAGTAAAGATAATTAAAGTACTTTGCTGGAAAGTAAAATTGATAGATAAGCGTTGGGCTTTGTGGTATTAGGACTTTTTTTAGTCTTGAGAACTTTTATTTATAGGCAAAAGTCACTGCACTAAGTCCTGAAAATCAGACACGGCTCTCATGTGTCCCACTTTGTGCATGCCCATTCTCCACATTGGCAGTTCATATATCACGGGCCCTTTCACCCTTTGCATTTTAGTTACAGGAAAACCAATCCCTTTCTTTCATGGCCAACCATTTGGGCTCTTCTATAACCGGAAAAATAGTAAATGGGCCAAGTTTACCATCAAAATTAACTGGGCCTCAACTTAACAAAATAAAATAATGCGGGCCATTAATTTTTCAACTGAATTTCTCCCAGTTCGGTCTAAATGTAATATTTTTTGCCCCTTTGGAATTTTTGTGCAAAATTTGGGTATAAATAGATGATAAATAGGATTTAAGATATATATGATTACTACATTTTTAAAATTAGAGCCTTTTTATTCAATTAATGAAATAAATATTATTCACCCAATTTGTGATGTCCTAAATGGTGTCGTGTTTGTGTCCACGTCGTGGCTACCTAGATTATATAATTCATGCCTGTACATTCCGACATTTCTCATTTCCATGTACAATTTCCTTCTACAAATCTCTGATTAGTACAATACCTAAGCGAATTTATAAGGAGTGTGCCTTGAATTTTCCTTCTTTTTTTTTTTATGTTTGCTTATTAAGGTTTAGACTTTTATATCAATACTTTGACTATTTTATTTTTGGACAGTTTCTATTAAGTACTCAATTACTTTTGGTATCTCTTTGTTAAGTGAATCTTCTTTTGCTCTTCACCAATGGAGTACACCTTGTTTCGTGCTTGATGTAACCACGTAAATCTTGGTGTTCTTGTGCTTTCGCCTTTTGGTTGCTTACTTTATTTTTCTCGTAGCTTGACATTAAAAGGGGGTGTGTTAAACTCCCAACAGAATTACCATTGCCACAGATAAAATCTGCTTTTACATCAATCTTTTTTTCTTTCAAAAGTCACTGACATGATATTGAGAATTTTACAGAGATGAGAGTTTGTTTGATGTTTCCAGGGACGGAGCAAGAGGGAGACCAGTAAGGGCGGTCGCCCTTGCAAGAAAAAAAAACCTCTAATATTGTATGGGAAAAAAAATTCTCATAAATTATATAGGCTCGCCCTGCAAAGTATTTTAGGAAAAAAATTCGCCCGTGTAGTGAAATTCCTGGCTCCCTGGATGTTTTGTTTCCTAAGCATTTCCTCTCAACGTGTTCTGGTTATTTGTTCACTATTTCCAGAGCCGGACCAAGGTACGAGGGAGATAATCAACTTCAAGGCCCAAATAGGCCTTATTGCCTTAATTTGCTGTTCTTCTGGTCCTGGGTACTTCCAAACTCAATAACATATTTTGCTTTGACACATTACTTTAACATCAATAATAGTAGCTTATTTCGTGCATTGATTCATCTTTTCCCCGCGTCTTATTTCCTCCTGTATGAGAGAATCGTGACTAGCATTGAAATCAGTGGCGAAGCCACTACCAGATCAGTGTGGGCCTATGCCCACACTGGATAATAATTCGCAGTTATCGTATTATGCCATGCAGAGTTGTTCAAACAGGGGTTTCCTGCCTCGTATTGACATTTATGTGCCTCAGACTTCTCCTCCAATTCAGGATAATATGTATATGGATGCTTACCAGAATAGTTCGCTTGCTTTGGCAGAATGTGCCTCTAGTTCGGTTCTGTTTTTACAATTTATGCCGTGCTTTAAGTTGAAGTTTTGGTAGTTATAGCTCCTTCCTGTATTTTCTGTGGAATCATTGTTCTGCCTTTGGGCGTTGTTTAGCCTCCGGGCTCTTGATATATGGGACTGACGTCCGTTCAAAAAAATGTATATGGATGCTCTCAGCTCGCCAGATTTTCCTTCTGTTAGTCACGAAAGATTGCAAGCAGGGGGGAGGGTTTGTTTCAAGTATGCCATTGAGAAAGGTTCAACATTGTAAAGAATGCTTTGTTTGAAGTAAGGAATGCTTTTGCGGATGGAATAGATATTTTGGCATTGCCATTTTGATTTCAATCACAATCCTACAGTTAGTGCTTATAATGTTTTGGTCTGATTGAAGCCCTTGAAGTTGAATCTTGCTGATGAGTACTCCATCCGTCCTCATTTTATAGTCCTCATTTTATAGTCGTAGTTGACACTTTTTGTTGTCCCAAAATATTGTCCCACTTCAAAACTAAATGTGTACAATTGTTAAGGAATTTCCTCTTTTACCCTTATTTTTTGAAATTAAAAAATTAAAAAAAAGTAAGAAAATGAAATGATTGAAGGGTAAAATGAGAAAAACATGTTTTCAAAAGTACAATGATTATGTCCCCTTATTAAGTTGGAATCCCTAAAAGGGACTACAAAATGGGGATGGAGGGAGTAGCTTAAGAAGCAAAGGTCCGGTTTTCAACTTTTCCACTTGGCCTACACAACAAGATACCTCGCTTCTGACTGGAGGAGCACGGCACGTTTAAGACAGGCACAACACGACTAAAAAACAACACAAAAAGGCATGTGTTTAACACCGAGCTAGGAGAAGCACGACACATGTGCTAGTTAAGAAGAACATGTTCTGGTTTTTTTTTTTTTTTTCCCTGATCGGCAAAAAGAGATATATTAAAACTCGATAAAGGTGTATCGAGAGGAAAGCAAAAAGGAAAATCAATTAACCAAAGGTTGATAGACCAAAAACAAGAATAGAGAAAATAAAGGAAAAGTAGCAAAAGGGATACAAAAAGTCCTCCACTGAATAAGAGTGCAGATTGTTCAGCTCTTTAATCCAAATAGCAACTCTGATTTTGGCTAATTCTGCAGTTTATTCCCAGCAAAAAGCCTTATTGTTGAAGATGAGCTCAGTGCTTGAGTAGGAGTCAACCTAGTTGGAATGTTCTCAAGTTACAGTGATGCAACTCTTTCATAATTACATCCATTGTATTGTGAAGTTGGAATTATCAATAAATTTTTATTATTTTAAAATTTTATTATTAGGTATAACTATCTGATATTGTTTGTCAATTATAAAAACATGTTTGTAATTTTTTATTAAAATAATTTTATTTGTCTTTAGAATGTGCCTCGATAAAAAAAATCTCAATTGGACACGAGCACGTCATGACACGACAAGGGAATCAGAACAAGCTCGTCATGGCACGACAAGGGAATCAGAATGAGCACGACACGACATGGGCACGGGGCACGCAAAAGCATGGAGTTAGGTGTGCCTGTGGGCTAAGGCCGGGCCAAACGCCGGCACTGCACAACTAATAAATGGTCCAGACTAAACACGACACAAAGCACATTTAACACGGAACTAAACGGATAGGCCGGCACAGCACGATCTCTTTGACACGTCTAATTTGGATGCTGGTTAGTAACTCATTTAGGCATCATTCTTGCACATGCATGGTACCCATTCTTTTTCCTCCCTGTCCCATCACTCCCAAAGGAGGGTAACCCAATTTTGCCAATTCCTTTTCCCCATTCTAAAATTCTATTATGGGAAAATCTTCCCTTCCTCTTATAACCCATTCCGTGCTTACATAATTTAGCAATCTTATGTAGAATTGTTTTAGGAAGGAGAAAACACTCATACAACATGTCAACATATATGTTGGAGGTTTAGTCAAGAGTTGTATTTTAGCTAGGTTTGATTCCTTTTCATTCTGGCCGGTACATCCCGTGCCGGAGTCAAAATGGAACATACACCTAGGCGATCCATACCGCTTTCAAATTTTGTATGTTTTATTGTGTGAAAATCTTATTTACATGATATCTATTTTCAAACTTCAAATTTTGTATGTTGAACATATTTAAAACATTAGTTTGAGTAAACCCAGAACGGTACTGCGATACCGACTGATACCAATACGTCTAATTTCAGTTGAGAAAATGGTACGTTGACCGATACGGAATTGACAACTTTCGCTTGAATGAACTTAGCTAAGCACTAACTTGATTTGAAGATGCTATAGTGGGCCCCCGGACTACAGCACGTAGTGTACATCGTTTTGATTTCCTCAATTCATCCTCGAGCACGCGTCTGGCTACTGATCAAGTTTCATTCTACAGAAGTCCAACCTCATCATTTTGATCTATAAAAGCAATTATGAATTTTACCCAATTTGGTTTGAAAATATCTAACTTTTAACATTTGGAAAATGCTAACGTGTGCCCAATAGACACACGTTAAGGTTGAAAAAGTGTATTGAAATATGTGAAAAGTGTATAGGGATATATGAAAGTGTATTGAAAAGTGTAAAATGTATATTGAAGTGTGTTATTTTTGTTTGTTTGTGTGCTTAAGATGTGCCTATTGAGCACACGTTAGCAAGACCCATTTTTAGCTAGGCTAAAAGTACTAAAAGTAGATATTTCTATTACAGTAAAAAATTAGGAGAAAGTCATAATTTCTTACTTTTCTGATTCCTCTCATCAGGACAAACCATTAATTCACAAAAGTTTAACGTAAAACTAACAAATGCAAAATTTAAATAATAACAAAACCCAAAAAGCACTTTAGTCAATTGAATTATTTTGGGAAACTACCCCTAAGGCCCCGATTGGATGGTGCTAAAATTTCAGGGGGATAAGTTATAGAGGGGGGATAAGATAAGAGGGAGTATTATTTTTAGAGGGTTGGCCCACATTGATGTGATGTTTATTAAGGGGGGATAAAAAAGTAGATAGTTTGGATGAAGGATTAAACAGGGGGATAACTTTTGACTTGGTTTGGATGTTTTATAAATAAGAGGGGGTAGATGATGGAAAAATCTTTCAAATGACTCTTTTGCCCTTGTGGTATACCAAATTTGATTATGCATTAAATTAATCATATAATTATAAAACTTAATCAATTTAATAATTTTGGACAATTTCAAGCTATATTATTTTATTTCATTAAAAATTTAATTTTTTGTAATAATTTTTTTTAAAAAAAAAGAGTTTTTTTATTTATTTTAATATGTACATTTGAATGGTTGGTTATTCAATTTAATTTTTTGAATTGTTAGTAACCAACATTTTTTTTTCTCATTTATCCATCACCCTGTATTTGATTTTTTTTTTTTTTTTTGTGTGTATATTTCACTACTACAAAAAAACTATAACCATCGCACTTAATTTTTAATTAAAAGATGTGATTGTTTTGGAAGTTTTAACCTCACTTTCTTTGTAAAACCGTGATTATTTATGAACAAAAGGTCACACTTACTTTGTTTAATCATACGGGAAGAATCCTTCAACTCATTAGCCATAATCAACTTATTAGCCAAATGATCATTAAATTGATTTATTTTAGAGATTTGGGCCTTTTTTATTATTGGGCCATATTGGGGCATAAAATAATGAAGCAATCAAGCCCATTAGACATTAGACTTCGGATGCACCTCTGGTCAACCGGCAGGCCAACTGGATTTTCAGAAAACAGGGACTCTGTTATTATTTCGATTCTCTCTCTAGATTTTTTGTGAGGGACACTAGGCGACGTCGCCATGGAAGGTCTGTGTAAGAGGGGGCAAGCTGTGCAAGTACTATGTTGTGCCACGATTGTCGGTCACCAACGCCGTGGAACTCCTCCGGTGACAAACGAAAATTACAGCGTCATGGAAGGACTCTGTTGTAGAAGACGAGGTGGCCAGCTGCGGGGTGATAAGAAGGGCTAAAATCGTCAAAAGCCCTCCCCTCTACAGCCGGATAATTTTTGGGTAGCCCAAAGGGTGCCCAAAAGTTATCAGGGGGAGGAGCTCATACGCGTGAAAATGAAGAGGGGGTGGAAAACTAAGAGGGGGGAGAATTCTTGTTGCCAAACCCAGCCGAAGGCATTGGCCCCACACATTTCACCCGGGATAAGTTTTGAGGGGAGGTTTTAACCCCATCCAAGCAGGGCCTAAGTCTCTTACAACTTACAAGTATTTTCTAAGTGTCCTTGAATAAGTTTATACAATACAACCCCAAGTTCAACCCCAACGGCGTGTTTGGTAGAAGGATTTGAGAGGGGGATATAAAATTTGATAGACATATCCAGGTTCCGTAAGACCTGTATTTGTTACGTTTTTGCTTCTCGGATATGTATATCCCTGGATATCTATATACCCTTGTAGTGGCATAATTTTTGGATATCCAAATTTTATCCAGCCTCCTTTTTACCATTACCGAAGAGAGTGAGTGATGATGGAGGGCAAATAGAGAGAGAGACGTTAGCAGAAGAGTGAAGTTGGCCCCACCACTTCTTTTTTTTATTTGTTTATTGGGGACCATATAAAATTTTTACGTAATTGTACATTATCCAACCCATCATATTCATATCCCCTTCCTACCACAACAAAACAAATCAAGTAACTTTTAATATCCCCTTCTAACATAATAACCCTCCAACCATATCCACCTCTTTATCCCCTCTTATTATATTCTTATTACCTCATCCAAAACATATCTCACTAACAGACAGGCCGCAAGTGTTTTTACAAATGTTTCCTAAATGTCCCAAGGTCTTGGCATATGACTTAAGGGTGCTCTCTGGTTCGATTCTCATTGCCAGAAACTCTTAGGAGTTAGGTCTACCTCACCCCGCGCTATTTCCTATGAAGGGGCTGCGGGATTAAATCTGAGATGCACACAATCTAGCTTGAGACACCTGCATTGGGGGGGGGGGGGGGGATTGTATAATACTCACGGGTGTAAAGTGTAATTCACCCTTGTTAGTTACTAGGACAGAGCACTATATTGCGCCTCTCTCTCTCTCTCTCTCTCTGCTTTTTTTGTTATTCGGTGGCAACTAACTAACTTGTTTCCCGCCGAAGCTGTGTTCAGTTCAAACGCGCAGTCAAGAAATCAATTCCGAAATTGAAAACTGTCAAGAAATGGAGAGCGAGCAATCAGTAATGGCGGTAATTAGGGCTTCGAGGCCTACATTCAGAAACCCCTACGACAAGTTAGCTTTCGCCGTCCACTCCGCCTTCTTCGCCTCCGGCTACCTCCTCCTCGCCACCGGCCCCACCGCCTTCTCCAACCACGCCCTCTCTTCCACCTCCACTGGTACTCCCCCCTCTCTCTCTACAGCTGTAATGTATAATTGTATATGTATGTATCAACGTCCGTATGTATTTCTTCACCGGTAATTCCCAATTGCTCTCTCTCCCTCACTCACGAACGCACGCATTTAGGAAAATAAATTGCGCTCAATTTTTGAAAAAACACGCGTGTTCTAGTTTTTAAGATCCCAAAAATAATGCTCCCTCCGAGAAAGGAATTTCACATGCAGTTTTCGGATAAGGAAGTAAAATACTTTTGTGTGATTTTTTTAATTGTCTGACATCAAATTAAAGAATATTTTGCGATGTATAATTTAGTTTCAAGAATAAGCTCGGCTTATTTATATTGACTCGTTTAGTAAATGAACCGGTCTTTGGCTCTTTAATGGCTTGGCTTGTTTGGTAAGAGTACTTGTTTGATAAGAATTGATGTTGTTCTTGGTTGATAGATGAGGTGGGGATCGATCAGTGGAACCAACTCGACTCTATCTACTGTTTCCTATACTCAAATCCTAACAACAATTCTAACAAAGTGTGGGTAAAGTGTCTCGTCGTGAACGCCGCTACTGATTACCTGTTCGTTGATGCTCTGACCGAGGGTCCCAATTCCCAGTCACTCAATCTCGCACTCAGGTTGGGGCTTTTTCTTACGAAATTGGTAGGTTTTTTTACTATCCCAATTACAATTCATTTGTTATGTTGAATTTGCAGAGTTAGGGATTATGATAATGAGGATGGGGGAAGGAATTACGTTTCGCAGTACAGGAATTTTGGGAGACTGGTGCGCTGTGTGAAGAGAGAGATTCTTCATAAACTGAATCTTAATCCTCTGGACAGAAGAGAGATTCAGACTCCAAGGTGAAGTATTAGTTGAACTGTTTCTTTATTCAAACAATAATAGTTTATACAAAAACATGTAGTTTACAATATGGTGGATGCAATATGGTGGATTGATTTTCTGTAGATGCAATATGGTGGAGTTACTGGAGTATAAGTTAGTGTGACCAGAAAAACTGTTTAAGAACCCTTTTCTAAAAACATGATTGAGAAATTGTTTTTTTGCATCATAAAAACTCATTGTTTTTCAATTTGTTAAGCGAAATTCCCCTATGTTTTCTTTCTCATCCACAAATCTCTCTGGAAGTACTTGATCCTAACACAGCCTAAGTGAGATATTGGCCTTTAAGCTTGTGGGTTTTGGAGACGGAAATTACTTCCTGTCACATTGTTCTATTTTTTGGTCATAATCACTGACAGGATATTAAGGTCTTTTTAACTGAAGGGAGTTTGGTTTAAACTGGAGTCCCTCATGCTTTAGATTTCTATAGAGGATTATCATTTTGGGTCGTGCATTTTGGATGTTGGAAAGTTTTTGAGTGAATGTTTTCTTACCTCTAAGGCTGCATTTAGTTCTGAGATTTGTGAGGGAAAAGAAAAGGTGGAGGGAGGGAGACACTCCCTCAATTTATGACAGGAAATCACAACATTTCTCTTTTCCACCAACTATTTCCTCTACAAATCCTTGATTCAAAGTCCAAACACAACCTAAGCGAATTATCTTTGCCCCAGAGAAAATTTGCTTCTATGTTGATATTTTTTTCTTTTAATTGACATCATGGCCCTAATAGGCCTTATTGTCCTAGCTGTTGTCCTCGTCCTGGGTACTTCTAAACTGGGTACTTCTAAACTCAAGACCATGTTTTGCTTTGATACATTACTTTGATGGGGAATTCTAAAGTATCCCCCTCTGTGAAGAGAAATTCCCCTATGTTTTGTTTTGTTTCTCATCCACAATTCTCTCTGGAAGTACATGATCCAAGCATAGCCTAAGTGAGATATTGGCAGTTAAGCATGTGAATTCTGAAGACGAAAATTATTTCCTGTCGAATTGTTCTTTTTTTCATTTATAGTCAATGACATGATACTGGGTTTTTTTTCATAGTAGGAAGTTTGTTTTGAATTAGAGTCCCACATTCTTTACACTTCTATAGAGGATAATCATTTTGGGTCTTGCGTTTTGTATATCCGAAACTTTTTGAGTGACATTGTTGTATCTTTTTTATTTTATTTTATTTTATTTTTTGTGCCAGAGTATGCATCAGTGGGGTTAGAGGGGTGTTAGTAGGTTAACAACTAAAGAGGATTCGAAGTCTCTCCATAGACTCGAACCCCAGACCTCCACCAGACATTGTCATATCTCTAAGGCTGTATTTGGTTCTGAGATTTGTGGAGGGAAAAGAGAAGGTGGAGGGAGATTCTCCTTCAGTTTATCATGGGACATCCCCAAATTTCTGTTTTCCATTCACTATTTCCTCGTACAAATCCTTGATCCAAACACAACCTAAGCGAATTATCATTGCCGCAGAGAAATTTTGCTTTACATTCATCTGTTTTCTTTTCAAGCCATTAACATGGTATTAAGAATTTGGCAGAGATGAGACGTTGTTTGGTGCTTTGTTTCCTGAGAATTTCCTCCCAACTAAGTCCTCTGGTAATCTGTTCTCTATTTGCAGAGCCGAACCAAGGTATGGGGATAATCAACATCATGGGCCTATAAGGCCTTTTTGCCCTAGCTGCTCTCCTCATCCTGGGTATTTCTAAAACTCCACAATTACTTTTATAGCAATCATATAGGTCGTTTCATGCATCAATTCATCTTTTACCTACATTTTCTTTCTTCCTTTATGAGAGAGTCGTCCCTACCTTGAATATGGTGACTTTCTACAATAATTGCACCCTCTTTTTAATGTACATATATCGTGGAAAATCATAATGGTGAGGAATTTTGGTAATTTGGTCTAGGTAAATGATAAAAATCCAAGCAGTTAAACAGTACTGTGAATCTCGTGAATAAATTTACAGTTTGTTTTAATCCCTCCCTATGTGGTATTTTATGTTATGTATACCTTCTTCAGATTTCCGCAGATATCTGACTTATGATGATTTTGATAGAATTCAATCCTTTAGGCATTTAAATTCGTGTTTTTTGCCTTGCTTCCACTCTTAGTTCACTTTATGGCACAATTTGTTGAAAATAATCTCGAGGGCTATTTGATATCTTCAATAGAAGCGATGTAGTTTTGATTAGTAATTCTCAGTTTCGTATTATTCCGTGCAGAGTTGTGTTTTATCCAATTCATCCTGGATATCCTGTGCCCTTTGCTGCGATGTACCCTCTCAGGTATTGAATTAGCCCTTGAACTATTGCATTGCTTTGACTGTATCAGTCTATTTAATGAAGGTCCTGATGAGCATTCAAGTTGTTTTCATGTCCAGCTATCCAATGGTAGTTGTTGTTTTCAACTCTTTTTTCGGATTTTTTTCCCTCTTCCCCCTCCTCTCCCTCCCTCAATGTAAAATAAATTTGGGTCGCAATTCAATTTTTTCCTTGTTTATTTGTTGAAATAGGGGTTTACTACCACGTATTGACATTTATGGGCCACATGCTTTTCCTCCAGTTCAGGAGAACAGGTATATGGATACTCGCTTAATTTTCCTTCTGTTTTACCCAAAGATTGCAAGCAGGGGGAGGGGTTGTTTTAACTTTTAAGTACATGATGCATTATGTTATTACTTATCAGTTGACACATGTGGTTCTAAGTTTGTTTTGGAAACCTTAAAGGTTGCAAGTTTGCAAACATTGAGTGCAGAACTAGTCTGGTTTTCCCAAGTTTTGTTTGGTTGCTGTTTCAGGATCGTGTAGGACCCTTTGCAGAAGACTGGTTTCTTAAACGCAAAAAGTCTCTGGTTCATCTTCAATTTGTTTTTTAAGGCCATAATGGTTTTCAAGAACTTGAAAATATCCTTTTTGTTATTTTCCATGCTCTAGGTTTCTTTCTACGGAAATAAATCATTGAAACAAGTTTTGAAAATCAGTTAACCGTGTGAACTTTTTTTTCATAATTCTTCCACTGATTCTGAAAACCGAATCAACTAGTTGTTAAGAGACTTTGTTATTTTGATGAACTTACGGGTGATTGAGTTGAACCGTCACTAGAAACAGAATATTTAGGGTGTCTTTATACCTTTTTACAATTTTAATAAGTTGAATTGGTTCTGTGAGTCTGTGACATCCATGAGTTGAATCATTTAGGCTTCATTTCGCATCAACGTATAACCTGATCCGGGCAGCGAAAATCAGTTCACTCCAGTTTTTGACATCCCTCAAACTTGTCCTCTGTGTTATAAACATCTCACTGGTAATATACATTTATGTTTTTCTTGGATTGATTTGTAGAAACCCAAGGAGGGCCGGAGGATGGTCGGTAAGACTTCCCCACCGAGCGAACAGTTGAAATAGTCGAGATCTGGCTGTTGTGTAGACATTATGAAACTCATACTCCTCACTACTACACTTTCAAACAGGACTGAAGTAAAGAAAATACTAGGTACTGTATTCTTTGTACTCTTGTTCATAAGCTGAGGAAATTTTGTAGAGGTACCGAATTTTGTCTTCGATGAGGCATGCACCAGCTATAAGTACAGTTTTCATTTGGTACTGCTCATCTTTGATCATGTATGTGCTTTCGATGGCTTTGCTATTATCATTGCCTCGACTCGTGCGTTTTTCTTGTAGAGCTTGCTGCAATATCTAATGATAAATAGTAGGGCGGCAAACGAGCTGTTCGTGAAATAACTTCAACTCGTTCAGTTAAATTTTGTCTTGGAAAAGAGAAGTGTTGACATCCCTGAGTCCCTGCATGCTAATGCATTGCGGGACAAGCTGCATTGCGGGACAAGCTGCTGCTAAGTGCTAAACCAGCCCATAATTGTGGGCTCGTTTACTACATAATCCCAATTGAAAATAAGTTCTTAGATAAGTTAGTATGATGACTCAATCGAAAAATTCACTTTAAAAAATGTAATGAGAAGAATTCGCTAAGTACAATGTAACATTGATTTTTTTCTAACTCGTATTTCATTTTTTATTTTTTTTACTTAATAGTAAATGGACAGCCAAAATTGGGATCAGATTTGGGCCACCTAAACTTCAGGGCCGGCCCTGATGGTGGGCCCATAATAATGATCTAAACAGCCATTCTGTGTTCCTCTAAAAGAACAAATGTGAAAAAATTAAGCCTGGTCTGAAATGATAGATATATGAACAGACTCTATCAAATGGAGACTTGAAGAATAAAATCACAAAAATCGTCCAATTCATATGATCTGTTTATATGTCAAATGATGTCTAATCAATTATGATTTTTCATGAATGCTATATTTCTCGCGAGATGCAAGAACGAGGAGTTACAATCACCTTATTATATTTATGGTGTGATAAAAAAAGAATTCAAGTTTTTTTAGGAGTAAAAATAGAACTTCATGTGTAGATAAAAAAGAACAATTAGTCTAAGGTCTGGGGCACCGCCACGTGGTGCCCAACACCCTTATTCACCACACATTATACAGGATCCATAAGAATGTGTGGTGGATAAGATTGCGGTATCCCAAGAGCATAAACTAAATTACTCGATAAAAGAGTTCTTAAAGGATCTCCACGCCTTACTCAAACATCAATGGGCTAATTCAAATCCAAGCACAAATTTGAGTAAGAGTTTCATTAATGACAAAGCTGTAAATAAAGGGGTGTGAAATTTGCCTTAAAAAATTTGAGTGTAACTCAATTTGAGTTTAAAGATTTGAGTCAATACCGGATAAGAAGCCTTTTAAAGTTTCTGTACTCAAATTTTCAGTTTAAGTTAATAAAAGAGTATGGACCGGAGAGAAAAAGGATATTACATCGAGCATAAATAAGCAACATCTAAAAGACAAAAATTAAAATAAGAAATTCCATGTAAAGTATCCATTATGAAAAAAAATCTATTGTCAAGGTTTGTATGATATAGGGTTATTGAAGTGAGCTTAACCACCCCTGTAGCACGTAGGGAGCGCTACAGGATCCCGAGGACCTAGACCACAAAACTAAAATCCAAAGACGGGGAATAGTTAACGCGTCTAGGGGTACACCACATACACATACCCCAAATGCACACCAACAAATATCAACTGTGTATGGTGTACCACTGTACCCATATCATTTTGGATGGACACCAGACTTAAATGGAGCATGTGGCCAAACAGGATCCCGAGACCACAAAACTAAAATCCAAAGACTGGGGGACAGTCAACGTGTCTATGGATACACCACACACACGTACCCCAAATGCACACCAACAAATATGAACTGTGTATGGTGTACCACTATACCCATATCATTTTTGGATGGACACCAGACTTAAATGGAGCATGGGGCAAAACAGAATCCCGAGACCACAAAACCAGTGGCGGATCCAGGAATTCCACCCAGAGGGGTCACTTTTGGTCTTGGTGAAAAATTCGAACCATTCAATAACTTTAGAATGATTTTTCAATTGTTTTATAAAAATTCAGCTGAATTGAACAATTATATGTACTTGATCGAATCCTTTAATTTTTCATTTAGAATTTAAGACCCTAAGTTCAAAATGAATTTTAAAGATAAGTTTGATAATTGTGTGTCAAGTATTCCAGTGACCTGAATCATAGATTTGTAAAGATTGTTGCGAAGAGAATTTTTATAATGAAATTATTTTGATCTGACATGTATGGTTATCAAAACGCAAAGATAATTTAAAAAATGTAAACTAAATTGATACCTATCATTGTCAGATCAAGAGAAATTTTTCTATCAGTACTCTTCTCAATAAGACCTACGGTTCAGATCACGATGAAATCGAGCACAAATTTATCAAACTATTCTCCAAAATTCATTCAAAAGGTTAGGGTCCTAAATTCTGAATGAAAAATCGAAAAATTCGATCAACTACCAATAATTATCCCGATTGAGTTTATTTTTTACAAGCGCAATGGAACAGTTATCTCAAGGCTATTGAACGACTCAGATTTTTCACAAACTCCCAAAAAAAAAATGCTTTCTGGATTTTCAGGGAGGTCACGTGACCCCCCTGTGCCCCATTAGCATACGCCCCTGTACAAAACTAAAATCCAAAGACTGGGGGACAGTCAACATGTCTATGGATACACCAGACACACGTACTCCAAATGCACACCAACAAATATCAACTATGTATAGTGTACCACTGTACCCATATTATTTTTGGATGGACATCAGACTTAAATGGAGCACGTGGCCAAATAGGATCCCAAGACCATAAAACTAAAATTCAAAGAGTGGGGGACAGTCAACGTGTCTATGGGTACACCACATACACGTATCCCAAATGCAGACTAACGAACCAATATTTGGATGGACGCCAGACTTAAATGGAGCATGTGGCCAAACCTGTGTCACTGTGTAGTGCCACGTAAACCCTTTGCTGTCATCTCCATATTTGATTTTCGTACTTCTTTTGTTGCCTATTGGTGTAGTACTAGTATGTTTTATTGTGTGTTCAAATAGAAGAAGCCTATTTGTTTGTGCAGTGGTGTCGCACTCTCAACCACTCGATTAGATAACAAGTTCCTGATATGCCCAAACAAGGCTTTTTTTTTCAGAAAAATTTCCTCACAACTGAAATATCATGGGCCCCCAGATTCATGATGTACTATGAAAATTAAGAAAATGGGCCCCCGGATTTGATCCTTTCAATCCGAATAGAACACAGCAAAATGACAAAATGAACAATTGTTGATTTACCAACCTATTTCAGGACTCAGGGGGGAGGAACCAGCAATTTTAATGGGCAGGCACTACGTGTCTGTGGACAAACACCTATTTTGGATGTCCAAAAAATTCTTGGACTGTCAAGATTTTTTTTTTTTTGTTGTCATTTGTCATTCCTAATGTATTACATTGGGGGAGGGGGGGAATGAGACTCGATCCTGGGATGCAGTGTGGGGCATCCAAGAGCTCTACCACATGAGCTAGCCACCACTTGCAACTGTCAAGATTGAAAAGAGAAAAAGAGGAGAGAGAGAGAGAGAGAGAGAGAGAGAGAGAGAGAATAAATCTGCTCAAAGTGTTTTAAACGGTCAAATTGAGTGCTCAGTCACGGACACGTGGTGCCGCCCGCCACCCAGAAATTTTTCTGAGGAACAGAGACGTAGAAGAACAGTACTTAGGATGAGATTATACTAGTAAGTAATGTTTTTTTTTACTTTTTTTTAACTCAAGTTCTCCTAATAAGATTTTTTAACTCTGGCCTTGTCTGAATATTCTACCTCCAAGCTTATTATTAAAAGCACATTTTATTATCTCATTTATACAGTTAGATCCTTTAAAATTTGATAGACTCTTCAAATAGGAGACCCAAATCTATAATATGATTTGGGAATTAAAGTATATATAATTTATTTATATCAACTACTATTAGAAGAGAGAAAAGATGAATAGATCGGTCGGTACTTGAAGAATGTTATAAGAATAATGAACGATTCGAATTACTCGTGTGAAACTCAAAAGTGAATCCCCAAGCATGCTCTGTACATTTTCTGTACCTATGGGTCGGTACCCATAGGTTTTCCGAAGAAAAAAAGAAAGGACAAAGAAGATAACTTTAGATAGATATTATTTGATCCCAGATTGCTTTTATGGATCCGTTAGTTAAGATTATATTCCAACGGATCAGTGGTTAACTTGTGCTTTCCAACGAATCCGTGATCTTTATCCAAATCATCATCGGAAAAGAAAATGGTCACAGAGTTGGGTTTATCCACATCATCGGAAAAGAAAATTGTATATTGAATCAAATGGGGGATTTTGGATCAACCATTTACACACGTCCGATGGAGCTAGTTTCACGCGAGACCCCTTTGGAAATCATTCTAAGATGAATGAACGGCTCAGATCGTTCGTGTAGGACCCAAAAGTGAGTCTCGGAGGTCGGTCAGTGCACCTCCATCGGTACCAATAGCAGCGTCGCCGGAGTAATTAATGAGAGCTCTTGAAGATTCGTCACATTGTGCTCCCGTCCTTTTCTTCTCTTACATTAATGTGAAAGTCACACACTTTGTAATATAGAATGACCTGAGCCCTGAAGTATTATGTGACAATGTTCCAAAAGCAATTCCAATAATAATTTTCCTTGAAAGTCCTAAACTCAAATAAAATGATTGATCAAAATCAACATGACTCATCACAGAAAAAATAAACTATGAACTCTTTTAAGTGTAGTAATTTGAGATGGTATCAGAGCACGCAAATCTGGACCGAACACTCCAAGTAGTGTAGTCTATTACTCTTCATTCTAAGAGAGACCCTGAGTTCGAGGTTTGCGAATCTGCTGTCCCGAAAACTCTGTCCCAATTTCGTGTCCCCTTTATCCGAGCCGTCCATCTGAATACTCGACTGCTCAAATTCGCAGATGAATGTGTATGGCTCAGATTTGTTTGAGGTGAGATAGAATCTGAGCCGTTGATTGCTCGGATGGACGGGACAGAAAGTTTGGAACAATGGATCCGCTTCCGAGTTCACGTATAAAATAAATTCGACTTCTATTGTAAACACTAACGATTAATCCTTTTAACTTGGTATCGTTCAAAGTATTAAAAAATATATTTAAAAAAAATCCACAGATAAGTGGAAGGGGAGTTTGATGATAGGATTGTCGACATATCCTATGGTTGGAATTATGAAGACGGCGGACAACCCATGTGAGTCCGTGACCACCTTGAATCGGACACACGTGTCCCATGCGGCAGAGAGAAACTCGGGTGCTAAACTGGTATCACGTGACAGTATCCGTCGTACATCTCGACCGTCCAAAAATATTTTAGACGGTCCGAATTTTATGGAAAGAGAGTAGGTGCAATCCAAACCGTCCAAAACTCTTTTAGACAGCCGAAACACATGATGGATACCACCACTCGACACCCGTTCGGCACCAAGTTCTTCTCCATGCGGCGACCCACAGTAACCCATAGTGGGGCCCGTCTCATTTATCACTATCCTGGACCCCTATTTTGGATCCATATCCACCGCCTCAATAGTCACATCTTTTCTTGGCTTTTTTCATTCGACAAATCTCAATGGGAGCACCGTCACTCCGGTTAGTTGGTGGATTTGCTATGTATATAAGTAATTAGCGTTTGATTCATCGGATTAGACTGTAAGAAAATAACTGTGTTGACATCCCTGAGTTCCTGCATGCTAATGCATTGCGGGCCAAGCTGCTGCTAAGTGCTAAACGAGACCATAATTGTGGGCTCCTTTACTACTCAAGCCCAATCTTGTTCACTGCGGCTCTTTTATTAAACAAGTCCAAAATTCGAGCTCGGGCTCGGTTCTACTACGAAACGAGTTAAGCGAGCCTCGAGCTGCTCGGGAGCATCTTGGTTGATTTGCAACCCTAGCTATTTGTGCGACCTCAAAGTCCAATGGAAGACCTAAGCGGCTAGGCCAAATACAATCATCAAATCAGAGAATAACATAAGAGGAAATAGGGACAGGCATTTGGGCATTGTCTACCAGGTATCGTTTAAAAGCGGACACAAGACTTAAACAGAGCAGACCACATTTTTCGGGTTCAGCTCACCTCCATAGACGGCTTGTCTACCTCGTGTCCGGTATTGAAGTGAGCTTAACCAACCTTGTAGCACGGAGGGAGCGCTACAGGACCCGAGACCACAAAACTAAAATCCAACGACTAGGGGACAATCAACACATCTATGAGTACACCGCGCACACATATCCTAAGTGCACAAATGCATACAAACCGTCTATGGTGTACCTATATCATTTTTGGGGGACACCAGACTTAAATGGAGCATGTGACCACACCTGTGTCTAAGTGCACATAAACCCCTTTGTTGTCACCTTCAGGGGCGATGTTGGAGATATGTCTTGAATTCAAGACGTTCGAAGAAAAGTGTAAAATTTGGTGCGAAAAGCCGTTTGCTGGACCTCTGGCTCGGACCAAGAGAAGTTTGGTCCGAACCAGCGGGTCTGGGATGTTTTTTGGAGATTCTGCCTCCATGGTCCGGACCAGCGATTCTTGGTCCGAACCACCGATGCTCAATTTTGTGCGACTGCGCGTTTTAAAGAGGGTTTTGACCTAATTTTTTGTACTTTCTTATAAATAAAGACCTTGGGGGCTATTAGGGTTTGGACTTCTTGAGTGAATCCCTTTGAGGGAGCCCCCATGGGGTTCCCCGTAGTGTGTTAGGATTTCTTTGGTTGTTCCATTGGTGTAGTCTTGAGTTGGGATTTGAGATATCTAGGGTTTTGAGTCGTCTCTTTCGTGTATGTGAGACATTGATGCTCTGTCAGGGTTTCTAATAGAGATTTGTTCCTAGATATCTATTGGGTGCTTCAATTAGAGTTACGGATATAGCCGGCTCTTTGTATTTCTTCTCGTTGATAGTGAATCCTCTTGCTCTTCCCCGTAGACGTACCTCTAGAGCTCCGTGCTTGGGGGGGAACCACGTAAATCCTTGTCTCTTGTTTTTTTGTTGGTTTTGTTATACTCTCTACTTCGGGTTTTGGCACAACAGGCAGAGCTGTTAAGAGACAACAAGGGTCAATTGACCTCCCTGACCCCCAAATTTCTATAGGGATTTTACTAGTATACCTCACAAAATTGCTAGTTGACCCCTCTTCGAATTTATTTATTTTTGCCCCGGCCTATGTTATATTTTGGTACAAAGTAAAAACAAGGTTGGAAATAAACTTTTCCTTCATTCACCTGTTCACTCTTTCACCGATTGTTTTCTCTCTTGGGCTCTGGCGAAGTTTGGTGAAACACGGTGAAAACGTTCGTCCCTCCCTCCCACTCCATGGTGAAAACGTTTGGCTTGTGGGTGATCATTGGCATTGCTTTGGATTTTGATTGTGAATCTGTGATTATTTTACTGTCTTTGTGGGCTTATTTTATAATACAAATTTCTTCTTCTTTTTTCATTTGAAACAACAAAGTGACAAACAAAACAACATAGAAAAATCAGTTATTATACTATTTGTTTGAAATGTTTAATGTTGCTTGTCGAGAGTGGTCCAAATCCTATATTGATTATGATATGTTATTTGTTTATTTGTCCCTAGAAGTATGAAGCGATTTCTAATTAAGAGAAAGGAATGTGTCAAATCATCTTCAGCTTCTACATGTAACAACGATTGTAACACCACATCATAAAATTTTGTAATATATTTGGATAAGGACAAAAGTATCTAATTATGTGTGAATTTGAGGTATGGTAAAGTGGACGTGGAACTCTTAAATTAATAAGGGGTGTGGTGTTGTCCATGAAAGAGATGAGTCATAAGGTTTATGGACATGTGTCCACTCAATAAGCAAATACTCAAGGGTGAGTCAGCTTGTTCACAAAAATTAAAAAGGAAAGCAAGAGAGAAAAAGAAAAAAGAAAAAAAGGGGGGCTTGTGGACGGCCCACCGAGATTGTTCGAAAAGATTGTGATCGATAGAGTCGCCACCCGGATTTGAGGTCCGAACCCGAGAAACCGATAAAAATATGACTCGTTTGCCCATTTGAAAAAAGATTTTACTAGTCCTGACGGAACCAAAGATTTCTCGGATTTGGGGGTTTGGTTACGAGAGGGGAAGGGTTTTACGGCACCCCTCTCGCCCGGTCCATGAACCGGTCTCTACTCAATATTTTGTGGGATTTTAAAAAAATGTTTGAAACTTAATTTATTCACATAAATGGGGAATCGGGGATAGGAATCACATAATAACAAAATATGCAAGGGATACGATTTTACAGTGGATGCTTGTGCGCGGGATCTACATGGATGATGAACATGAAACTACAAATGTTCACAGAAGTAAATTACAACAGAAATCATACAATAGCTCAAGAAATTATGAACATGAGACTTATCATACTATTTGCAATCTGGATCCCAGAATGGGGATTGAGCGCTCAAGGGTGATGACTTGAGCGCTCAACCCTCATTCCACTCACACATCTTCCTTGTTGGTTTTTAATGTTTGATGATGCTTTAAGACTCTTGAACCACTACAGAAACATCACACAAGTATCACCTCACTTTAGAAATCACCAGAAAATGCTTAAAACATACTTGCTTTAGAACCAGTTTGAGCGCTCAAGGCTCATGGATTGAGCGCTCAAACCAATTTTGCAAGAGAAAGGGATTCAGATCGCAAACGCTGCACTGACGACTTATACACACCAACAAGGAATTAAATCACAACCCATCATCAGAATTGCTGGAAAATTGCAAATAAAGCCAAGAACAGTTTGAGCGCTCAAAGATCTGACCTTGAGCGCTCAAGCCATAACATGGCTTTCCAATTTTTGACCTTTAAACAGATTTCAATACTTCCTCAGGATCACCAAAGGCATAAAATAAAGTTTTAAAAGGTCAGACAGTCACTGTTTTGCAGTCAAATATAAGAAATTTGAAGATTTTGATGTTTGATCATCATAAAATGGTTAACTTACATTCATGCATGTAGTTTTGGTGTGGAAATAAACTGTTTTGAGAGTTACATGAACGAAATTAACTCTTAAATAATGATCAAAACCAAAAGAGAGCTCAGAAGTTAGCAAAACAGAAGCTTATTCAGAATTGGGCTTGAGCGCTCAAGGCCAGAGGCTTGAGCGCTCAAACCTGTTGTAACTGCAGATTTGAAAAAGGTTTTTGAGCAACTTTCAGACCTTTGTGAGTTCAATGCAAGTATAGATAACTTGCTTAAACTCACTGGTCTTCCTCAAATGGGCCAAAACAGTGAATTCATCACATGTTTTACTACCTTTTAGAAGATGTTTGTGATTTGAACTTGATTCTGGGCTTTGAGATGATGATTGTGGATGTTTTTGGCTTGTAATCTGGACGAATTGAACAATGTAGGTGGTTGATCGATGATCAAGGGTCGAATTTCTGGGTTTGATGAGTGGTTTTGTAGGTGGTTTTGATGGTAAAAGAGTGGTTTTGTAGAGAGAGAGAGAGAGGAGTGGTTTTCTGGTGGAAACCGAAGGTGAGGAGTGTGAGTGTTCGTCCCCCAAAACCAGGGGTGTTGGATGGTTTTTATAGAGTGAGTGGGAGGGAAGAGAGGAGAGAGAGGAAGTGGGTTTGTGTATTTAGAAGTATTCTAGGTGTATTTTAGGACTTAGTGGGGTGTATTATACATATAGAGATCGTATAAGATCAACCCCAGACGCTCCCATGCAGGAAATCTCATGATGAGATACTCTGCAAGTTGCTGACTGGACCAGAGTTGAGCGCTCAAAGCCGTGGGCTTGAGCGCTCAAGGTGCTCCTCAGGGGTTTGAGCGCTCAAGGCCATGGGCTTGAGCGCTCAAGGCTATGGATGGCAATTTGCTGGCTTGGTTTGGTTCAACAGTGCTTGGGTTGGTTTGGCACATCTTGATTGTTTAGGTGGTGTTTGGTTGGTTTTGATCAAATTCGAATCATTCTTACAAGTTCCAGGTAATCATGATTGGTCCGTTTCATCATTGGAAATGCACGAGCGTATCTCGGGTTCAAAATTGGGGTGTCTACAGTTGCCCCTCTTGGATGAGACTCGATGCCATTGATTTGGTATGAGTAACGTCCAAGATATAGACAACCCAACTCGCTATCCGTAATACATCTCAAACTGCAAAAGGAAACATTAAAAATCAATCGGTCGTGCCATTCAGGCTGCCTACGTACCCCATTGTAGGGATCAGACCGGCGTAGTTCCTGGGGGTATATGCACACAAACGCAATGGGTTCTCCCGTCCCTCAGGACGATCGATCAAAAAGTTTGGTCCCTCAGGACGATTGATACAACGTGAATCGACGAGCCTTCCCGGGTCGTGAAACGCCTAAGCAAATGAACTTATGATTTTTCATGAAACGTCAGGCCTTCCTGGGTCGAAACACTAAAAGCAAATGATTGTGATTATGATTGTGATTGTGATTGTGATTGTGATTGTGATTGTGATTGTGATTGTGATTTTGATGGTGATTGTGATTGTGTGTAGCTACCCTCTGAATAACGGGGAAGCCTAATTTAATGGGGCCATCCCTTGAGCAACAAGATAGCCAATGATAAGATGTTTGTCTACTGAGCAACGAGACAATCGAGGAAACGTGATCGCTTACTGAGCAAAGAGGCAATCAATACGCTGTTGAACCCAACACATAAATGTGATGGTCTTAGCGGCACGACAGTTAAGTGATCAACAAAAACTCAGATGATTAATGAGATTGACTTGGAACATGATTGCTAAACATGATTTAAACAAGCGCGTGGCTTTAAGAGATAATTTTAAACGAGCACATGGCCCTAAAAAACGATGATGTAAACAGGCACGTGGCCCTCAGACCGCAGTCAAAATACTTCGCGCATACGCTAACGCGAAACGTGATTGGTAAACAATGATTTAAACGAGCACGTGGCCCTCAGAAAATGATTTAAATGAGCATAAAGCCCTCAGACCGCAGTCAAAACACTTCGCGCATACGCTAACGCGAAACATATATATACAACACACTTTGATTGATTAACACGGTCTATCTCGACCAAAAACCAAGATTTAGATCCTGGGATCTATACGCGTTCGATTGATTGGGACCAACAAGTCCAAAACACACTAACAAATCATAAGGGATGCCCAAAATGCCCCTGCAAAGCTTGCAAAAGAAGCCAAGAATTATGCCAGGATTGGGTTTGAGCGCTCAGGGTCCCCCCTCTTGAGCGCTCAACCCTACCTTGAGCACTCAACCCTGAACCCTTGAGCGCTCAACTGCAACAGTCGATGCCCCAGCGCTCAAAAGGTTCAACTTAAGCGCTTGAACCCTTGAACGGGGACGACGGTTCAGAAACATAACGTCTGGTTTTAATTCCGTTTTTACTCCGATCAACCTTCACAACGTTCAAAAACTTTCCGAAATCAAACCCCTCATACTTCCCTCACGATTCCGAACCAAATCCTAACAAACCTCACTCAAATTTCTGCAAAATCGAAAATCCCCAATTCCTAGGGTTTTCCCGTACGATTGCGGTCGATTTCGGTTCGATTCCAGTCGATTAGGGCTCGATTTTGAGGTCTTGATCAATTTCCATGGAGAATCCCGACGAATCACAACCTCCGGTGGACTCGCCGACGGTGGAGAGAGGTAGTGGGGGTACGGTGGTGTCACCACCGGTGAGTTCGAGCGCTCAAGGCTCTGATCCGGTGGTTGAGGGGCCACCAGAGGCCACACCGTCATCTACGGCCGCGGAGACAGTTGAGAGAGGAGGAAATGATGAAGGAGAGAGGGAGAGAGAAGGCGGCAGTGGTGGTGGCAATCGGCCAGAGGAGATCGGTGATGACGGTGGTGATGGTGAGAGTGGTGAGGGTGGTGGGGATGGTGAGAGAGGTGGTGGTGAGGGTAGTGGCTTAGGTGGTGATGACGACGCCCCGGCGTCGGAGAGGGTAGAGGAGAGGAGAGAGGAGAGAGGAGAGAGGAGATGGGAGAGACAAAGAGATGGCGGAGGTCCAAAAAGTGGACAGCGACAGCAGTAGTGACAGCGAGGAGACCGAGGTTAGGGTAACTCGCTGGAGGATTGAGCCGAGACCCGATCGGCAGCCTAGCGGGGGGGATAAGGGTAAGGCAGCGGTGATTGGTGGAGAGTCACTGACTCGGGGACAGAGTAGTAGGCCGACGGTTCAGGGTCCGGTTGGGATTTCTCGGGGGGACTATCTTGAGCACGCGCCACCGGAGGTGGTGATGGCAGCCGCAGCAGATGCCCCGGGGATCCTAGATGCAGCGAGGGAGGCTGTAGTTGAGAGCAGAGAGAGAGAGGCGGCGATGCTACGGGAGGCCGCTGCTGAGGACGAGGCGGCGAGGGCCTTCTGCGAGGAGTTTGAGACAGAGGAGGCGGCGGAGGAGGCGAGGACACAGGCTGAGGAGGAGGAGAGGGCAGCTGGACGGAGAGTGACGGTGGTCCAGGCTGCTAGACAGTGGCTGAGGAGAGGGAGGCCAGCTTTCGATGCGGCGACTTATGCTCCACCAGTGCACCTCTTTGTGCCTTCCGCTTCAGACGTTTACATTCCCCAACGGGAGTTGTACTTTGGAGAGGAGGTGCTACTGGACCCCGAGGTCCACCTTTCGACGGACTGCCTGACGGTATGCTTTCTTTACTTTCTTGCTTCATTGTTTTCGCGCACTTTAGCAGTTAATAAACCTGATTTGCATTGAATGATTGAATTACTGATTGATTGGTGACTGGATTTGAATAAGAGATTGGACTAACATCTTGTTTGTTTGTCTGTCTGTTGATTGTGTGCAGAGTGACTTGCGCTTGAAGGCTCATGGAGGCATGGGCTCAAGTTGGGAGATATACCAGCAACTGCATGCCTCTGTGAGGGCTCTGGTGGATCTGGCCGGGTTTGGGAGGTTCATCCCGACTCTCACGGGCACACAGCACGACCATGCTGTGGTGACAGCACTGGCCGAGAGGTGGAGGGACTCTACGAGTTCTTTTCACCTTACCTTCGGAGAGGCGACGATGACGCCGCTGGACTTCTCGGCGATCACGGGACTGCAGGTAGGAGGAGACCCGATCCCGTTTGACTCGGGGATTGGCAAGGATGAGACTGCACTGAGGTGGTTCTTGGGTTTCGTGCCCAACAAGGAGGGGGAGACGGCCACATATGGCCAATTCAAGACAAAGGGATTGGGCGAGCCGACTGACGAGGAGGATGCAGCACGGAAGGCGAGGTGCTACTTGTTATACCTGTTTGGGGCATCACTGTACCCAAACAGGCGTAACAGGGTGCACCTCTCCTATCTCGGAGGGTTGAGAGACTTTGCCAGGGCGGCGAAGTATGACTGGGGTGGAGCGGCGCTGGGAAGCTGCTACGCGTTCATGAATGCCGTCTCGAGGCGGAAAGGGACAGGCATTTCAGGACTGTGGAGCGTCTGGGAGGTAAAACTCAAAACTCTTAGTTTCAAATTTAATTGCATGCATTTCAATACTCGCACTTGATTACCAAAATTCGCACTGATTGACTGACTTGTTGTTTTGATTGCAGCTCTGGGCTTACGAGGTGTTGGGGTTGCACCCCCCTGAGACGCGGCACCAGGATCCGAACGTCATCCCCCGGGCATTGTGCTGGGGTGAAGGCTTCCGCAATGGCGGTACAGCACGGGGGAACGTCCACGTTTTCTGTGCTTCACCGGACAGACTTCCTGCTTCTCTGGTAGATATCGAACTCTTTCTCATGTACTCAATTTGCTTTTGATTCCCTCACGAATTTAATATCTGATGCTCTTAATGACTCTTGCAGGTTCGCTGGGAAGTATGGGACGCCGTCGATGAGCCTTACCTGGCTCGGAGCAGGGAGCTTACGAGAGGGAGGGTCCTACTCGAGTGCCAGTACGGCTGGTTCTGGTACCTTGGTGATAGGGTGCTGCGCCAGTCGATACGGGCCGATAAACCACGGGTGCCAGGACGCCTTCCTCCCCGGGTGCTGATGACGTCCCGGTATACGCTAGCGGAGATAGAGCGCTACACGACGCCCGACCTGGACCTGCGCCAGTATTTGCGCCCTGCCTTGAGCTATATTGACTACCGGAGCAGGTACCTGGCCGGTCCCTTGAGAGCGGCGGAGTGGATGGAGAAGATGGAGAGGGAGAAGGCCGCGAAGGCGCGTGCCTCAGCCGGAGGGGTAGCAGGAGGTGAAGGTGAGGGTACTGGTACCTCATCCCGGGAGATAGCGGGAGCTAGGTGGTGGGTGCGCGTCACCTCTGCCGGTGGTGAGGTGGGGGATATAGACATCCCGAGGCCACCGGTAGACTTCCCGCGGCTTTCGGCACCGGTAAGAAACGCTTCATTCTTTCAAAATGTAAACTTTGATTATGAATGCCCAAATGTACTGATGACTCAAATTTTGATTTGCTTGCAGGTTTCACATGAGGCGGTACAAACTTTGCACGAGCAGAACCGAGGACTGCGCGTCCTGATTCGCCGCCTCATAGCTGGAGAGGAGGTCACTATCCGCCGGGAGGGCGAGCCAGTACCTCCTGCTGCTCCTGGTCCTTCTCGACTGAGAGTCGCACCGGTATGAAATTTACCTCCCTTGTGCTTTCAATTCCTTGACTATACCATGTGCTGATTCTTTTCCTTGTTTGCTTGATGATGCAGCCGCCCGTGATCAGAAAGAGGACACATGACGGAGCTGGTGGTCCTGGAGACACGACTGTGCGGCTTGGGCGTTCAAAGCCTGCGGAGGTGAGGCCACGGAGATCGACCCGTCAGAGGGTGGAAGTAGCACCTGGGGGGATAGTTGAGACCACGAGCTCGAGCGATGATAGCGTTGACGATGCTAACTATCCCTCTTCCCGGCAGGAGCGACAGGAGCAGCGATAGGGAGACGAGACTGAGAGCTCGGACGAGACGATGGATGAGGCGGAGTAGTACATAGTAGACATAGAGTAGTTTAGAGTTTTGCTTTTGCTTTTATCTTTTCTTTTGATTGGGCCTGCGTGCCCTAGTAGATAGATGGATTGGGCCTGCGTGCCCCAGTTGCGGATTTCTTTATTGGGCGTTGTGTGCCCTGCACAGATTCGATGTTTTGACTTTTATGGATTTGGTTCAGTTTATACACATGATTTGCACTTTCATCGTTCGTTGTATTACTTGCTGATTTGATGTACAAACGAACAAACCTGTTGTAGAATGTACGCGATTTATCCACCAAACTCTTGAATTCAAACATCTGAGTATACAGTTTTAAAATTCAACTCTTAAGAAAAGCTAACATGTTCGAGAATTTGGACGAAACATGATTATTTGAATTTATGCACAACCGGAAGATGTATTCACATGCCGCACAACTTGACACACTTCCCGCATATAAGCAACCAATAACAATCTATACAAAGTGACCTTAGAACGGAATTTGATGTTCATAAGGCAAATTTGAAAGTAAAATGCTTCATGAGCCTCTTCGTATGTAATGAATTGCCATGTTATCACTTTGACCAAGTCACAAATGACATAAATGCCCCTGGGATCGTGACCATTCATCAAGAAAACTTCTAAAACCATTTTCGATACGGTGACGGCCGCCTTTTCATTGGTTGAATAAGCCATCGGAACCTCAAAACCTTGAATCTTTGAAGAATTGCCCCGGGAATGATTCCGACAAGTCACAAATACCCTCCGATACGTGTCTTGATGATTGGACGTGGCTAGCAAGGTTTGGAAACGGATTTGAACGTTGAATGGCCTTTTTAAGCTTTAACCTTCCGTATTCACGTATCTCGTATCCGTACACGTATCGGCTTGATAACTCGGGGTACGGGACGTTCCGTGAAGTCACAAATGCTCATTGAAACTTGGCTTGGGTGTTAAATGAGGGTTATGAGGCTTAGAAAAGGTTTCGGGCATCAAACAGGCCATTGTACTGCTGCTGCTGTCTGCTGCTGTTTCTGCAGGCCTTGAGCGCTCAATGGGGTTTGAGCGCTCAAGCTCATCACCTTGAGCGCTCAATGTGGTTTGAGCGCTCAACTTCACTGGTTTGAGCGCTCAACGTCTGGACTGGGCAGGCAGACTATGTTGCTTCCCAATGCATTTTTGGACTCTTTTGCATGGTTTCCTCTACCCCAAATGTCTTGTTGCTCTGCTATAACACCTTTCAAGCTTTGAACATCATCTTCCCAAGGTCTTTTTCACATTTTCCCCACAAATGCCATGCATTTCCAATGCACTCTTCAAATTTTCAAATACAAATACTTTGAAAACATGCAATTGACCATCTTGAAAATGTAATCTTTGATTTCCAATGTTGCATGGTAAATTTGTAAGATTCCCCCAAAATCCCCTATAAATACCATTCATAACCAAGCCTTCCCCACACACCATTTCTACATCAATTCTCATTTCTCACGCCATATATATTCTTCAATAATTCTTCATTGCCCCAAATATGGCTGCCCTTGATCCTTCCATTATCAATACTTGGGTTGCTAGCTTTGAAAACATCGATTGGTTCAATTTCCGAGGTCTTGGCCTTAATGCCCTTCGCCACCTCCACACTTTTCCTATTCGCCAGGACATCTTACGTGCCGCCGTCCGCTGTTGGGATTCAGAGCTCCATGTGTTCCGCTTCGGCATGCAAGAACTTTGCCCGACCATCGAAGAATTTCAAGCATATCTTGGCAGTAATGCTTTCGCCGATCCCGTCATACCGCCCATCCGCCAAAATTACGCCGACATTCTCAGCAGGAAGCTTGGTCTTGGGAATGGTGCTGCGCGCTTTTTGATTCGCAACGAGACTCTCAACATCCTCCGTCTTTTTGCGGATTACGGCCCAACAGGCGACCTTTTAGATTTTACCATTCAGAACAGGCGCATGTTTGCACTTTGCATGTGCTTCTTGGCATTATACTTGTTGGTCCCCAGTGATGGCCATCCCAGTTCTGCCATTGTCGGTGTTGCTGCTCAGATTGAACAACGGAGGGACGTGGTTCCTTTGGTTTTGGCTGAAACAATCATGGGCTTGGATGCGGTTAAGGCTGGTAGGACGAACATGTTTGCCGGGAGTCTGCTTTTGCTTCAGGTTCAGTTTGTTTGGTTTAGATGTTTTCTTGGTTTTGGGAATTTTTGGGGGATTTTTGGGTTGTTTGGCTTTGGTTTTGACTTTGACTTAGGCGTTTTGGTTTTGTAGATATGGCTGTGTGACAAGGTTGGGCTTTTGAGGGAGCCGGCAGGCGATTGGGTTTACGAGCCTCGGTCTTGGGTGAGTAGGCCATTTGTGCATGACGAGCCCGATGAAGATGAATGGGTCGACTTCTTCAGGTCACTGGAAGAGGATCACATCACTTGGAGGTGCCATTGGTTGCCTTTGCCAGACATGACGGCCAATCACATGGGAGACACGTGGGTGATTTTGGCGGGACTGCAAGGTTATGCATATTATTTCCCACAGCGCATTCTCCGTCAATACTGCATTCGCCAAGAAATGGAGTATACAGTTCCTGCTACTTTCAGCCTTCCCGCATTCAAACATTCCGTTCTTGAGCGCTATCGTACTTCTTGGAGGCACAGGGTTGTTTGGGCTCCTGATCCCTACCCAACTATTCATTTGAATGGACACTACAGAGATTGGATGAGGATGCAGATGAGGGCCATACGCTGAAGAAATTAGCGCAACTTTCTTTCCGACTCACTAGGCTGTTTCCCAAAATAAATGGTGTTCTTTTTTTTTTTTTTTTTTTATTTTTTTTATGCTCAGCTTATGTAATCGAAGAAGTGATTTGAATAAAATTGAACAATGAAGGGTTTCCCCCTCTTGGTTCATCTAGTTCCATATGCTATCTCCTTCGAATATTGCAAAACTGCGGGCCAACTCATCAGATTTAGACCGAACCCCAGGATGGAGTTGCCTACGTATCCTTTTTCAAGGAATCAGGTCATGACGTAGTTCAGGGAAAGGTTCACTCGGGTATTAACACTCTCCTTTTTATGCTCTAAGTTTTGGCTGGTACCGCCTTTTCAGGTTTTCGGTCCAACGAGCTTCTTTTGAATTTTTGCCTTAAATTTTACCTAGACTGCCCAGTGTGGGTTTTCAGCCTAGCAGGCTTGCTCTAATTTTTGCTTGGGTTGGTTCGCCCTTGCGATTTTCTGCCCAACGAGCATCTCTCAGGGGTAATATCGCTTGAGTTGGTCCAAGTTGACAAGATTGCTGAACTCGTTACCATCCAAATCGAGGATCACTGCTGCTCCACCGTCGAGGATAGTCTTGATGATGTATGGTCCTGCCCATTTTGGCCTGAATTTTCCTCGCGGATCGAATATCGGTGCCCGAATTTCCTTCACCACCATATCCCCTTCAATCAGATCCCTGGACTTCACCTTCTTGTTGAATGCGCGGGCAATTCTTCTCTGATATCCCTGAATGTGATACAATGCCCGCAACCTCCTTTCATCAAACAACATTAGCTCTGTGAACCTGTCGCTCAACCAATCGGCTTCGTTAATCTCACTTTCTATCATCACCCTCAGGGATGGTACTTCCAGTTCAATAGGAAGTACTGCTTCCATTCCATAAACCAGTGAATAGGGCGTTGCCCCTGTTGGAGTTCGGATCGAAGTGCGGTACCCCCATAATGCTAATGGTAGCTTCTCATGCCAATCCCTGGATGACTCGATGGTTTTCTCCAAGATGTTCTTGATTGACTTGTTTGCTGCTTCTACTGCCCCGTTGGTTTGTGGTCTGTATACTGTTGACTTGTGAACCTGAACATTGAATTCCTCAAGCACCTCTGCTGCTCTTCCTTTGAAATGCACACCATTGTCTGACACGAAGGCATTAGGAACCCCATATCGGTAAATGATGTTTTGCTTAATGAAATGAGCCACTTGTACTGCGGTCAATGTAGCGTAAGAGGCCGACTCTACCCACTTCGTGAAATAATCAATTGCCACCAATATAAACTTGTGTCCGTTCGATGCTGGTGGCGTGATTTTCCCAATCACATCTATCCCCCATACTGAGAAAGGCCAAGGCGTCGCCATTGTATGAAGTTCAGATGGCGGCACATGCATGAGGTTAGCATGGACCTGACATTTATGACATCTCCGCACATACTGCACGCAATCCGTTTCCAAGGTCGACCAAAAATACCCCTGCCTCAGAATCTTCTTTGCCATCATTAATCCGCTCATGTGTGGACCACATATTCCTTCGTGAATTTCCTCCATCACCCTTTTCGTGTCATCACCATGAATGCACAACTTATGCATGCCGCAATATGACCTTTTGTATAACCTTCCACCGCAGAGAATGTATTGTGATGCTAACCTTTGTAATGCTATTCGATCTTTCTTGTTTGCTCCTTCCGGATATTCTCCTTTCTCAACCAAATTCCAGATGTCATGGTACCAAGGCAGACCATCGTCAATTTCGCCAACATTCATCACATATTCATATGCCGGCCTATTCCTTTGCTCAATCATGATTGGTCTCATTCTCACTCCCACGGGCAATTCTACCATGGACGCCAAAGTAGCAAGAGCGTCGGCAAACTGGTTCTTCATTCTCGGGATATGTGTAAAAGTAACTTGCTCGAATCGATGGATCAGGTCATCGAGGTCTTTGTGGTATGGTTTCAACTTTTCCTCTCGCACTTTCCAATCACCATTGGCTTGAGAAACTACCAGATTCGAATCTCCGACCACTTCCAACTTCTTAACCCCAATTTCGAAAGCAGCCTCCATTCCAACAATGCATGCTTCATATTCTGCTTGATTATTGGTAACTTCGAAATTCAATTTGAAAGATAGAGGAATGTGTGGCCCTTCCGGTGAGACCAACAGTATGCCGATCCCGAATCCTCTCTGATTTGCAGCTCCATCAAAGTACAATTTCCAAACATCCTCTGTTATTGTCATAACATGTTCATCGGGAAATTGGAACTCCGTATCTTCTGGCCCTTCGATTGGATGATCTGCCAAGAATTCTGCCACAGCCCTGCCTTTCACCGATTTTCGCGTTACATACTTGAGTTCAAACTCGGCCAATAAGAGCAACCACCGTGCCAACTTTCCGGTGAGTGCCGGTTTCTCAAACAGATATTTGAGAGGGTCCATTCGAGAAATCAACACTACCGAATAAGCTAACATGTAATGCCTTAGCTTTTTAGAGGCCCATACAAGAGCCCAACAAGTCTTCTCCAAAGGGGTGTATCTTTCTTCGGCTCCGACCATCTTCTTACTTAGATAATACACTGCCTTCTCGATACCTGCTTCACTTTCCTGTGCTAACATGCAACCCATTGCAGACTGTGTTACTGATAAATACAAAATCAGAGGCTTTCCAGGTGTCGGCGGCATCAATACTGGAGGACTTTGAAGATACTGCTGAATTGATTCGAAGGCTTTTTGGCACCTGTCATCCCACTTGAACAGCACCCCTTTCTTGAGCAAATGAAACATCGGCTCGCAAGTTGAAGTCAACTTGGCGATGAATCTGCTGATGAACTGAATTTTCCCAAGAAAACTCCGAACCTCTTTTTCTGTCTTCGGCGGCTCCATTTCCAATATCGCCTTGATTTTCGTCGGATCAACTTCAATCCCTCTGGTAGTGATCATAAATCCCAACATTTTCCCTGCGGTGACTCCAAATGTGCACTTCTGCGGATTGAGACGCATTCGGTACTTCCGTATCCTTTCAAAGAACTTGCGTAATGCCGGGAGATGTCCTTCCCTTTCCTTGGCTTTTACGATCATGTCATCCACATATACCTCGACTTCCCTATGCATCATATCATGTAACAGGGTTGTAGCAGCCCGTTGGTAGGTCGACCCAGCGTTCTTTAATCCAAACGGCATGACCCGATAACAGAACGTCCCCCATTCAGTGGTGAAGGTCGTTTTCTCTCGATCTTCTGGTGCCATCAAAATCTGATTATATCCCGAGAAACCATCCATAAATGATAGCAGCGCGTGGCCTGCCGTGTTGTCTACCAGTACATCAATGTGCGGTAAGGGAAAATCATCTTTCGGACTGGCTTTGTTTAAATCCCTGAAATCTACACATACCCTGACTTTTCCATCTTTCTTGGGCACCGGCACAATATTTGCAACCCACTGTGGATATTCAGTTACCATCAAAAAGCCGGCATTGAATTGCTTAGTGACTTCCTCTTTGACTTTTTCAACCCAATCTGGCCTGATTTTTCTCAATTTCTGTTTTACCGGTTTTGCATCGGGATACAGGGGAATTCGATGTTGCACAATTTCAGGATCGATTCCGGGCATATCTGCGTGGGACCAAGCGAAGACATCTTCGAATTCTTTAAGTAATTCGACGAGTAATTTCTGCTCCTCAGAAGATAGCCCGGAACCGATTTGAACCATGCGAGAATTTTCTTCATCTCTCAATTTAACTGAAATAACTTCTTCTTTCATTGGCTGAGCATGCCTTTCATTTTCCCTTTCGATTAGAGACTTAAGCTCTTCGGGTATTTCTCCCTCGAACTCAGTCTCATCATCATCAAGGTTAACACAATTTATTTCGGGAACAGCAAAGTAAGCGAAATCACCATTTATTTCATTAACAAAGCCCCCTGGGGCACAGTACATGGCATCAGACTCAAACTCAAAATAGAAATGACGACGTGGAGGGCCAAGAGACACAAACTCCGACTCACAGCCAAATTCAAACCCTGACTCAGACTCGAACTCTAACTTAGTGAATGCATTAGTAAATTTTACAACAGGAGTAAAAGTGCAATTCTTGTATTCACCGACTGCATCCACTATCAACACACTGGGATCATCGAGGGCCTCCTGTCCGAGCATCATCACAGCTGGCTCTTCTTCATCCTTACCTGTCAGACTGACCTCGTCGAACATTGACATCAAGACCCCACCATCCAAAGCCTCCATCCAATCTGCTTTAAGGTCTTTCACCAATTTCTCGACCTTTTCATGTTCATCTTCGCTGTCCCAAGCATCGTTAGCAAAGATTTCGAACCCAGGGTGCACCTTTCCACTTATTTCATTCACAAACGGCTCAGACTGGCCGCGATAGGGTGCATTTGATCCTTCCTTGACAAAGCGAATCTGGCGATTCGCACTGCTGCTTGCTCCATTGGTCTTTCCCCTTTGCATCTCTTTCAGTGTAGGTTCGTATCCCAACCCGAAACGGCCTCGCTGAGAGGGGAATTCTGGGAATTGAGCTACCCCTTGATGAGTTCGACCCAAGCCCGTGCCCGGCAGATAAGACATCCTTCTCATCATCTCGAGAGCTGTGGTGCTGATTGAAAAATCATCATCGATACGAAGCGTAAACACACCACCGGACGTATCGAAAGCAAAGCCCCCAAGCTAGACATCATTCTCATCATGCATGATTTCTAACAAGAGAGCATTGTCTTCAACATGAGGGCGAATGCCTGTGTCTTCGTAGAGGGCAACTGTCCCACTTTCCAAACCAAGCAAAACCTTTTGATGCAAGGTGGATGGAACTGCCATGATATCCGATCGATGCATCCAAGGACGTCCCAACAGCAAATTGAACGAAGCTGGGATCTCAAGCACATGAAACTCAACTGTTGATTTGAACCCTTCTGCAGCAATCTCCATTTCAACAGTCCCAAGCACATTGCGACGGGTGTTATCATAAGCCCGAACAGTGAGACTAGATGGCGTGAAATCCTTTGGTTTAAGTCCCAAACATAAAGCCGTTCGGAGAGGGCATACATTGAGCGCTGACCCATTGTCTATCAATACAACCGGGATCCATTTCCCCATGCACTTCATGGTGACATGCAAAGGCTTATTGTGGTCAGTTCCCTCAAGCGGTAGGTCAGCTTCGGTAAAGGTTACAACATGTTTAGTCGGCTTAGTGGCAATGGTAGGCTTGGTAACAATGGCGGCCATCATGGCCTCAGGGGTGATATCAGGCGCAATTTCCATACAAGATAATGTTTGAGCGAGTTTCTGACGATGCTCACTGGAGCTCATAAGCAATCCCCAAATGGTAAGAGCGGCTGGGGTTTTCTCAAGTTGTTTCTGGATGGGATTTTCTTCGTTGGTTGGGGGAGGCTTTGGACGAGGAATACGACTGTTGGCCGTGGAAGTAGCTTGGGATTGGTTGGTTGTTGGGTTAAAGAGATTTTGAAAATCAACTGGGTTAGCAATTGGGTCACTAAGGTTGTTTGGATAGGGCGGTGTGGCTAGGTTATTTTGTGGAGTTGGGTTATTTTGTGGAGCCGGGTTGTTTTGTGGAGCTAGGTTGAAAGGTAGCTGGTTTGTAGTATTTGGTGGTGGGTTGGAAGTGTTTCCGGTAAAAATCTGAGGTGGTTGATAAAATCGACCACTCCGAAGAAGGTGAAGAACCGAGTCGATGTCATCCCCCCATAAATCAGTGTAGTCTGTGTAGAAATCGACAAGATCCCCTTCCGCCTTTCTCTTTCCCTTTGCAATACTGGCTCCTTCCAAACCCTTGGTAATTCCTTCCGCAGTCGCTTCACTCCAAACATCTCCATTTTCCATGGCAGCCTCGTTAACAGCCCAGACCTCGTTGTTTCCGACCCACAGCGGAGCTATGCCTCCATTCTGATTGGCCCACATATTTGCTACAACATTTTCTTCCATTTGCTGTCCCCAAACATCGGGTAGACCTCCATTCAAAACCATGATGTTGCAGTCTTCCGGGATTTGTACTCGGGGTGCCGGAAGATTTTCATCAACGATGTAATCATAAGGTGTGAACTCTATCCCTTCCGTCATTCGATTTATTGCGTACTCACTCATCATGGAAAAATCAGGGCGACCCTCCCATAGTGGTGGCATTGGAAAATATGCTTCTTCGAAGAACATGGGAAGTGTGGATCCATCCAGAGGATCGTTGGGGTCCATGAGCTGCCATTCATTGGGTGTGGGGTCCCATTCATCTTCTTGTGCACCATTGGGTGCCTCATTCTCTTCTTGTCAATTCTGTCCTTGTCCTTCTTCCACAGGTTGTTGATCTTGTAGCATAGGCAAAGGTTCAAATAGGTTGGGAAGCGCAAATCCATCCAGTGGATCCTCAAACATTGGATCCCAAGGTAGGTTAATCATTGCGCCAAATGGAAGTCCTTCATTAAGCTGTTCATTATGCGGCCAAACTTCTTCATTTGCCACATTGTTGGCCACCATTTGCTCATACTCCCGAGCTTCCATAGCCATTATCAAATCACCCCATTCTTGCCACACAGTGGGGTCCAAGTGAACGTCAAGAAAGCATACCTCGTGCTCGACAGGTATTGGCACAATGGGGTTGGGGTCTGTTTCGGGTAGGATGAACTGGCTTGGGTCAAACGGAGTGGCTTTTAGGTCTTTTTGAGTGGAGCTAAAGGTAATTTGACCTATATCGGCATTCCTTTTGTGGGTTGGCAGAGGGTTTGTGAGGATATTGGGCTTTTCAGTGGGATCTCGGATTTGTTTGTTGTCAATGAGATCTTGAATCTCATGACGCAGGCGCTGGCATCTTTCAGTGGGATGACCGGGTGTTTGGTGAAATATACAGAAGGCATTAGGGTTATATGTTGGCGGGGGATTTTGTGGAGGTGGAGTTGGCTGAAGAGGTTTGATTTTTCCCTGTTGTACGAGTCGTTCGAAAACAACAGGTAAAGGTAAGGGAAGAGGGGTGAAGATACGCCGTCCTCTTTGATTTTGCGGCGGTTGAATTGATTGGATTGGTTGAGATAAGATGGCGTTTATGGGTTCAGCTTTATGGGGTTGGTGATTCATGGTGTTGGATGAGGTACCGGCTGTGTAACTGGGGTTTGCATACAGGGAAGAGGTGTTACCAATGTAGTTTCGCTTTGGTTTGGGGAATGAGTCTCCCTTCTTTAACATCCCGCTTTGTAGAGCCTCTTCGATTGACAGACCCATCTCAAAGTAGGTTTCAAAATTATGTGTTTGGGCCATGACCATGTACTGAGCCAAATCGGGTTGAAGGTTCTTGGTTATGATGCGCATTTGGTCCTTATCACTGGGACGATCGGTCATTTGCGCAGCCTTCGCTCTCCATCTTTTCACAAAGTTTGCGAAAGATTCCCTTTCCTTCATCTTGATGCTTTCAAGCTCTCGAGTGGTGACTTTAAGCTGAACATTATACTCATACTGCTTAATGAAAGCAGCCACCATCTCTTCCCAAGTTTGTCTCTTCGAAATGTCAAGGGATAAAAGCCACTGAAGCGCGGGTCCTGTGAGGGTTTCATGAAACATTTGTGCCATGGCAGGCTCGTCAACTTCTTGTAACGAGAGAGAGCTTACATATGCCTGAATATGTCCTCTTGGGTCCCCAGTCCCATCAAACTTTTCGAAGTCTACATGCTTGAACCTCTTGGGAAGCTTTGCACCTGGGAAGATGCAGAGTTTGTTCATGTCAAAGCCGGTAATGGCCCGCTTTTCACTTTTAGCCACAGATTCTTCCAGCTTAAGTATCTTAGCTAGCATTTCAGCCAACTGAGGATTTTCAGGGGGAGGAGGTTGTTCCGGATGTTCACCATTAGGAATCTCCTGATCCCGAGCTTCATCATCATGTACTCGCTGCTGCGGTGGGGGGAGTCGACCCTGGATGTTTACCATAATCGCCATCAGTTGAGCGATTCGGGTATCATTTCGGACCCTCTCATCGTGCATTTCCTTCCTTAGTCGTTCAAACTCATTTGGGGGGTCTTGTCCCTGTTCTTCTGCCATACTTGTCTCGGCCTTTGGTGATAAAGATCTAGACAATCTTTGTCCAGGAGGTCGAGTCCAAACAGGTAAGGTCTTCTTCTTCTTTGCAGGCCCAATGATTCAAGAACTGATTATAAAGCAAAAACCGGACTCAGATGTGTACTCGATGTGTCTACTATGCACAACATGAATGAATTATGAATGCTCACTATCGTCTCGCCACAACTTAACTCACGGAGTTAGTCTTATTTCTAGCCTTAGGAATTAGTCTACCGGTTTCGGAACTCACTTAGAATCGTTTGCACAGCAGATTGTATCAACACCACGGGTAAGTCATTTTACTCGGCAATTGCAGCTTCAACCTATAGCCTAGGTGTTGAAACTGCAATCGTTATCCTTTCCTTGACTATCCGAGACAAAGCAATGAGATGTTGCCATCCAGTTACAATCGATTCTAAGGCTAGTCCGAAACACGGGTGGCCGTTCGGGCACGACCAACACCGGAGGTATCTCAAACTCCGTGGATTTTAAGTCTCCTAGACTACATGTACAATCTTAGGGTTAGTCTACCGGATCTGAATCTCACTTAAGATCATTGCACATAAGATTTTCCAACACCCCGGGTAGACCATTACTCGGCAGGTTAAACTCCAAACTTTGTTGGAATCAGAGCCAATCACTTTTCTTGATCATCCGAGACAAAGCAATTTGGATGTTGTAATCCAGATATCAATGATCTTAAGGCTAGTCCAAATCACGGTGGCCGTTCGGGCACGACCGACACCGGAGGTATCTCAAACTCCGTGGATTTTAAGTCTCCTGGACTAAAATTGACAGCTTTGGAAGATTGCCTCAATCCTCAAGTTTTCTTTTTGAGTAATAAGTCCTTGATATCGGATGGTCGGATTTGGGAAATCCTGATTCACATGAATTCCGACAATGATCTAAGATCAGATGCCTAAGGGCGATTGACCCTCCTCGGGCCAAGGTCCCTTAAACCTGTTTAGATCAGTGTTTAGGAATTTGATGATCCAAATTTTCCCACGTCCGGCCATCCTAAAGGCTATCTCGCAAAAACAACGCGCATATGGAATGCACGATTCATCATTGGGCCAAGGCAACCTTCTACTAACTGTAAAGGCATTAAAACCAAATGGGATATGTACACAGAAAACCTATACAATCTACACTCGCAGTGACTATATATAATGCAAATGCATGAATGCAACATGGCATGCCGAGAAAAAGCGGTAACACATAGCATGTAACAAAATGGAGCATGTAAACCTAACACACAGGCGGATTGCTAAACGTGGGGTTCTATGGTTAATTATATGCAAAGGCCGGTTTTGGTCACTGAGGGTACCCCGGACTCAAAATCAAAACCGTCTCCTACCGTTGAAAACGATAGTGACAATGTGATTTATCACGGTCGAGGGCTGCTGGGCATTTCGGGATTCCCTGTCACCGGCAAGCCGGGCAGGATTGCCAAAACACGCCAGCGGGGTTAAGAACAATGCAAATGCAATGCAAAAATTAAATTTCAAACATTTGAAAAATCCCACAAAATATTTTTCGAATTAAACCCGCTTTGATTAACACATATTTCAATAAAATTACACAAGTGTAACAAAAATTGCACAAGTGTAATTAAATAAAATATATATTAACCAATGTCCCCAGCAGAGTCGCCAGCTTGTGGACGGCCCACCGAGATTGTTCGAAAAGATTGTGATCGATAGAGTCGCCACCCGGATTTGAGGTCCGAACCCGAGAAACCGATAAAAATATGACTCGTTTGCCCATTTGAAAAAAGATTTTACTAGTCCTGACGGAACCAAAGATTTCTCGGATTCGGGGGTTTGGTTACGAGAGGGGAAGGGTTTTACGGCACCCCTCTCGCCCGGTCCATGAACCGGTCTCTACTCAATATTTTGTGGGATTTTAAAAAAAATGTTTGAAACTTAATTTATTCACATAAATGGGGAATCGGGGATAGGAATCACATAATAACAAAATATGCAAGGGATACGATTTTACAGTGGATGCTTGTGCGCGCGATCTACATGGATGATGAACATGAAACTACAAATGTTCACAGAAGTAAATTACAACAGAAATCATACAATAACTCAAGAAATTATGAACATGAGACTTATCATACTATTTGCAATCCGGATCCCAGAATGGGGATTGAGCGCTCAAGGGTGATGACTTGAGCGCTCAACCCTCATTCCACTCACACATCTTCCTTATTGGTTTTTAATGTTTGATGATGCTTTAAGACTCTTGAACCACTACAGAAACATCACACAAGTATCACCTCACTTTAGAAATCACCAGAAAATGCTTAAAACATACTTGCTTTAGAACCAGTTTGAGCGCTCAAGGCTCATGGATTGAGCGCTCAAACCAATTTTGCAAGAGAAAGGGATTCAGATCGCAAACGCTGCACTGACGACTTATACACACCAACAAGGAATTAAATCACAACCCATCATCAGAATTGCTGGAAAATTGCAAATAAAGCCAAGAACAGTTTGAGCGCTCAAAGATCTGACCTTGAGCGCTCAAGCCATAACATGGCTTTCCAATTTTTGACCTTTAAACAGATTTCAATACTTCCTCAGGATCACCAAAGGCATAAAATAAAGTTTTAAAAGGTCAGACAGTCACTGTTTTGCAGTCAAATATAAGAAATTTGAAGATTTTGATGTTTGATCATCATAAAATGGTTAACTTACATTCATGCATGTAGTTTTGGTGTGAAAATAAACTGTTTTGAGAGTTACATGAACGAAATTAACTCTTAAATAATGATCAAAACCAAAAGAGAGCTCAGAAGTTAGCAAAACAGAAGCTTATTCAGAATTGGGCTTGAGCGCTCAAGGCCAGAGGCTTGAGCGCTCAAACCTGTTGTAACTGCAGATTTGAAAAAGGTTTTTGAGCAACTTTCAGACCTTTGTGAGTTCAATGCAAGTATAGATAACTTGCTTAAACTCACTGGTCTTCCTCAAATGGGCCAAAACAGTGAATTCATCACATGTTTTACTACCTTTTAGAAGATGTTTGTGATTTGAACTTGATTCTGGGCTTTGAGATGATGATTGTGGATGTTTTTGGCTTGTAATCTGGACGAATTGAACAATGTAGGTGGTTGATCGATGATCAAGGGTCGAATTTCTGGGTTTGATGAGTGGTTTTGTAGGTGGTTTTGATGGTAAAAGAGTGGTTTTGTAGAGAGAGAGAGAGAGGAGTGGTTTTCTGGTGGAAACCGAAGGTGAGGAGTGTGAGTGTTCGTCCCCCAAAACCAGGGGTGTTGGATGGTTTTTATAGAGTGAGTGGGAGGGAAGAGAGGAGAGAGAGGAAGTGGGTTTGTGTATTTAGAAGTATTCTAGGTGTATTTTAGGACTTAGTGGGGTGTATTATACATATAGAGATCGTATAAGATCAACCCCAGACGCTCCCATGCAGGAAATCTCATGATGAGATACTCTGCAAGTTGCTGACTGGACCAGAGTTGAGCGCTCAAAGCCGTGGGCTTGAGCGCTCAAGGTGCTCCTCAGGGGTTTGAGCGCTCAAGGCCATGGGCTTGAGCGCTCAAGGCTATGGATGGCAATTTGCTGGTTTGGTTTGGTTCAACAGTGCTTGGGTTGGTTTGGCACATCTTGATTGTTTAGGTGGTGTTTGGTTGGTTTTGATCAAATTCAAATCATTCTTACAAGTTCCAGGTAATCATGATTGGTCCGTTTCATCATTGGAAATGCACGAGCGTATCTCGGGTTCAAAATTGGGGTGTCTACAGGGCTGAGAGGGGAAAGTATTTTTTCCCTGGAGAGGGGGGACGGTTGTCTACTGAGGGGAGGAGGGATTAGATCCAAAGGGGTTGAGAAAATGATGAAGAATGTATACAAAAAATTATGTAAGTATGGAAGGAAGTGGGAATGGCTCCCGATAAATTTTCTGTTTTAACCTTGTTATTTCTTTTGTCGTGGAGCTCATGGATCCGCCATCCGGGTTGGGATGTTACAACGATCCTCCAAAACAAAGCCATATAGAAATTGATTTTCCTGATCTCGCGACCACCAATTAAGAGAAAGGAACGCGTCTAATTCTTGCCCGCCCTAACCAAAAAACTTGGCTCCGCCCCTGGTCACCTTCGTGTTTGATTTTCGTACTTCCATTTTTGTTGCCAATTGGTCTACTACTAGTGTTTTATTGTTTGTGCAATCATCTGATGCAAGGGGTACTGTAGGTGTCCCACTCAACCACTTGATTATACAACAAGTTCCTGATATGCCCAAACATGGTTTTTCCTTTTTTCAATTTTCCTCACAACTGAAATATCATGGGCCCCACATTCACGATGAATGATACGAAAATGGGCCCCCAGATTTGACCCTTTCAATCCGAATAGAACACAGCAAAATGACAAAATGAACCCATTTCAGGAGGGGACTGAGGGGGGTGCTGTGCAGACATGGCGCGGCTGCGCCGGAACTTTTTTATGTTATTTGTGTTTCGATGAGACACTTAAAGATATTTGATCAAGTTTATTTTTGGCACAATTGTAATACTCGACGAGGTCTACGTTGTGAACGTCTCCGAACGTCGGAAAAATTCCGGCACGACCGCGCCGTGTGGCTGCACAACACGGTGGTGTGCATGGGGATGCACAACACCCTCCCAGGTTCATTTCAGGATGAAGGGAGGAGTAATTTTTGGATGCCGGACGGGCACCATGTGTTCGTGTCCGAGCGCCCATCTCAGTCGTCTATAAATTTTTGGACTGTCTAGATTTAAAAGAAAAAAAGAGAAGAGAGTGGGAATAAATCTAGGCCGTTAAAATATTATGAATAGTCGGATTGTGTGTTCGCGCATGGACACCTGGTGCCCACCCCCCACCCAAAACTTTTTCGAGGAGCAGAGACGTAGAAGAACAGTACTCCGGCCCTTTTTCTAGAATGAGGTTATAGTAAGTACTGATTTCTATTTTTTACTTTTTTTAACTCAAGTTTTCCTAATAAGATTTTTTAACTCTGGCCTTGTCTGAATATTCTACCTCCAAGCTTATTATTAAAAAACACATTTTATTATCTCATTTATACAGTTAGATCCTAGAAAATGGGAATTGATATTGACACTTCCTTTTTTTCTATTGGGCACTCTATTTTTTGTCTTTATTAAGTAAAATTACCTTGCACTTTATGAATAAAGACAAAAAAGGAGTGCCAATAGAAAAAAAAAAGAGTGTCCATATCACTTCCCTTTAAAATTTGATAGACTCTTCAAATACGGGACCCAATTATAATATGATTTAGGAATTAAAGTATATATTTTATTTATATCAAATATTAGAAGAGAGAAAAAATGAAGAGATCGATCGGTGCTTGAAGAATTTGTTGGAACACCTACAAGCTTACAAAAATCACTTACCCCCACAAAAAAAAAGCTTACAAAAATCTTTGATATATTTGAAACATCTGTTGCAGAATCCAGATGTTCTAAAATTACTCTCAACCTCCGTCACTGAAAAAAAAAGAAGAAGAAGATGAAAATTTTAATATTTGCCAACAATTGAATCTGGAGCATTTAAGATTCGTTTGTTTCGTGTAGACTTGTAGTTAGCCTTTTCGGATTTCGTTTAGTAGTTTTAGTTTAGTTTAGTTTTGAAAAAAATGTGTAATGAGTGGAGAGAGATAAAGAGAAAAATAAGTGTAATGATTACAAAACTAAAACTAAAACTAAACTAAAACTATGAAACGAACAAGGCCCTTATAGTTTCAGCCAGAAGTGTAAAATTATTGTGTTGAATAGAAAAAACAAAAACAAACTTTTAAAAAAAAAAAAAAAAACAGATCCTAATGCAAAATTTCATTTATGATAAGAAGCAAAAGAGCTAGTCTGTTTATTTATTATTGTAGTAGTTAATTAACTTGTTTTTAACTTTTTTTATTGATAGTCTACTTTTACCGCACGGTCCCCAGAACTAGAGAAGTGTAAGGTTTTACGGATCTCTCTCCGTCCTTCCTCCCTGTAACTTTGGCAGTTTTTTGGAGTAGGTTCCCCCACACATTGATTTCCGAAAAAGATAAGGGAACCGACCGTGGTGCACCGATCACGTACCGATGGCATCGCCGACGCCGTTGTGGGCTCCAACAGATCGATCCGAGCCAGTCATCCTTTTCAGAATCGAATTCCGAGTGGGCCTACGTGCCCACTCGGAATTCGATTATGAGAACGATGAACGGCTCGGATCGATCAGATGGGACCCACAACGGCGTCACCGACGTCGTCTATACGTCGTCGGTGCATTTGGGTCTGTGCACGTAGCGGCGTTGATTTCATTGTTCTACTAGTCTTCCTACACGAGATGAACCACAAAAGAGAGAGAGAGAGAAAAAAAGGACAAAGAAGATAATACTCCCTCCGTCCCAATTTGTTTACCCCTTTTGGGGAAGTGGGTTTTTAAGGGGTGTGAAAACTTTGTATTGACTTTTCTATTTTGTCCCTAAATCCAGTCAATATTACTGTGACCAAATTTGTGAGGCTAATTTATTATATGAAAGTCAAAACATATTTAATATGGATCTTGTTTGATAGATATCAATTAGTTTTATTATACAAAATTTTCAAAATCATAAAAACCGTTATAAAATAAAAGATAATAGACTAGCCAATTAAGATGGAAAAAGTACTTTTTAAGAGTAAAATTGGAAAGTGACCCAATTTTGATGGATGTTTTTAGAAGTGGGACAAATATTTTGGGACATCCCAAAATGAAAAGAAGGACCAAGAAATTGGAACGGAGGGAGTAATAACTTACATAGTACTACTATGGAAAAAGATATAATACACACCCCTTATGGAGTATATTCCAACGGATCGGTGGTTAACTTGTGCTTTCCAACGAATCCGTGATCTTTATCCATATCATCATCGGAAAAGAAAATGGTCACAGGGTGGGGTTTATCCAAATCATCGGAAAAGAAAATTGTGTATTCAATGAAGGAGGATATTTTGGATCAACTACTTACACACATCTAATGAAGCTGATTCCTTGCGAATCCCCTTGGAAAATCTTTATAAGATGAATGAACGGCTCTGATTGTTCGTGTGGGACTCAAAAGTGGATCCCCGAGGTCAGTTGGTGCACCTCCATCGGTACCAATAACAGCGTTGCCGGAGTAATTAATGAGAGCTCTTGAAGAAGCTCTTGAAGAATCGTCACATTGTGCTCCGGTCCGTTTCTCATCTGACATTAGTGTGAAAATCACACACTTTGTAATATAGAATGACTTGAGCCTTGAAGCATTACGTGACGATGCTCTAAAAGCAATAATTTGAGATGGTATCAGAGCAAATTGATCTCTTATACTATTTGAGATACTCTTGACTTGGATGAAATATATCCTTACAAACTATATGTATTAATTATATAAACTCACTATATTTAATCAGTCCTCGATTTAATGGACTGCGAATTCGATCCTTCCTAAATTAATCAAAACATGAAAAAATTGATCCAAACATTAAAGTAATTGAAATATAGAATAAGAAATGGACTGAACACTACAAATAGTGTGGTCGATTTGTTACTCTTCATTCTGATAGAGAAATGCTGAGTTCGAGTTTATACGTATAAAATAAATTCGACTTCGGTTGTAGACACTAACGACTTAATCCTTATCTTGTCATATATCGTCTAAAAATAAAAATAAAAAATGAAAAAAAAACCACCAAAAAATCCACAGATAAGTGGAAGGGGGGGGGGGGGGGGGGGGGGGGTTGATGATAGGATTGTCGACATATCCTATGGTTGGAATTATGAAGACGGCGGACAACCCATGTGATTCCGTGACCACCTTGAATCGGACACACGTATCCCATGCGGTGGAGAAAAACTTGGGTACCGGATAGGTATCACGTGACAGTATCTATCGCACATTTTGACCGTCAAAAAATATTTTAAACGGTCCGAATTTTAAGGAGAGAGTGCGGGTGCAATCCGAACCGTCTAAAACTCTTTTAGACAATTGAAATATGCAACGGATACCGCCACTTGGGTGTTCCACTAATTAGTTTTTTTCCAAAAACTAGTATTTCCCAAAAACCAAGACAGGTCATCCTCTCACAATACATCACATAAAAAAGTGTAAATACAAAACCAAGGCAGTTTTAAAACAAAACTCCTTTAGCGAAACACCCCCTTAGGCCTCCTTTGGGTGAAAAATCCATTTTGTTTTTTTGTTTTGTCCTTATTCAATATTTTTTTTTTCTGCTAGTTTTTGGTCGATTTTATTAGGCAAACTTAAAGTTTTATGAATAAAGACAAAAAAAAATTCAAAAAATCGATATAAAACTAAAAAATTCAAAAAAAAAATTGAACAAGGACAAACGAAAACACCAATTTGATTTTTTATCAAAAGGAATATGCATTCGGCATCCAAGTTCTTCCCCTTGCGGCGACCGACATTAGGATTAAGGACTAACCCATAGTGGGGCCCATCTCATTTATCCTATCCTGGACCCCTATTTTGGATCCATATCCATCGCCTCAACTGTCACCATCTTTTCTTGGCTTTTCATTCGACAAATCTCAATGGGAGCACGGTTACGCCGGTTAGTTGGTGGATTTGTTCCGTATATAAGTATTTAGCGTTTGATTCACCGGATCAGACTGAGAAAATAATTATTTTTATAAATTTTCATGTCCCGATATGAATTTTCTGCTCAGGTGTGCCTTTGACTAAATTGTAAAAAAAATTATTCAAAGCGCGCATAAATAGGCTCATATAGGCTTTTTTTTTCAAAAATTCAAGTGGAATATGATTAGTTTCTCTAATGTATCTGTTTGTAGTAACGCATCTAAAAAGTAAACCAACTTCAACAAATTAGGCACGGATCCTGTTCTTGGAAATCTTGTGTTCCAATATTCCCCACCTTTTTCGTTTGGGACAAGTATCTACATTCTTTGAGGTTTCTTAATTCAAAAGAAATGCCAATTTATGTTGGGTTAAATCTTTTGAGCTAACAAAAAAATTCAAATGATTGGGATCCGGGGAAGCACTACAGGGTCGTAGTCTCCAATCACAGCCGTCCGTTCGGCAATAAACTATCACGTTTATTGCCGAACGGATGATTGTGATGACCATTTATTACCGAACGGACGACTGTGATTAGGGAGTACGACCCTGCAGTGCTTGGACCCGATTGGTTTATAGCTTGTTAAGTTCCAAAGCACAACAGGCATGCTATGATCTCTACATACTGGAGGACTTAACCCGGTCAAAAATTATGATCCAAGTCGTTCTTTTTGTCTTTAATGACTAGTTAAAGATTTTGCTTTTTGAAATTATCTTGTCGAGATAGACCCATAAATTCGCAACATTTATGAAAGATTAAAAGTTTATAAAAAAATTACCCAATAAAATTTTAGTCTGTCTCATTTTTTCTGAATCCGGGTAGGCGTTGTGCGGTAAGTGTTGTGCGTCATGTTGAGCGGCAAAATTACGTCGTTTTACTCATTTTTTTAGTATATCCAAGGGCCCTGCTTGGTGGTGAGTTAAGTGTGGGGTTTAATTTTGGGGTTCAATTTTGGGGGATTTAGGCTATTTGGGGTAGGGTACAGTGGGTTTAGGCACTTGAATTCAGACACTTTGGGTTTAGGCACTTCAGGTATAACGTTTAGGCACTTTGGGTTTAGACACTTTGTAATGACTTTTTCTTCCTCCAAACAATGCCCCTAGAAGCTTTGGAAGTGTGCACAAAAATCAAGCAAAATGACGTAATTTTGCAACACAACACGGCGCACAACAACTACCGCATAGCACCCATCCCGGATCCCACTTTTCCAATCATACAAGTTACTAGTCTGTCAGTGTTGACACACATCAAGAAAAAGAAGCGAACAAGACCCAACTAAATTTGATCCGAAAAGATAGAAGAGGATAAGGTATAGCTCCTCACCTTTTTTTTTTTGTCCCCCCCAAAATAACACCAAAAAATCTAAAAACACTACTATTTTAGAACTAATTCTAAATACAATTGTATCCAGAACCATTTAATATATATGAATATGAAATTACGTGCACTGAACGACTTTGAACTCTGGTAGGAGTTATGATTTATCATTATGTTTCTAACTTTGCTGAATAAACAGAATTCTATAATGTAAGTGTATTATACGAAGAGGTGTTTTCAGATTATTTTTTGGTCGTTGTTCAAAAGAAATTCGTATTTGTTAATTTTTTCGTCAATTTTTTGTAGATTATTAATTCATCTCAACAAAAAATAACTTTTATAAATTAAAAAATTATTATCAAAATCTTTTAAAAAAATCACTAAAGAAAAAAGTAATCCAAAATAGACATGCTCTTTGAATTTTTTTTGTTAATAATTGTTTACGGCTCAATTTCTCTCGTCGATACAAACCAATAATCCATAAAAATTTAACGTAAAACAAACAAATATGAATTTTTTTAGCATAAACAAAAATATATAATTGAAATCAATTATTAAACCAAAACACTCCGAAGTTAAAAAAAAAAAAAAATTAATCCCTACAAAAAGGTGTTCAAACCTCGAATCGAAAGAGGGAGGATGAGAGAGTTGTCATTATCCGAATTGGTACTCGTGGCAGCAAGAGGGTGAGGAGAGAGAAGTGTGGTCCCACTTGGAAGAGTACTTGTTCCAGGTGGCAGAATTCTGGTAGTAGTTTTCCACTGGCAGATAAAACGCCCAGTAACAGATAACTGAAACACAAAACGACGAAAAGGAGATGAGACAGAAACAACACATAAATTAATGGTCGGCCCAAAAAAAGATCAAAGCAAAGGAATGGGATTAACCTCATCTCTTCCATCATCTTCCTCGTCCTCCGTGCTGGAATGGGGGTTCTAGTGAGCATTTTTCATTACAAATTTTTGAATGAAATCGGGGTGATTTTGGATTGAGCTCATACAACCGTCCGATTGTCTCGATTCCAGCGTGGGCCCACTTGGAATTCGATTCTGAGAACGATGAACGGCTCGGATCGACCAGTTGGGACCCACAACGGCGTTGGCGACGCCGTCGGTACGTGGTCTGTGCAAGGCAATCGGTGCATATAGAAGGGTTCAATTTTCTTAATAGCTGCTTCTAACTGTTTTTTGTGGGTGTTCGTTCATTGCAGCCAGCTTTAGATGTATTTAGTCTTATCCCCTTTAGATGTGGAGATACCTCCTATGTTGTTAAAGAGAAAAAAGTAAATGCATCTGCTAGGGTGAAGCCAAAATTTTATTTCGAAAGGAGCCGAGACTCGTGGGGACAAAAAAACCTAGAAATCATGCATGATGAAAAAGCAAAGTACAATAATCTCAATTGATAATCTACCTCAATCAAAATGGATTTGGACCAATCTTTCTAAGTATTTTAATAATCAAAGATAAGAGATTACAAATCCAATGACAGCATGAATGAAATCTTATATTTTGTATATTCTAGGTGGAATGAGAGAATCCCAAATACTCTAGGCAACAAGAGTTATTTATTGTTTAAGTTGCTTAATTTTTTTAAGTTGCTTATTAACACATCAAATTATCAAATGAAACAGGAAAGTTGTGGGTAAGATAGTTCACAGCCAATCAACACACTACAAATCTCGTTAAATCTTCTTGGTATGAATCTAATTATGAGTATGACTTATCGTAGGCGTCCCGTTGCCTGCCCCAAAGACTAGTTAAAGTGCTTCAACTGGATGTAATGGATCACGATGCCCTCAACTGAACTCAATGATAAAGAAACTTTGTAGCTGACCATAATTAATTAGGACTTAAAAAAGGCTCTGTTTAGCTTTGTTTGATTTGAAATTTTGCTAACATTACCAACCAACAAACACATCCTTACGCCAGTTTCGGCTATAAATTAGTCAGCGACGGTTATGTTTCTTTCCCCCTTCTCTCTCTCTCTCTCTCTCCTAAACAAATCTTTTCACGTCTCTCTTTCTCCGCTTCCTCCATTTCCTTGTTTTCCTCTGCACTTTCCTCTGCACTTTCTGTTTGTTTCCCGTCAAACTTCTCTGCTATTTGGGTTTTTCCTTCACCACTTCTTTGACGGTGGTTGTTCTATATGAACCAGTCTCTCTCTCTCTCTCCAAATTGCTCTCATTCGTTGTTACACAAACTGAGATTCTAGAGAGAGAAAGGGAGAGCTTACAGGAATATGGACGGGAAGAAGCAAATGGGTTCATCTTCCTCATCTTCATCCTTCACCTCTGATCTTTTCGGTTCAACGGACTCCTCTGCTTCATCTTCTTCGAGTATTTTCGGGTCTATTTTCGCGCCTTCGTCCAAGGTATTTCTCCCCCCTCCTTTTGTTTTCAGTTGAAATTGGATTGATTGTGGCTGTTTTGAACTTTTAACGAGTTCTCTTTTGGTATTCCAGGAGTTTATTGATTCGATTTCACTTTTAGTGCTAATCGAGTTTGTCCATTTTTGTTGTTTCGAGATTTTTCTCGTAAATTTGAAAGTTAATTTCCAATTGGGTTCTGGTTAATTTTATCACAATTGAACTGACCAGTATATCAAATAGTTCAAGAAAATCGGTGCTAGGAGAAGGGAAGACCTACATTGGGATGGGCTCATGTGGTATGAAGACATATATTATTGAAGTTGAATGAACACGTGTCCGTTAATTTCTCGATAATTCAGCTGTCCGGGCCTAGCTTACGCGCACCTCAACTAATCTAGGAACCAACACCGTCCACTAGCGGGAATTCCACTTAAAGCCAGAACAAAATTCCGTGTAGACTAACCCGAAAGGATGGCACACAATATATGTGTGTACAACTTTAGGATGGTTATGGATAATGGGGTAGGGGTTATGATTAGTTTAATTATATTTTTCCCATAACAGTTATTTAACAGCCCATTTAAAGTGGTGGTAAAAACCTACTTTTTGGAGGGGATAATTATGCAAACTTGACGGAGCTAGCTTTAAATATTATTCACACCCAAATAACTTTTCCCTTTCTATATTAGATTAGAATAGATAATGACAAAATAATTCATGTGGTTGAAGCAAGGCATAGTTTTGCATGATTTGCTTAAGTTCAGCAAAATAGGCCATGAAGGTGAAGAGAACTATGTATCAATCTCAAGGAGTTGGCCTGATGGTAACGATTTGGAAATTAGGGGTTTGCTCTCGCCTAGGTCGCAGGTATGAAACTTGCTTGGTGCAAGTAACTCTTGCAGTCCGAGTCCATACAGGGGTTTGCCTTAGTTTTAAATGGGCCCTAGCTAGTAGGTGCTAGGATTGGTCCCGCGAGGATTAGACAAGGTGTGGATAAGCTGGCCCGGACACCTGAGGTATATTAAAAAAGAGGACCATGGATCAATAAGAATACCGTGGGTTTTTTCTTGTGACCTCACTATGTTTGTATAAGGACCGAGTAGGATAATTTTTTACAAGGTTTAGTCCTTGTGGGTTTTTTGAAAGAGGAATTAGGTTTCAAAATGAAGTTTTGGAATGAAAACTTTTGTGTTCAATTAAATTAATTACTTTGTGATACGGAAATGTTTCTGTGTGAGGATTGCACTTGGGATTTTTCCCTTTGGCCGAAAAATCTTACAGAAACTGTGGTATTAAAACATGTATGTGTTAAATTTAACATAAGTTGTTGCTATAGCAGACCCCAGGTTTTTCTTTTTCCAAATGGGGGCAAAATCTTATAATTTTTTTTGTGGTGTAAGGTCGCAAGATGTAGACAGATGGTGGTTGATGACAAACAAAATGGTGTTGTTCACGTCCACCGAGAGAGGAATATAGAGAGGGATGAGAAAATAGTAGAGGGATAAAAAAGAGGAGAAAAAAGCTTAAAAGTGGAAGCAGGTGGAGTAAGATTGTGCTTGTCTGTGTGCCTTCTCTTATGATTTCCTTCTATTCTAGGACTTTTGCGTGGTTTAAATGACCTTTCAACTTCTATTTCAACCAGCTACACTTTGAACTCTACCTCGTTGTTATGGCGTTATTGAATGAAGCTTGGATTTTTATCCTCTACTTGCCAAATGTTTGGTAACAGGCAGATCTTCAATCACTTTAATTTTTGTGTTTCTTTAGGTATTGGGTAGGGAACCCCTGCGCTCTGAGGCGGTTGAGAAGAAGCAAGACACTGCAAATCAGGTTTGGGGTTCCAAACCTGGAGGTCAAGGTCTGTGAACAGACTAAGCTGTACATTAATGTTGCCTATGGTTTTCAGTTGTAGCTCTAGGTTCATTTATCCTGTTTGAGGTTTACTTGGATCTTGCATTCATTTAATGCATGTTAATCTGCATTTTCTTTAAAACTAACTGCTATATTGATTGTCGATAGCCTGTCTTTGATTTGTGAAGATAGATCACTAAGTTTGAAAAGTTTTATGGTTTGAACCCTAGTAAGTATTTCCTTTTGTGAGTGAAAGATACAACACAATTCCTGTTTACCCTTTTTTTCAAATGTTTACAGCTTCTACACTGCTATTGAAATAGTTGACGAAAGCTAGTAACCTGGACTCAATGTACTTCAGTTCGGGTTTTCTTGATCTATATTTTGGCCTATTTTTCCAAAATTTTGGGTTCAAGGAATCTGTTCCGAATTGTTGCAAGATCTTACTGTTTTAGTCCCTATCCCTCGCGGCTTTCGCATATCCGTTTCTTTTGCAAACTTTTTAGGAATTTGATTAATTTTTTTTCATTCCTTTTAGACATGATCCCTCGGAGCAGTGAAGGGGAATATCAGAGTTTACCTAATAAGGACTCAAATCCTTACTATCAAGAACAAAGTGTACAACCGTGTCACCTCAGCTCATCAATATATTATGGGGGTCAGGACGTCTATTCTCGTCCTCAGAATACTCAGGCCTCTGGGTACTCGACGGTTAGTGTATTCTAATCATAATTTATCAAGTTTCCGCATGAATAATTCAAACGAGCACAACTATTCCAAATATTTATCAAGGAAAAAGCAATGATATTGCTAAATTCCATCTCAAGACAATATGTCACTTGCATAAGTAGATGGGTTTTGGCCGTTTGGGTGGGATAGCAGTTTACTTATTCATTATTGGGTCTTCGGAATTTACGATGTGCTAAATAATTTCTGATCTCATCAGTTCAATAAGGAAGGGGGAGAAGATGATTCAGACAGTGCTTCAAGAGGAAATTGGTGGCAAGGTAGGATCTTTTTTCCATTTGAAATGTGCACGGAAAACTGATAGTAATAGGATCGATCAACCGTATACTAACATCTTTTTCAAATACTTGCTATTTCAGGGGGTCTGTATTACTAAGAGCCAACCAGCTATGGCATGTGAATCTCCCGTATACTCAATTAGGTAATTTTGCAGTATCACAAATTGATGTTTCTGTGTGGTAACTTGCCCCATATATTATGCATGTCGAAGTGGAAGTTTCCTCAACTTCATTGAAATTTCCCATCGTTATTTCGTGTTCCCTTTCATGTTAATTTACCTTCCCATTATTGGCTGAATTAAGGCACCATATCTGCTATGCTTGTCCATCACAGTTTGTACTCCTTGCAAACTCCAAAAAGTATTTAAGTTTGTGTGTGCTAAAAAAAAAAAAAAAAATCGAAGTGTTGTTTATCCAAAGATACAAATATTCAGGGAATGCAATCAGGCTTATCACGTAACGTGTTTTTTGATATATACTCCCTCGGATTTGTCCTCGTTCAGCAATCAGCATGCATTTAGCAAATCTTTGAGGGTACACATAAAAAGAGAAGTAAAAGGGAGAAATTGAAAAGATTTGTCAAGTACAAATGGCAAAAATGTTTTATACTCTGTATTATATTTGTCATGCCTCCAATATATTTTAGGCTGCTCTTCATTTGAAACTGATATACTCCATGATTTAACTTCTCTCTTTGTTATTCGTTTGCAGGAAAATAATATACCTAGGATAGCAGTTTATCCCACTATACATATGTGGGAAGATGGATGGACAGTAGCAGTTGTTGCAGCTAGAGACTTTGTTGCTTCCTGCGGCGAAACATCATCTATAGTCTAGTACTTTTTCCGTTTGCCTTTTTTTTTTTTTTTTTTTTCCCGTTACTAGCTGTATAGTATGGTAAATCTAATGTTCGGTTATGAAGGATGTTTGGGACAGTAACTTATTTCGTACCATCAACTTGTTAGTACTTCATAGTTTAGTGACAACATGTTGTAGGGAAGTGCTAGTCCTTTGGCATCCGCAACTGTGAAATTCTCTCCTCCTAAAACGGAATTTTTCTGACATTTTTGTCATTATTGCTTGTCATACATTATTAGGTCACCCTGTGAACAGATTTTTCTTGTTGAACATTGGAAAGCTCAAGCAATGCCCAAAATGAAAATTTCGCAAATATACTCGCAAATTATTTAGGGTGAAGTTATAAAATTGATGCCTCGCCTTTGTAAAAGGGCATCAAAACAAAATAACGTACGCAAGTACGCAACACAAGTTTGAATCACAAGAATTAGTTTATATCCTTCGTATAGTAAAATAATGCACGTAGAGCTATTTGATATGGCGTTACTGGCTCTCTAGCATCTGAAGAAGTAGCTTTTCCTTTTACAGCAACGGTTTGTTAATCTCATACCGGTACCGGCTGGTATGTACCCTTTTAACAAAAATCCTGTAAGGACAGCCTCTTATTCCGTTCCGGCGAACTTCCGGCCGATCTTATTCCGTTCCAGGGAACTTTCCGGCCGATCTCGGAAGATTCTGGTGTACCGGGCTAGTTTCGTCTGTTCCGGGTTGTTACCGGAGGTACCGGCCTGGTACGTCGATCATTACATAAACGGAAAAAGTAAGAGGAAAATTGGATCTTTATGTACGGCTAATGGTTAGCTTCAAAAAATTTCTAATTTCGTTCTAGTAATAAGATTTTTCTTTTGGTGGAAACAAGTAATAGGATTTGACTCTTGTAATTGTGCTTTATATATATGTATATATCTCAATAAATATCCAATAAGGGCTCCCTTACTTCTACGGTGTGGGATTTTTTGTTCGGGATCGAATTTCGATGATCTGAACCATTAGATGTGTTTAAAACATGTTATTAAGGTCCAACACGAGGATTCATTAAAAAATAAATATATATACCCGGAAGGGCTTGATCCAAGCCGTTTTCAATAAAATGTGTTTATGTACATTTTAATAAAAAATGGCTCGGATCAAGCCTTTCCGGGTATTTTTCCACGATGAATCCACGCGTTGGACCTTAAAAACATATTTTAAACACATCTAACAGTTTGGATCGTCGAAATTCGATCTCAAACGAAAAATTCCGCACCGTAGCTTATACATACGGTGAGCTTCCAATTACGTATACCTAATGGGCTTCCCATCAGGGACTCCTATTACCTGATCAAATTTTCATGATCCGAACCGTCCAATGTGTTTAAAATGTGTTTTTAAGGGTCCCCGCGCGAAATCAGTGAAAAAAATATCGGGAAGAACTTAATCCGATCAGTTTTCGATAAAAATGTATATAAGTTGTTTTTATTGAAAACTAATCTGATCAAGACATTCCCGATATTTTTTTTCACCGATTTCTTGCGGGGACCCTTATAAACATGGACTCGGGGGAGGTGCTGTGCACGGTGCTGTGCACCCCTCGGCCGTTGGATCGAGTTTTGGATGACTCGGATGCGTTTGGCAATTTTTTTTTAATTTTGATTTTTTTTACCGGAAAAAAATTAAAACACATCCGAACCGTTCAAAACTCGATCCAACGGCCGAGGGGTGCACAGCATGGCTGTGCACAGCACCTCCCCCACTTCCTATAAACATCTTTTAAACACATTGAACGGTTCGGATCATGAAAATTTGATCGGGAAATTGGAGAATTGTAGGAGTCCCTGATGAGAAGCCCATCAGGTATACCTCATTGAAAGTTTGTTGTATATATATATATATATATATAGGGTAGACTTCTAAAACGGGATTCCCGTTTCCGGACCTCCATGATCCAAATATTTTTTTGACGATCCGAGCCGTCCAATGTGTTCAGAAGGTATTTTCAAGGGTCCACGCGGGAAATATTAAAAAAAATAAATACCAGGAAGGGCTTGATCCAAGCAGTTTTCGCAAAAAATGTAAACCTTCTGAACAAATTGGACGGCTCGGATTTTCCAAAAATAATTTGCAATACAAAAAAAATCAATTTTTTCTTATTTTCGGGAGGTGTGGACTAGAAGTTTTTCGTGTATATATATATATATATATATATATAGAATAAACTTCCGGTCCAAACTCCCGGACCCTCTTAAGTTACGGACCTCCACTTTTCGGACCAAATTTCGACGATCCGAACCGTTAGATGTGTTTAAAACATGATTTTAAGGTCCAACGCGAAGATTTGGCAAAAAAAAATACCCGGAAGGGCTTGATCGGAGCTGTTTTTCACAAAAACGCTAATATAGCGTTTTTGTGAAAAACAGCTCCGATCAAGCCCTTCCGAGTATTGTTTTTTGCCAAATCTTCGCGTTGGACCTTGAAAACACCTTTTAAACACATCTAACGGTTCGGATCGTTGAAATTTGGTCCGGAAAGTCGAAAATACCCCTAGGTCCGTAACTTAACTAAGTTAAGGGAGTTTGGATAGGAAGGGGACTCTATATATATATATATATATATATATATATATATATATATATATATATATATAAATATATATATATATATATACACAAAACTTCACCTCCAAACTCCCGGATTTTTTTAAAATCCGGACTTCCACCTTCCCAATTTTTTTAAAATCCGGACCTCCACCTTCCCGGATTTTCAAATATAGCGTTTTTATGAAAAACTGCTCCGATCAAGCCCTTCCGGGTATTTTTTTTTGCCAAATCTTCGCGGTGGACCCTTAAAAACACCTTTTAAACACATTGGACGGTTCGGATTGTGAAAATTTGATCGGGAAATAGGAGAATTGGAGGGCTCCCTGATGGGAAGCCCCTGGAGTCCTGATGGGAAGCTCACTGTATATATATATATATATATATATATATATATATATATATATATATATGGTTAAGCTTCACATCCGGACTTTTCATTTCCGGACCTCATGATCCAAACATTTTTTTGACGATCCGATCCGTCCAATGTGTTCAGAAGGTATTTTCAAGGGTCCACGCGGGAAATCTTCAAAAAAAAATACCGGGAAGGGCTTGATCCAAGCACTTTTCCAAAAATAATTTGCAACACAAAAAAAACCCATTTTTTTCTTATTTCCGGGAGTGTGGATAAGAAGATTTCCGTGTATATATATATATATATTTGGTGCGAACCTCACCTTTCCGGATCAAATTTGATGATCCGAACCGCTCAATGTTTTTAAAATGCGTTTTTAAGGGCCTACGTGAAGATTCGTCAAAAAAAAAAAAAAAAACCCAGAAGGATAAAATTGTACATATGTACAGTTTTATCGAAAACTGTTTGGATCAAGCCCTTTCGGGTTTTTTTTTTTTTTTTCAGATTTCTCGCGTGGACCTTGGAAAACGCGTTTTAAAAACATTGAGCGGTTCGGATCGTCAAAATTTGATCCGGAAAGTTGAAATAAGGCTAGGTCCGCACCAAATTTTGAATATTGGATCCCTTAGGAGATCATGATCCATATATATATATATATATATATATATATAAAGCATTGCAACATTTATATGTTTTGCATTTGCAACATTTATTTGTTAGTTTGAAATCCATTTTTATGCTATTTCTTATCTAATTATAGTTTATTTTATGAAGAATTGGATGATATGAGGAAAAATTTCAATTTATATATATGTATATATATAGAGTACCGCTAAATTCGAAACGGTACCGGTACTGGCCCGGTACCGGTACCGTATTAGTAGGAAAACCGGTACCATATCTGGTATGGGATTCAGAACCTTGTTTTATAGCAAAAAAAACAAGCTCTTTTAATAGTTTTATAAGTTTACGCATGTATAGGTTATAAAATTTTCATTATGTATGTGTGAAAATTTATACATATTCAAGGTTATATAGGAAATTGTTATGAGATATATTACAAGTTGGCGAGCCTAGCTAATCAAGCTGAATAATGCCAAGTTTAAGTTCGGCTCGTCTATTAAACCAGCCTAAAAATTGAGGTTCAGATTCGGTTTGTTTAATATCTAAATAAAAGTCAAATGAACATTTACAAAATCAAGTCTCGAATAGTTCACGAACGGCTCAATTCATTTACAGCTCGGATATAATTGTCATTACATTCCAATGTGCCAAGCACCGTCCCCCTCTATATATACATGATCTGTTGAAAAATGAAATCCTTCTGCCGTTCTGCGTCTCTCTCTCTCTCTCTCTCTCTCACCCAGAAACCCTCCACCACCCCCTCCTCCATCACTGAACTCGTCTCCGAAAGCGACGGCGCGGTGTCGTTCGCTTGACACCTCCAAATCCAGAAAAACCATCTGAAAAAAAAAAAGGTAGCAGTCACTCGAAAACCTAAAGAGGTAGAAAGGGCTTTGTACGCAGGGGCGGAGCCACATGGAGACAAGAGGGGTCAGTTGACCCCCCTGACCCCCAAATTTCTCTAGGGATTTTACTAGTATACCTCACAAAATTGCTAATTGACCCCTCTTTGATTTTGTTTTTTCCCCCCCCTGAACCAATATCCTTGCACCCCCCTGAACGCGTCTAATTCTTGCCCCCCTGAACCAAAATCCTGGCTCCGCCCCTGTTTGTACGTGAAGCTGAATCATGAAGTCATCAGGCAATGAAGGTGAAGAAGATGGAGAGGACGAGGAAGGTGAAATCAGCACCTATCTAAAGAGAGATGGTTTTTTGGACCATCGGATCAGTGATTTACCAGAGGTTTGTTCGACTTGTCAACCTATTAATCATCAGATTTCCCCTTACCTTCTTCATTAAAAAAAACAAAAAAACTATCAAAGTATAGAGATATGGATCATTTGATCCGATTGATTTGTACGCACTGATATTATTTGCTAAAGCTGTTGATCTGACCTCATCATTCACGGATCAGTTAGATGTAGAACATCCTTTAATGATCTTCGATGCTTAGGTTAATTTCAGGAGGTGTTGTTGTCCTTGAATAATCTCTGTCTTGTTCCTATAAAATTAGGGCAACATTAGTTTGTGGAAATTGGGAAAGATTGTTGAAGACTCTACCCGGTTTGTCTTTGATCGCATCAACAATCTTACACAAATGCAATTTTTTTTTTTTGGGTAGGGCGGTTAAGTTTTGGGTGATGAAACGTTCCATTCATCATTTCATATGAAAACAAGAAGAATTAGACAAGAGCTTATCTTTTTAGCAAAATTCTCCCTTTTTTCCCCCAATAAATCAATATCCATCGCGACTGTGAATTTTTTCCGCAGATAACTTGCCAGATTGTGAAGTAGCAGCCACTACATCCTCACCATGGACCCCATGAACTCATTGTGGTTTAGTTATCTCATTGTCGTTTCTATCCCTGCTCCAGTTGGCAATAATTGTGCATTTTAGAACAAGCTGCTACCATGCATGAAATATGAAACAAATTCTGAGTTCTTAAGTTGTTATAAATGTGCAGATCAAATGCATATGTTTCAGCTGGAGGGGATTGTAGGCGGAGGGAGGAAGATTTTGCGAAGTTCGTCAAATCTCAGGACAAAGAGATGAAGGAATTCGTGTCTAAGAGGGACAAGTTGGTGAAAACTTACGAGGACAAAAGGAAGACGGCTTTGAGAAGATTCAGCAAGAGGAGCGGGAGAAGGTGAAACAATCAAATGCTCAGTGAGATTAAATGATCTCTCTCCTGTCAACTGTCAACAAAAGGAAATTGGCGGCAATATAAAGTACTGATTACGAACATTGTTAAAAAGAAATCAACCCAACCTTCTACTAAACTTCTTCTCCACGGTTTCAATAAAAAGATCTCTAAACAGTCAACAATGTGTCACACATACACCAGATACCTAATTTTCTGCCCACATTTCATATAACAACTTTTAAGTTCTCTACAAAATATTATTTTCGCGAGTGTTAGCAACAATATGAAAGATTAATCTATGAATGAACTATATATTGGACATTGATGGTAGGGATTTTTCGTAGTTCTACTGTAAACATAGAGGACGAACTAAATGCATGGGAGATTGCTTCAATCTCCCTGTGCATGTACAATAACTGAAGTACTCAAAATAAGCTTCGCCTTTTGTGGATGATAGGGATTATCTGTAGTTTCACAGTAAAAATAGAGGATGTACTAATTGCATGTACTATTTTTTTTTTTGTTTAACTGTAGAGTAAGATACGGTATTAATTGCATGTGTCTAGTGTCTACTACCTGATGCTTTTGTTTACATCTTCTATTTCAAGTGATATTACTCTTGCCTAGTGAGGTACATGTTTTTTTTTTTTTTTTTTTTTACCTTTAAGAAGCATTTATTTTAATGCCACCGTTGCAACTCTTAAATCTCCCTGTGATTTTACAATACCTGAAGTGCTCAAAATATGCTCTTCATATTTCGTGCATGATGATAGGGATTGTCTGTAGTTCCACCGTAAACATAGAGAATGTACAAAATGCATGTGCTATTGATGGCAGTTTAATCGGAGAGTTAGTTACTGTATTAAATGCATGTGGCTACTATCTACTGTTTTTGTTTACATCTTCCATTTTGAGTGATATTACTCTTGCCTAGCGAGGAACAGATACATTTTGACCTTTAAGAAGCATTCATTTTAATGCTACCATTGGAACTCTTCTTATGCTATGTCAATCTTGACTTAATCTGTTGCCATCTGATTGATGTTGTTTTCAAAGTGGCTTGTCATTTTTGCCTTTCCTTCTCTTACATGGCACATGTTTGTATGTATGTATGTTTTTTAATTGAATCCCAGGTGCTGTGTTTGAAATGTGTGCAAAAAGCGCTTCGATCTCTCTTGTCTTTATCATCCTTTTACCCATGACCTCCTAGAGTTTGGCATTACAGTTGGTATGTATGTTTTTGAATTGAATCCCAGGTGCTGTGTTTGAAACGTGTGCAAAAAGCGCTTCGATCTCTCTTGTCTTTATCATCCTTTTACCCATGACCTCCTAGAGTTTGGCATTATAGTTGGTATGTATGTTTTTTAATTGAATCCCAGGTGCTGTGTTTGAAACGTGTGCAAAAAGCGCTTCGATCTCTCTTGTCTTTATCATGCTTTTACCCATGACCTCCTAGAGTTTGGCATTACAGTTGGTGTGTTCCTTAGTTGCACGAAGTGGGAGCGGAGGCGGGGAGCGGAGACACCTAGAAGTTCCCAAGGTAGGGAGCGCTTCCCAAGGTAGGGAGCGCTTAAGGAGCATATAATCATATATAGATCATATTTATGTATGTATATAAAATATCTTTAAATACTTAACCATTGAAAGAAAAGTGATAGTTATTGAGAATTTTCCCTATCTGAAAGGGTAAATTTTTTGGAAAGTTAGATATTTTCAATTTGCAAAACTTCTTGACTCATATGATTTCATATTCTTATTTCCACACCCTTAAAAGTATGAGAATAATTGCTTTAATGGCCTGATAAGCTCCCATCCTAGTTAGGAGCGAGCTCCCGTCAAGCTCCCATCTTGGGATCACCGATTCAAGCTCCTATCTTGGGAGCGCACCCATTTTAGAAGGATCCTGCAACTAAGTTCAAAAGAAGTTACAATACGGTGTGCATGCTGTGTTTGAAGGAGTATAGTCCATAGTGGAAGCTAGAGAGGTGCAGTGAGATCATTAAAGTAAAGTCTCGTGTGCAGATTTCCCTTTTCTCTGTAATCAATTCCAGTTATGTATGTAAATAACACCAACTACCGGCAAAAACCACAGTTCATAATCAAAGCCACTGGCACGACACTCATGCATAGACGGAGGGGTACCACCTAGTGCATTTAATTTTTAGGGTCAGGGTAGGTGACTCATAAACCAAGCCACCAAGGCCAGCCACAATTGGTTATCTAGGTGCAGGAATGGCAAAGAAAGTTGGCGGAACCTTCGTTTAAAAGATGTGTCAAGTTAAACAAAATGTTTGGTTGGACAGTTGTGGTTCCATTAGAATAATTTCATATTGTGATTTGCGGCTTACTATTGGAGTAATCTATGTTAATGTCATTCATTGTGACTGCTTTTGTAGTGTGCCACTCTTTTTATTTGCGTAATTTACTCTTATGAAAATTCCTCCTAAAGAATGTGGCTAATGATGCAGATGAGATGGCCCAAAGAGCGGTGTGGTCAACATAAGCTGCAATGATGATTAAAAGACATGTCGTGGATGAAAGTTGCGACGATGAACAGAGGACATGTTTGCAGCATCGGGCATGAAAGAGGTGGATCCCATTTGCTTTCAATAGTCGTCGCTGTTGCGTCGGTGACAAACTCAAGGGATTACCTGCCAGATGAGTAGCAAATAACGATTGGGTACACATTATTGTGGGATTTGTATACAATGGGTATAGGGCCATCACATGATGTTGTGGACTCACTTCTGCCAACGTGCTACTCAATCTTCAGCATATCCTTCTCAATCTGAAATGAACTGTCATTCGTTCAAAAGAGTTATGGCAACGCTTGTGCATGCAAAAGGATTTTCCTCTCCACTTTTTAAGTGAACTGGGAGCATTAAGCACTAGGTGTAACTTCTTAACTGTCGGTTATTGAGTGGTATTTGTGAGTTCAAATTTTGGTGGCTTGCGCTCCACGGATTCACCCAGGTATAATTTACATGACTTGATTTTCGTTATCATTTACGAAATCTTTCTTTTGTTCTTAGAAACAAAACTTCCATGCCTAGATTTTAGGACTTCATAATTTTGTGCTTTTGGGGCTTTGATGAGTGTGACCTTTCAGTAAGCATTGTGTTTTGAGTCCCTATGATCCTAAAAGTGAGCTATTGTTCACCACCTTCCACCTTTTTCCAATCCGCAGAACAATAAGGAATACGTGTGTAATGAGCAGTGTTGACATGGTTACCTAATATGAGGGGATGAGGCTTCCTATTTACTGGAATATAGAAGTTACTTGATTACAGTTTGTGACATGACTGGACTCCAACAAAGGACATGTCGTGGATGAAAGCTGCGATGATGAACGGAGGACATGTTTGCAGCATCGGGCATGAAAGAGGTGGATCCCATTTGCTTTCAATAGCCATCGCCGTCGGTGACGAACTCAAGGGATTACCCATCAGATGAGCTGGAGCTTCTGGAAATTGGTTTGCTTGAGGGTTCCCCCTACACAGCCATTTGTCAGAACCAAGTTGCCCTTTCGATAATAAATAGAGTGGTATGCTATGAATAGCTATTTCAATCACTTTTTTAGTGAATTACCAAAAGGTTTTATGTGCTCATTTGTCCATTTTCGTCTCCCTCATGCTTTTCCTTTTTTTTTTTCTTTTAATTTATGGCTGAAATCATCTATACGTTTGTGGTATCTATGTAATGAGCGGTGTAGGTTTTCTCTTGTGACCTCACTATGTTTGTATAGGGACCAATTAGGATAATTTTTACAAGGTTTAGTCCGTTTGGGATTTTTTAAAAGAGGTATTAGGTTTCAAAATGAATTTTTGGAATGAAAACTTTCGTGTTGAATTGAAATAAATAACTCTGTGCTATGGAAATGTTTCTGTGTTCAATCAGAATGAGTAATTTGTGAGAGGATTGCACTTGGGATTTTTTCCCTTTGGCGGCAAAATCTTACAGAAACTGTGGTATTAAAACATGTATGGGTTAAATTAACATCAGTTGTTATAGCAGGCCCCAGGTTTTCTTTTTCCAAGTGGGGGCAAAATGTTATAAAATTTTGTGTGGCATCACCGTATCAGGTCACAAGATGTAGACAGATGGTGGTTGATGACAGACATCAGGGATGAGAAAATAGTTGAGGGAAAAAAGAGAGGAGAGAAAAGCTTAAAAGGGGAAGCAGGTGGAGTGACATTGTGCTTGTCTGCGTGCCTTCTCTTAGGATTTCCTTCCATTATAGGAATTTTGCTTGGTTTAAATGAACTTTCAACTTCTGTTTCAACCAGCTACGCTTTGAACTCTACCTTGTTGTTACAATGTAATTGAACGAAACATTGGATTCTTGTCCTCTACTTGTTAAATGTTTGGTAACAGGCAGATCTTCAACAACTCTTATTTTTGTGTTGCTTTAGGTATTGGGTAGGGAACCTCTGCACTCTTGTTATAAATCGACCAAACAAACAACACACCCACACGAATAAACCGAAACAAAGGCAAACGATTTTACGTGGTTCCCCAAAATCGGGTACGTCCACGGGAGAGAACACTTTTTCACTATATTGGATGAGTTACAATGAGATAAAAATACCCAACCCAAACCCACGCTCACTTGTATTTTTATCTCTTACACACTCACCAATTTGCTCACACAATATCTCTCAACACACACACTACACTTATTTTTCACACTGCCGTGACTCACTTTTTCTACACTTGTTCAGCACACACATGGCACACATATGCACTATATATACAAAGATGGCTGATCAAAGAAGCACTAAAGGAGACTTCTAGACTTCCCGAGATCATTAGGAGGCAGCAACCAATTGTCCTCTGGAACAATGCACAACTTGCCAACCCATTCCAATTAATTCCACCGAATTATCCAAATTCCCATGCAAAACAAATGCAATTAAATCTACTCATTTTTCTTTTCCTTTTTCAAAGAGCATTTAACTTGGGAAAAATCCCAACAAACACCCCCTTTTCCCAAGTGAAATGCACCCCCTTGCTCGGGTGCCTCGCACCCCCTCGCCCGGGTGCCTATCCGAAAACATCCGAGACCAAATTTGGTGTGAAAGTGACCCTTCTTCTTGTGCTCAATTTTTCTTCATCGGCTTTTTCAAACACCATCACTTGAGCTACTTCTTTTTCCATCTTGCTCTCCACACATAGCGATTCTTTTTCTTGCGCCTTTACACGCCACACTTGTGCAACCCGGCGCCCATAATTTTTGCTTGCTCGGTGTCCAAAATTTGTACGCCTCACATCAACCCGACCTTGGAGCTTGTACAAATTTCCCACTAGCTTTCCTTGTAAAACCATTTTCTCATTCTTGAACACCTCAAGAACTCCATCGCTTGATGCAAAGCTACAACCATTGGAATGTAACATTCCCAACGAAATCAAATTCTTTCTCAATCCCGGCACATGTCGGACTCCGGTCAATCTCACAAATCTTCCATCGGCCATCCGAAACCGTACCGTGCCCATGCCAATAACCTTATTCACCGTATTGTTTGCCATCCTCACATTACTTTTATCACAAGTCTCATACGAATAAAAATAATTTCTATTTGAACACATATGAAAAGAACAACCGGAATCCATAACCCAACCAAAATGATCCATACCTTCGGAGGTTACCGTAAGCAAATCACCATCATCTTTGACAAGACTCTCCACAAGAATGAGGCAAGACGAAAAAGTTGGTGGGCAAGAAAAGACTAATCCAGAAGGAGGTGAGGTGGCGTTCAATTATTGGGGGAATCCCTTAGCATCAATAGGTTAAGATTTTATTGGACTTTATTAAACTTGATTATTGGATGAGTGAGTTATGTTAGAGGCACTACTAATGTACTAAGTATTACACTAAATGTGCATGTGACACTCTCTTAGTGGATGGTTCTATCCATATATTCAATAATGCATTAATGTAGCAGTGTCATGTGTACATTTAGTGTAATAGTTGGTGTACTAGTTAGTGCCTCTAACATTCCTTTTATTAGATAGGTGATATCAAATGGGGTGTATTAGCATTAAAAATAGATAGTTCTAGAAATGTGTAGGGGATGACTTCACTAGGTTCTCACACTTGCACTTTTATTTATGCAATCAAACATCCCCTTGGTTCTCACACACATGTGCACCCTTGTTACATGGACAGATTTAGATTGGTAATTTTCCAAAAAGATAAGAAGAAATGAGTTGTATACTTGCACTTGTATAAATTTATAAATTAACTTAGGAGTCATTCTCAATTTCACAATAGAAACGAAAGTGGGAAACAAGAGAGCCTTCATTAGTGATTTCGTAGGGTCAGGTAATTCGGAATTGAAATATAATTTACTTCTTAAAATTGTTGAGTTCAATTTAGGGCTAAACATAAATCGAGCTTTCACACAACTTGTGGCTCGACTTGACTTGCTTTGTAGTCGGACAGAACCGGAGCTCAGGATTTAGGCTGGTGCAGTGATACTCCATTCGAGCAATTTAAGCACATAAAGTATTGCTTCTGCTTAAGGTACAGTAATAAAGAAAAGAGAGAGAGAGAGAAATGATGCAATTAGTGAACTCCATGTACGGCTTCGAACATTGTCAATTAGCTACAAGTAACTTTAGCCTAATTTTATCAATAACGGTAGTGACAAGTTAAACACGAATATTTTATGATTGGGTATGAGTTCTTCAGAGTAGTTGATCGTATGTTGAGTTGGACGGAGAAAAAGGTGAGTTATAAATTATCCCTGTTACATGAGGTTTTCACAAAAATTTATGTTTTTATTAAAGTATGATTATTTATATATGAACTTCTTTTGAAGCAAATATACCATGGAATTCTGATGTTTTGCTCAGTTTTTGAGGAAAAAGTATTATCGATACATCCGAACGATGTCCCTGAATCTGAGGGACATTAAAGATATTAGTCAGAACAGTGTTATAAGGGCGGAATGGAATGGGGTACCGCCAGTTTCCAATTGAATTGATCAATTCAAGATGTTATACTGGGGGTCGCTCCCTCACAGCTGGCAGAAATAGTTGGATGATATATTGTATATGTTTATGGCATGTTATGTTGTATACAAGCTTGTTTACAAATTTTGGTTGCACTTGAAGCCATGAAAAACTTATCATGCCATGATTTCGGTTACAGTTGAAGCCATGAAAAACTTATTCTATGACTTGTACTTTATTGACAAAAGTTTTTTTTTTTTTTAAACTCCATGGTAGATCATGTAGCTCCGATAATTCATAATCTCATACAAGCAGTGGCTTATATATATAGTTGCAATCTTGCCTTTTCAGGTTATCAGAATTAGAAGGACGGGCGAGGAACATACATTATTAAGCTTGTGGTCGTGTAATGAATAAGGAAAAAATGTAACCGACTTTGCCGTTTGCGTAATGAATAAAGGACTCTAATAATTGCTTCCACATTTGTTAAGTTACTTTCTTCTGTTTTAAAAAAAAAAAAAAAAACGATGACGATAGAGGCCTTTGGTGAGACATACTCATTGGCTGGTCACGATGTTCAAATCCACTGGATTTGGGTCATGCCAGAAATACAATGCCTAAATGAAAATTTCGCAAATATACTCAGCAAATTATTTAGGTAAGGTTATAAAATTGATGTCTTGCCATTGTAAAAGGGCATCAAAACAAAATAATATACGTAGTACAAGTTTGAATCACGAGTATTAGTTTCTATCCTTCCTATATTAAAACAAAATGATGTACGTAGCGCTGTTTGATTTGGTGTTACTGACACTTTAGTGCCTGAGGAAATAGCTTTTCTTTTAGAGGAAGTAGCTTTTCTTTTATAGCAAAAAAACGAGCTATAAGTTTGAACTTTAAAAAAAAAACGTGTATTGCGTAATTTTAATACATCGTTTTGTGAACCAGACTATCATTTTACGAAGGAAGAAATGTAATACAAACAAGAATCTCGGAAAAAAAGAAAGAAAGAGTATACTAGTTCTATAAGGAAATTAAAAATGGAGGGCTTCTATAAAACAGAAAGAAAAAAAAATTCCCTATAGCATCCTGAGAAAGTGCTACTAGCTTCCCTAGCGTCGTTTGATGTGGCATTACGGCACTGTAACGCCTGAAAATAGCTTTCCTTTTATAGAAAAAAATGGGCTCTTTTACAATCTTTGTTTTGCGAATTGGACTATCATTTGAGGAAGGAAGGAATATAATACAAGCAAAAATCTCAAAAAAAGAAAGAAATAGTATACTAGTTCTATAAAGGCGCCCACAGTGGGCACCCTCAATTTCACTCTTAAAATGACTCCTAAAGTAGACGCATAAGCAAATTAGGGTCCAATATTGTGTGTTAAGAAATTGCTAATTTAGGAGTGTGAGAGTACCCCAATGGATTCTCTAAAATTGGCTCTTAAGACTATCTCCTAAAGATTATTTTATGCACACAAAAATGTAAGTGGGTCCCCTTCCCCCATTCATCTTCTCCTTCTCTCTTTATTTTTCTACTTCTCACTCCTAACTCCCTTCCTAAACTTAGCTAATGTGATAGGAGTCATGCTAAGGAGCCATCCTTTGGAGCTTCTATGGGGAGCCCATGAAGACCACAATTGAGCAAATGAGTTGCTAAATGTTAGAAGTGCAACTAGGAGGTATTTTAAGAGCTCACTGTGGGTGCCCTTAGGAAATTAAAAATGGAGAGCTTCTATATAACTGGAAAAAAAAATTCCCTGGTGCCTCCTCAGAAAAGCGCTACTAGCTTCCCTAGTGTCGTTCAATTTGGCGTTACTGGCACTCTAGTGCCTTTGCGACTAGCTTCCATAGCTTCTTTGAAGAATGTTAATCCCTTCGTTCCTTTTGAATTTTGAGGAGTGATAAGAACCCTTGGATCAACTAAAACGTGAACTTAAAAATCAATCATAGCCCTCCAATGTGCCACAGAGGACACATGTAAGAGGGACATTTTACAAAATGATTGTGTAGATAGCAATCCACAGGTAAAGTTTGGCATACAAAACTTAAGTAGGTCAAAATTTTCTTAATTAGGTAAAAATTTAAGACTCATAAGTACTTGATTGAAAGACGTTTGAATTTTGAGCAGGAGTGACAAGAACTCTTGGATCAATTGAATCGTGAACATAAAATCAATCACAACCCTCCAATGTGCCACGGAGGACACATGTGAAAGGGACATTTTACAAAACCGTTGTGTAATTTAATATAGACAGTAACCATAGGTAAAAGTTTGGTATACAAACTTGATTAGCTCAAAATCTTCTTAATTAGGTAAAAATTTAAGAGTCATAAGTGCTTGACTGAAAGAAGATTGAATTTTGAGGAGGAGTGATAAGAACCCTTGGATCAACTGAATCGTGACCTTAAAAATCAATCACAACCCTCCAATGTGTTGCGGAGGACACATTTGAAAGGGGCATTTTGCAAAACCGTTGTGTAATGTAATATAGATAGCAATCCACAGGTAATGTTTGGTATACAAAACTTAATTATGTCAAAATCTTCTTAATTAGGTAAAATTTTAAAACTCATAAGTGCTTGATTGAAAGAGGTTTTGTATTTTGAGGAGTGATAAGAACCCTTGGATCAACTGAATCGTGAACTTAAAAATCAATCACAGCCCTCCAATGTGCCACCAATGTGCCACGGAGGACACATGTGAGAGGGACATTTTGCAAAACCGTTGTGTAATGTAATATGGATAGTAATCCACAGGTAAAGTTTGGTATACAAAACTTAATTAGGTCAAAATCTTTTTAATTAGGTAAAAATTTAAAGACTCATAAGTGCTTGATTTAAAGAGGTTTTGAATTTTGCGTAGGAATGATAAGAACCCTTGGATCAACTGAATCAACTTAAAAATTCAATCACAGCCCTCCAATGTGCCATAGAGGACACATGTGAACGGAACATTTTGCAAAACCTTGTGAAATGTAATATAGATTAGCAATCAATAGGTAAGGTTTGGTATGCAAAACTTAATTAGGTCAAAATGTTCTTAATTAGGTAAAAAACTAAAAACTCATAAGTGCTTGATTGAAAGAGGATTTGAATTTTGAGGAGTGATAAAAACCCTTGGATCAACTGAATGATGAACTTAAAAACCAATCACATCCCTCTAATGTGCCACGAAGACACATGTGAGAGGGAAATTTTACAAAACTGTTGTTTAATGTAATATAGATAGCAAGACACATGTAAAGTTTGGTATAGATAGCAATTCACAGGTAAAAATCCCGAATGCCAAAAAGCGCTACTAGCTTCCCTAGCACCGTTTGATGTGGCGTTACCGACATTCTGGCGCCTGAAAAAGTAGCTTTTCAGTTATAGCAACAAAAAAAAAAAACACTCTTTTAATCCATGGAAAAAGTTTAAACTTTTTTTTAACAAAATGGAGGGCTTCTATAAACGAGGGAAAAAAAAAATTCCCCAGCGCCCCCAAGGTCTACTAGCTTCCCTAGCGATGTTGGATTTGGCGTGATTAGCTTCCCTACAGCCGTTCAATTTGGCGTTTGTGGCACTACTCTAGTGCCTCCGCTACTAGCTTCCTTGGCGTATTTGATATAGTAGCGTTACTGGCACGTTCTTCGAAGGATGTTACTATAAACCCTCGAGGGTTGGAAAACTTTTGAGTGTCGAGCTGGTACCATGTAGCGTACCCAGCGTGCATAAATGCCGTCTAAAAATGTTTAGGACGGTCTGGATTTTAAATAAACCTTTTTAAGGAATGATTTATTTAAAATTTGGACCATTAATTTAGGAGATGGACTGTTGCGATTTGCGCTCGGACACCAAGTAGAACAATACTCGCTTGGCATTGAATAATTTCTCCCGAGGGTTCTTGGTCTTTATTTAAATAACCCTTCTGCGCCTCTCTCTCTCTCTCTCCTGAACCCAGAAACCCTCCTTCCATCCCCTTCTGCGTCTCTCTCTCTTCTGAACCCAGAAACCCTACTCCACCACTTCCTCCACGTCGGCCTCCCCTGCAACTCCATCACTGAACTCGTCTCCGAAAGTGAGGAAGGGCTACTGAATCATGACGTCATCAGGCAATGAAGGTGAAGATGATGGAGAGGACGAGGAGGTGAAATCAAAAGCCCTTGTTTTTTGGACCATCGGATCAATGATCTACCAGAGGTTTGTTCGACTTGTCAACCGTTAATCATCAGATATCATGTTTCCTTTTCTCTATCTGGGAGTTTTATGTCTTTTTTTTTCATCACTCAATCATCTCTATCTGCACCGTTTCATTAAAAAAAAAAACTACTATCAAAGTACAGTATGTATCATTTGATCCGATTGATTTGTAAACACTGATATGATTTGCTAGAGCTGTTGATCTGACCATACTGAGATGATTTGCTACAGCAAAACAACGTCCTAAACAAACCATTGAGATAGAAAAGATGGATACTGTATTGTTGGAGCTCCAAGAAATTGTAAACCAGATGAGGTCGGAACTGATGAGCTTGGAAATCCATAGACAGCAGGTCCAGAAACGGGTGAAAAAGTTCCACCACTTGCAGGCTGAGGATGATGAAACTTGCATGCAACTCCAAACTTACACGATCCAGTTCTCAGGTAAAAAGGACATGCATTTTCTTCCTGAGAAAATTATTGAAAAGTCAATCATTGGATCTCAACCCCGTACTTATGCCTAATTGCTAAATGACTAACAATTCCAAGAACCTGGCCATCATTTGATTGATGAAACTGCCAGGAAATAAAGAAGTGGGAGGAAGCACAATACCTGTCAAGACATTTAATGGTTCGGTTTTGAAGCGTTTGCAAATCTTGGTGCACCATAATATATGAGCCTCAATTTGTGAAAAAGCACCTCAGTGCGATCAAGGATGACGACATTAACCATTGGAGGGTCATCACATGCTACAAGTATCATGATCTCAAATCATGTTCTCTAAACTCAGATTTTTCATGAGCCATATGAATGTGCGGTGGATCTCTATTTCCCATTCATGACTCTGCAACGGGGTGCTGGGATTGTGGGCTCATGCAACGGGCAGGTATGTATTTCCTATTATGAAAAATTGGTTGACAATTGTTATATCTACGATGTTTACATTAATTTTCAGGAGGTGGTGTTGTTCTTGAAAGATCTCTGTCTTGTTCCTATAAAATTAGGGCAACATTAGTTTGTGGAAAATTGGGAAAGATTGTTGGAGACTCCACCGGTTTGTCTTTGATCACTTTCAACAATCTTACACAAATGCATTTTTTTTTTCTTCGGTAGGGCAGTTAAGTTTTGGGTGATGAAACGGTCTATTCATCAGTTCATGTGAAAACAAGAAGAATTAGACAAGAGCTTATCTTTTTAGCAAAATTCTCTCTCACTCTTTTTTTCCCAATAAATCGCTATCCGCCGTGACTGTAAAAATTTTCCGCCGATAACTTGATGGTTTTGATGAAATTGAGAAGCAATATATGATATTAATTGCCTTGGTTTGTGGGTGATTTTGATCTTGTTGAGTAGATCCCTTTGCTGATGCAAATGCTGAGGATTCCAGTGCTGGAACAAAGGAGTACGTGCATGTGCGTGTACAGCAGCGCAATGGGAGGAAAAGCTTGACCACACTGCAAGGGTTGAAGAAGGACATCAGCTATAACAAGATACTCAAAGACCTAAAGAAGGAATTTTGCTGTAAGCTTGCACATGTTTCTGCTGGGGGGATCGTTGCTAGGGGGAGGAAGATTTTGCGAAGTTTGTCAAATCTCAGGACAAAGAGATCGAGTAACTCGTGTATGAGCAGGGGCGGAGGCACCTTGGGGCTGGGAGGTGCCCCGGCCCCCCCGCAATTTTAAAAAATATATATAAGATATCTAGTTTTTAGTAGCAATATTAATAAATTAGGTTTGATTAATTTAGCAAAAAAAAACAGGTTATTTCACATTCTAATTTCTTTATTTCTTTCATAACCAAGCAAAATAGCATGCGAGTGTTGTCATAGCCTAAAGTAATAGAACAAAATGATTCATATACTTTAACTGCATTATATTGCAATAATTTCAATGTGCATATGTATTACACGAGAAAACAAAAACTCTACGGTATAATTTGTTTACGTGTAGACAATAAGATGTCAATTACTTCGGCCCCCCTCGGATTAAAATTCTGGCTCCGCCACTGTGTATGAGAGAGAGAAGTTGGTGAAAACTTACGAGGACAAAAGGAAGACGACTTTGAGAAGATTCAACAGGAAGAGCGGGAGAAGGTGAAACAATCAAATGCACAGCGAGATTAAACAATGTCTCCATTTTTTGTCAAGTGTCAGGAATAGAAAAATTGGCGGCGATGAAAAGTACCGTTTACGAACTGTTCCATGTATTGGCAATTAAACAATGTTCTCAGGTAAATTTTCCTTTTCATGTTGGGAGCAATTTCCAAAAACTGTTCCATGTATTGACAATTATTTGCCCCTACTTCCATTTTTAAGCAATTTCCCCCTGATTTTTTCTTTCTTTAATTTTTTTTTTCCGTATTTGTTCACTCTGCGTCATTTTTTTTTTTGAATTATTGATTTGTCGTTACGAGAGGAATCTAAAAAGTATATTTTGGTCAAAATCTTAAAAAAGTTCACTAAAGACAAAAATAATCAAAACAAATAGGCTTTTCAGATTATTTTTTTCTTTATTAAAAAAAAGTAGTTTGGTTAATAATTTTATTTTTTTTTTCGTATTTGTTTATTCTGCCTCAATTTTTTTTTGAATTATTGATTTATCATGACAATAGGAATCTAAAAAGTATATTTTGGTCAAAATCTTAAAAAAGTTCACTAAAGACAAAAATAATAAAAACAATAGACTTTTTTAGATTACTTTTTTCTTTATTCAAAAAAAAAAAGTTTGGTTAATAATTTTATTTTTTATGTTTTAAATTCTTCTCGTTGAGATGAATTCACAAAAAATTAATGCAAAATTGACAAATATATATATTTTTAATAAAAACAAAAAGCAATCCGGTTTAATTATTTAGCCAAAACACTTCTAAATTTATGGGATCATTGTGAATCGAATAGCTCTACATGTTCGGTTTGTAGAGAGAGCCTTTCAGGTTGGCTTGTGCTTTGTTGATTATTCGGAGGTCAACCTGCCTGGTCAAGTCTAGGGGCTGTGCCACAAAACCTAGAAAGGGATATTACGTTAAAAAGTGATATTGTTAATGTTAGGTTATAAATATTGCACTTCATTCGATAATTGTAGAAATTGGTAAGCTCTCAATGTATTCAACTACACAATTGGAGAACCAAGTAAACAAATCTTTATGTCTTTTTTGTTTTCATTCTTTACTTGATTGGTTTTCGAGTGTTGTGTGTGTTATGATTTGACCAGATTTTCAACGACGAACACATCTATGTCCCAACCATTATTTCTGCTCTAATTACTGAAAGAAAAACTTAAATCCGGCTTTTTTTTAAAAAAATTTTGAATGTTGGATTTCTGAAGGAGGAAAAAAAGGCAAGAATTCTCCTTTATTACATAAAAGGCTAGATTAGAATTATTTTTTATTTTTTATTTTTTACATTTTCAAATTGGTTGACTTATTCAAGAATCAAGCGCGTTGATGCACAACGGGAGTGTAGTGCGTCGTAGTATGCTTTACCAAGATCAGATCATGGTAATTCGAATCCTTCAATTTGTAAATTTTGGCAAGCTAACCTAACTTTGATTTATTTGGATTCCTGTATCGTACTTCCGAACCCCTCCAGAGACCCCAAACTAACGATTCCAATGGTGTTCACATCCCTCAGAGGGTGTTCCACTAACTCAGTTTTTTGAATAAACTGGTTTTTTACAGTTTTTTTATGTGATGTGTTGTGAGAGAATGACCTGTCTCGGTGTTTGAAAAAAATAGTTTTTTATTAGTGGAACACCCCAGGGGCGCAAAAACCTGTGGCAATTGACTTTGCCCTTTATCTTTCTTTTTATTGGTTTATCTCAATTCTCAAATCAGGGTGAGTGGTGCCGTAGCTGGTGGGGTAAACTATCACGTCGTGTACTTATCCTTCAAGTTGGTGTTTTTTTAGGCAATGACAGAGTCAAGATTCTGACTCGGAGGTGACACTCAAAATCAATATTATCCCGCTCTCTATCTCATAAAGATAGTCTTATATAACAACGTGCAATTTCAGGATAAAAATCTCATTAGTTCTTTAATTTTGTGTTAAAAAAAATAAAGTATGGAAGTTCTTAATTTTTTATCCACAAATTGGAGGTTTTTTGGCAGTGGATTATCTTTACAAGCGGAGGGGGTAATTAGTATAAAAAATAGGCACTACAAGTATTCTACGATTAATTATTTCTAATACCCGAAAAGATATACATTTTCATAGGTTAATCATCCATCAACATACTTAATTCCCAAAAATTACACTTTCATCGATTAATCACTCATCAATATAATCAATACAAAAATAGTACACGCATTTTGAAGAATAACATTGCTCTTACAGTACCCAAAAAAAAAAAAAAAAAAAAGAACCCCGGAGTGGCACTTGTTACTAGGACTAATATTTTAAGAAGATGTTTTGGCAGTACTCCACTTTCTAATAATAACACTTTAAAATTTGTCTAGTATTAAAAGACAACTTTTGGAGTGCCAAAAACACAATCCATGTTTTATCTCTACAAATCGTGATCGATAGAGAATGCAAACAATGAATATAATACGAAGACTAATAATAAGAGTATATCTAGAAGAAAAAAGACAACGCGAAATTGTTTTTGTTAATGCTATATTTTTGGTGCATAAGAATCTTATACTGTACCTCATATCAATTGAAAAAGAAAGTTCTAGATAAACTCCGATTAATCCATTATGTTATTTTATGGAGATCAAAAGCTCGTGATCTAGAACGTAGAATAAGAATCTTGTGTTGTGCCTCATATCAATTGAAAAAGAAAGTTGTAGATAAATTCCGATTAATCCATTATGTTATTTTATGTTAGTTTTTGGAGATCAAAACTTGCTCTGTGCTCATGCTTAGGATTGAACTGGGTCTTTCTTTGGAAATTCTATCTTGGCGGGAGTCTATACCGGCACATAGTGTCAGGGCCGGCCCTGGGGGCAAGCCCACCAGGCGGCTGCTTTGGGCCCCCAATTTATAGGGAAGTATTATATATTACCTAGCATGTACAATTGCAAGGTTGGCTTTGATAGCTCAATTGTCATTTTTTGGACCCCAACTTTAGTCTTTGACCATGGAAACCACGGTTCATTTTTTGCTTTTCATTCTTATATCACTCTCCGAAATCGGTTTTGATTCAGACGGTAACATTTACTTCATTCATCGTCACAAGCGTTTGATCTGGTATTCTTCCTCCAACCTTTTGGAGTTTTATGAACACATTTGAATGATCACAGGGTTATTGTAAAAATGTACACTCAAAGATGAAAGCATTGGACTGCCGTATATTTGCTTATTTTTCTTATCGTCTGAGGCTCTGAATCAAGACGTAAAAGAAAGAGAAGACTTGGAGACAAAATAAGCTACTAATAAGCAAGGGATACCAAAATGGGCAACATGTTTGTGAAAATAAGCAGGTTATATGCTAGACCTATGTATGTGTATTTGCTTCAGTAAATGGAAAACTTGGAGTATGAATGGAAAAAAAATGCTCCATGGGTTGATGAGTTGATCTTGGTGGGGGGAATTTGTCATAAGCCCAACTTGCCAAATCATGTGCTCTGGCTTGATGAACTCTGCTGCTCATATTATCCATTGCCTAAAACTCACTGTTTTACTCCTCGGAACAATTTTTGCTTGTGGATTGCATTCCTAGGTGAAAAACTGCTTTTGGGCAAGTCAAAAGCAGACTTCAACTTGAAGGCTTGCGATGCATTCTCAGGTCCTTTTTTAAACGGATGTTCGGGTCAGCTTGCGCCTTTCTCAACTAACCTTAGTATTCTCGAGTTAACGATCAAATACAATCTTCCAGTGGTCTCAATTTTTTTTTCATATGAGATAATGAGAATAGAATTTGTGAGCTTGGATAAGCTCCTTGTTATGTGCCAAACAAATCCATGGGAGTATTCTCAAATCATTCTATCATTGACAATTTCGATACATATATAACAGAATGTATGCTAGAGAACAATTTGTCACCGGCTTCAACAATCTACAAGCCCACGAGTTGATAGTTGTTGACGATGTGATAGTGACATGCGTCTTGCGGCATGAGAAATTAATAAGAATTTCAGGCTTGTGTGGAGTGTTATTTTATTATTCACCCAGCTAAAAGTAGGTGAACATTATCCAATGTTTGTGTAAGTGAAGAATTTTGTAAATAATGATAACTGTTTTGTGTAAGTGACGAATTGTTTAAATAATAATAATTGTTTGGTTCTTAAATAATGCGTGGACAAGAGTGAGTGTGGGAGTACGAGTGTGAAAGAGTCTTCCAAAAACTTGCCAGACAACTAAAATTTGTGAGTGCGAGGATTGAGAGCGTGAGCGCAAAGCAAGAATTGAGAGCGCAAGCGAAGAACATTTTGAGAAATACTACCAAATAAAACTAGTAAAATAAGAAACCCCAAGTGGTAGCTCAAGTGGCAACAAAGTGCTACCGGATCGACTCGGATGATCACCCTCTTAGAGGGTGTACGTCGAAGCGGCGAGAACGCGGCGGAACGAGTCGTGAGGGCAGAACTCGACTGCGTCAGCGTTGCCGTCTAGGAAACAATGGCCAATTTCCATGGCTAGATTACCCTTTGGAAAGATGGATATAAGTTGATAATTAGTATTGGGATGAATTTGAGTAAGGCTCAGTTGGGCATTTGGTCGAACAGGTTATCGACACGAGATGGAGATGGAGAGTTCGCAAGGGTGATCGGAATCAGCCGCCCCATTTCTACAGCGCATTGGGTAACCAGCCAAGCCCATATTCGAATGCTTGTATGTTTGGGCCCACCATTGCAAAGCCCACTCCCAGAAACTTTTGTTTATCAGTTTTGGGTTAAAAAAAAGGGAAATTTCCAGGCCGGTCCCTTATTTTGGCTTTGATACCTCACCGGGTCCTGGGCGCTATTTGAGTCATTGGCGGGTCCTGGGCAAATGTTATTGACAATTAACAGTATTTTAAGTTGGTGCAAATTAACACTTAACAGTGCATTTGAACAAGTAACACTTCTTTGTTTCAACAGTTAACACTGCACTTTCAGAATACTGTTAATTGTTGAAATGCACTGTTAAGTGTCAATTTGAACCAACTTAAATATTGTTAATTGTCAATTTCTGACTGGTAATTGTCAATTTATGATTGTTAATTGTCAATTTCACCCCCTTAAATACTGTTAATTGTGGATTTTGACAACAATTAACAGTGCTAATTCTAAGAGTGCAGTGTTAATTGTTGAAACAAAAAGTGTTAATTGTTTTTTTTTTTAAATAAAGTGTTAATTGTTGAAATGCACTGTTAAGTGTCAATTTGCACAAACTTAAAAACTGTTAATTGTCAATTTCTGACTGTTAACTGTCAAGTTCTGATTGTTTTTTTGCCAGGTAGTGCACCATTCTTCTTCACCGACTTGGTCATTGTTTGGTAAATTTCTTCTTCACCGACTAAAATCTCTGTAATATTTGGAAAGAAATCCACCGGATAAAAACCAAATAATGACGGTTAATTGAATCAGAACAACCAAGACATACATACAAAGGAATTCGTGGTGGCGGTGGAAAGTCCGGTAGTGGTGGCGGTCGCCGGAGGCGAGGAGGTGCTGGAAATCGTGGTGGTGAACTTCGAGCCAGCCCTCCCTCTCTCCCTCGCGTTGCCTCTCACTCGCGTCTCTGTATCGAAGAAGAAGAAGAAGAGGGGAAATCGCCTAAATTTATGGGCAGGACTTCATCAGCTATGAACTTTTCTTTGTTTCATACGCTGGGACTTGCTCGAGTATTGTTAAGTTAGACAGGACCGGCCCAGGAATTCCCCTAAAAAAAATTGAGAATTCAGAGCTTTTTATCTTTATGTACAACTGTATTAATTTTTGTGAATTTGTTAATATAACTATTTTTGCTAATTCTATCATGTGTTTGGTTGAACAGTTGTTGATTGAGTACTAGTGAAAAAAAAGAAAATAAATAGAGGTTGCAAGTTTTGAAGATGTCAAGTTATACATCTCATCTTTGCTGCTACTTGAGCTACCACTTGGGGTTTCTTATTTTACTAGTTTTATTTGGTAGTATTTCCCAAAATGTTCTTCGCTTGCGCTCTCAATTCTTGCTTTGCGCTCACGCTCTCAATCCTCGCACTCAAATTTTAGTTGTCTGGCAAGTTTTTGGAAGACTCTTTCACACTCGTACTCCCACACTCACTCTTGCCCACGCATTATGTAAGAACCAAACAATTATTATTATTTAAACAATTCTTCACTTAGACAAAACAATTATCATTATTTACACAATTCTTCACTTACACAAACATTGGATAATGTTCACCTACTTTTAGCTGGGTGAATAATAAAATAACACTCCACACAAGCCTGAAATTCTTATTAATTTCTCATGCCGCAAGACGCATGTCACTATCACATTGTCAACAACTATCAACTCGTGGACCTGTAGATTGTTGAAGCCAGTGACAAATTGTTCTCTAGCATACATTCTGTTATATATGTATCGAAATTGTAAATGATAGAATGATTTGAGAATACTCCCATGGATTTGTCTAGCACATAACAAGGAGCTTATCCAAGCTCGCAAGTTCTATTCTCATTATCTCATATAATTTTTTTTTTGAGACCACTGGAAGATTGTATTTGATCGTTAACTCGAGAATACTAAGGTTAGTTGAGAAAGGCGCAAGCAGACCCGAACATCCGTTTAAATAAAAGGACCTGAGAATACATCGCAAGCCTTCAAGTTGAAGTCTCTGCTTTTAACTTGCCCAAAAGCAGTTTTTCACCTAGGAATGCAATCCACAAGCACAATTGTTCCAAGGAGGAGTAAAACAGTGAGTTTTAGGCAATGGATAATATGAGCAGCAGAGCTCATCAAGCTAGAGCACATGATTTGGCAAGTTGGGCTTATGACAAATTCCCCCCACCAAGATCAACTCATCAACCCATGGAGCATTTTTTTCCCATTCATACTCCAAGTTTTCCATTTACTGAAGCAAATACACATACATAGGTCTAGCATATAACCTGCTCATTTTCACAAACATGGATTGCCCATTTTGGTATCCCTTGCTTATTAGTAGCTTATTTTGTCTCCAAGTCTTCCCTTTCTTTTACGTCTTGATTCAGAGCCTCAGACGATAAGCAGAATAAGCAAATATACGGCAGTCCAATGCTTTCACCTTTGAGTGTACATTTTTACAATAACCCTGTGATCATTCAAATGTGTTCATAAAACTCCAAAAGGTTGGAGGAAGAATACCAGATCAAACGCTTGTGACGATGAATGAAGTAAATGTTACAGTCCGAATCAAAACCGATTTTGGCGAGTGATATAAGAATGAAAAGCAAAAAACTGGTTGAAGATGCAATAAGCACGCCCCATTGGTTGCTTAGCAAAATATTGCTTCAGAAGTACAAGCTTGTCATTGAGGAAGCACTGGAGGTGCAATAGTTCTGGTATTGTATGACTGGCAGTGGCTGCATTTCTGCCCAATTATGTGGAAGAAACCTTCAGTAGTATCATTGCAGTCATTGCATAGAATCCAAACCTGCCAAAAAAATAAAACTTACATTTATCAGATTCTTTAAACTATATCCATTTAGGCTGTGTTTGGATCATGGATATGTATGCTTCTTTCCGTCCGTATATCCATCCAGTCCTCCATAAATGTACAATTCAAACACAACCTCAAGGTGACTTGCTTAGCGAATAGCCAGAAATGGCGATGTGATTGATCAGAGAAGGAACTATGAAATGTTCATTAGGACCTCCACAGGCCATTTTTCCCCCTAATCCCTAGTTCAGAAGGCATATTTGAAACTGGAGAGCAAATTGGTGAATCCTTTTCCCCTATATATTGTCTCTCTCTCTCTCATTTACTCAGGGTGGTGTTGAGGTATGGTTGGGAGTGAGCCTCAACCAAATGAGCATACATGGTTGTACCTATGCCTATACAAAACCAAAACTTATGTGGTTATTTTTCTAGCCAAGCAATCCAATTTAATTCATTTCTTTTGAAAAAGCCGTTCTTTGGCTAGAAGTCTCAAAAGATTGCCTCTCATGGTTTGCCACCTGTCAAGACAAAAAAAGGCTTTGCCATTTCTGAATCCAAATTCGGCACAAGAAATGGCCAAGTCATTTATTGCCAATGCCACATCAATCTATGTGTTGCACTGTTTATGGACCTAATCTCTATGAAATAATCCCAAGTGATCCAATTGTAGTGATGAGTCGAGGAAAAAGAATGACTTCAGTACCACTGGCGCAACTTTGTCATAGTTAAACAAAATGGTAATGTTGAAAGCCAAGAAATAGCTTTGGCTGGAAAAGAGTGGCTTAAACCACCACAGATGCTAACATAAAACATTGACCTCTGCTGTAGATTGTTGAATAGCTGAAAATACAAGTTTCATAGGAACTATATCTGCAGACAAATTGGCACCAATTTTTAACTGCCAAAAGCCAGGGATGATTTTCGTACCTTCTTATATCGATAATCCTCAGGCATGACTGTCGCTTCAATCTGACAAAATCAAGAGAACTCAAAATTAAGCAAGATCAAAGTTGGGATAATCCAAAAAGACGATAAGAGTCATGACCTAAGTGGCGAAGTACTCTTTGGTATTAACTCTATCCAAGCATTCAAACTTTTTGGCATGAAGAAAGTACAATAAGAGGAAGAAGAACAACAATAACAACATGACCGTCAAGTGAATGGTACCAAAGGAGCATATCAACAAGATCGCCTAATGCATCATAAATGGAAAGGAGGAACTTTTTTTTTTTGTGCAAAATTCAGGTTGTAGCTTGGCAGACACTTATCACCAATGAAACACAAAACGTATACAGTCCCTTTGGATGGATGGTGGTGGGAAAGAGTGAGAAAAGAAAAGAAATATGTATCTTTTCACTTATTCGGATAACTAAAAGAGATGAGAAATTGTGAGATTGGGTGAAAAACCCCAATGCTATTCTTTCCTACACCTTTCTCACAATCCCAATGGATCATTAAGTTTAGGTGGTATGATGGTATCATGTGATCAGCTTTATAGATGACGAATTACACCCCATCAAATATACTATCAATCAATGCAGGAATGTATAAACCAAGTTTAATACCCTCTTAAAAGAATTCAAGTCTTATTAGTCAGTATTGATGAGTAAGTGTCCATTAAAACCCACCTCGTCGTCTATTCTCTTCCAGGTTTGAGACATGTCAATAATTGATCTGGAGCATATTGGGCAGCAATATCTGTGCGACGTTTTAAGGTAAGTTCGAGGAAACCTCAGAAAAGCTATTCTTACAGGCAAACAAACAAGAGAAAATGATTTCCTTCCTCTGAGGTAAAAAATGCTTACTTTTCACGCTCTATCATCTCATGATAACATTCACAGTGCATTGTGTGCCCACATTTCATAACAGTTGTGTCTTTCAGAGAGTCAAAGAGATGCTGTAAAAAGAATCACACCCATTGTGACATTACAAGCTTTTAAGCTGCTAAGAAGTGATCAAAGAACTAGATAGTTTGAAAACAAACCTCGTAACAAATGGGACAGTGGTGCCGCATGGAGTTCTCCACACACGAGTGATTATCACGCAGAGCCACTGAATAACATGATCCTGCACACAACAGTAGAGGGGAACAAAGTGAAAAGCATATGGCATGTGAATTGAACGCAATGGAATAGATAATAACCGATTAAAACAAGGTAAACTTCAGTTAACACTGCCTCGGGTTTCGACTCCTGTGGTTACTTTATAATAGCCACACCACGCTCATACATAATCCTAGCTAAGCCACTGTGTGAGGAGGTAGCTTGTCATAAATCGAACCTCAAGAGTGTCATTGAAATTTACCCTTCTATTTTGTACTAACATAGATTCCTTGATCTTCCTTAATACACTCATTGTTTTTGGTGCTGATAATCCCGTAGAATTCATATAAATATTGGACACCCAATTACATTAAAGGAAGCAAGCGCTCTGGGGGTTCATTTCATTTTGAATTGTGGAAGTTATTAGTAGCTTGAGGCTTGTATAGACTTATTTTAGGAAGCAAAATTTTCTTTTTGAGGATTATTGCAAACGAAAGGATGAGATCTATTTTTGGGTAGATGGGGAGCAACAGGTGCAATACAATGCATAGTAATCTAATGTGGATGCTTCATTACGTAAATTGCATATATGATTTCTGAACACTATTCAAGGCTACTGTAATCTAAAAATATCACCCAAACAAAACATTGACAGAATACTAACAATACGTAGACAAAACACTATAGGGATGCTTCATTACGTAAACGGCCACAAGACTCCGTCCGTTGGAGTCTTGTGGCCGATTTTTTAGTATTTGTTTCTCTCCTTTGAGTCTATATAACGAAAGGGAGGTAAAATTGTCTACCAATTATGCCTTTCTACCTTTGTGCTTGCTTTGTAAGAATGACCAGCAATGGCTGTGGATTCCATTAATTCAGTGGAAATTACTGATATTTATATTCACTTAGACGGATTTATTTTGTCCCACAAACATTTGATCCTACCAAGACACCACGGTCCAATAGAAAAAAGACTTGCACTCAGAGTTTGTGAACCACTTTTGTCCGTCACTGTTGTCTGTCAAATCTCAATGGTTGTTGGGTGTGGTTTGTTTTTTATTATTGAAGGTCATTTGCTAGTAGACGGAAAAATTGGTTCTCAGAAAAGTAGTTGATAAGCGTGTAAGCTAGCCCGAATCACCTTGGGTTATCGGAAAAATTGGTAGTGCAAATTTATGTACCTTTAGTCCTCCCAGACTGTACTCTAAGCAAGAGCATTGTGAGATTTACTCTTCTTCTTTCTTCATGATACTACGTGGAACATGCAGCATATGTAGAAAGTGGAAATAGACTCTAATGGTTGAACCAAGAAATTTTGATCGTCTCTAGTCTGCAAAACCAGAAATTAAGAATATCTATTCCTTTTTTATGCCACAATATGCTAATCTTCCCTGTAATGCTCCAATTATTTCAGAGCTAGATTGTTGTTTTAGATTCTCACTCTCGTGGCCCTCACATGTGTTTCTTTTCCAAATGTTTTTGGAATTTGATTAATTGTGTTTCCATTGTTTTAGACAAGATCCGACAGGTGTGAAGGAGAATATCGGAGCGTACCTAATAAGGTTTCAAATCCTTTCTATTAAGAACATAGTACAACCGTGTCACCTCAGCTCATCAATGTATTATGGGGGTCAGGACGTCTATTCTCATCCTCATAATACTCAGGCCTAGGGCTGCAAAAGAACTGAGCTGCTCCCGAGCAGCTCGTGGCTCGGATCGATAAGTAATTGAGCCGAGCTCGGGCTCCATTTTCAGGCTCGTTTGGTTAACGAGCTCGTAAAAGCTCGGCTTGGCTTGATTGTATAGGCTCGGCTCGTTTAAGGAGGCTTAATAAGTAAATTACCATAGCTCGGCTTGTTTATGACCGACCTGAGCTTGAGCTCAATTTTTCGGCTCGTTTACTTAACAAGCTGACCTTAAACACTACAAGGCTCGGCTCGGCTTGGCTCGTTTGCACCCCTAGGCCTCTGGGTACTAGACGATTAGTGTATTGTAATCATAATTTATCAATTTTCTGCATACATAATTCAAACGAGCACAACTATTCCAAATATTTATGAAGGTAAAAGCAATATTGCTAGATTCCATCTCAAGACAATAGTATGTCACTTGCAAAAGTAGATGGGGTTTGGGTGGGGATAGCAATTTACTGCACTATATGACATTGCATATACATTATTGGGTCTTTGGACTTTACGATGTTCGAATCCTAATAGGAGGGGAGGACTTTACCCTTGATAGGTGTTTCCTTCTTCCTTAGTTATGGCTTTTATCGCTTTAAATACCCCTCCTTTACACTGGGGTTTTTCTTTCTCGATTTTAAACTCGAGAGTTTCTTCGTGTTATTCTCTCTTTTCCTTTCTCTCGGCTTCCCTTTCATTATCGAGGTGCCAATTCAAATACCGACATTGGTGTCAATGGCTACGGTTCTCTGACGAAGGAAGGCGGTGGTGGTTGAGGTCCAATGACGAATTAGATCAATTAGCTTGCTAGACTCACTACTTCGGGGGTGAGATTTTCTTGTAAGTGTGAGTTTTTATTGTGCGAAGGACTGCGATTGGAGCGACCCATTCTTTGGCTAGGAGCAAAAGTGGTGGTCTGGGTGTTTGTACCTAGGAAGTCTAACCTCCTTTGTGGCTTTCTAGTATTTTGAATAAGGACAGATGCCAATTCTAGGCAATTATCTTATGTACCTGTGTTTTCTATCAATGTAGATACTACCATTTTGACACAAAAAAAAAAACCCATCAAAATAGGTGAGATTACGTGAGAGAGTCAAGTGATAGGATCCTATTTCAAGCATTAAAATCCGTTGGCAAAAATAATCCAAATAGATTTTTTTTTTGTCTTTATTTGAAAAAATTGGTATTTTTTAATTTTGTGTTTTTTTTTTTTTTTTTGTGAATTATTGCCTCATCTCGACGAGAGGAATCCAATAACTAAAAATTTATGAACCAAACTAACATTTTTGTGAATAAAGACAAAAATAATCCAAAAAACCCCAATTTGTTTTGGAATATTTTTGTCTTTAGTAATTTTTTTTGGCGAGTTTTATCATAATGTTTTGCTTTTTAGATTTCTTTCATCGAGACGAATTAGCAATCCACAAAAAATGAACGCAAAACTAACAAATGCGATTTTTTTTTTGCGAAAGGACAGGTAAGATGCTTTGTCTTTTCTGCTGTGGTTCTACTTTAGTAACGGCTATTGTCAAACGTAATCTGGGTGATGTTACACAGCCAAATGGATTCGTTTAAATTACAGGTCATTTTACTTCCATCTTGCTTTTAATTAAGATGAAGAGGGCGTTATATATGAATGTGGATGCTGTGTTGTAGGGCTCGTGTTGTTTCCCACTATATTCAAATCCCTTATGCGGGTCCATACACTTAGTCGTGTGACCCCACAAGAATGTGTGGTTGTAGAGTGGTTTGGAATATTGTGGTGGTGGTCCCAGACTAATAACTTAACATTTTTACGATGTGTTGTGGATGTCCAATGTCCCTTCACCTTACTGGCAATTTTACGGTTTGATACGAAACCGACCGTTCTGTTTTATTTTTTTTGAGTTTGTCGAATAAGTAGGAAAAAATTAGGTCTATCAGACACCTCAATTTGCACAATGAGACATACTACCTCTGCTCCCTTTTTAGTGTAGACATTTCCATCTCCGTCCCTTTTTTAATGTAGATATATTTCCATTTTGAGCTGTCACTTAGTGAGTGTGTATTTTGAAAAGTTAATGGATAAAAATTTGTATAATTATTATTTTGCCTTTTGAAAAGTTAAGGAGTAAAAAGTTATTGTGTAAAAGTAGAGAATAATTTTGAAAAGTGAAGGTAAAAGTTGATGTGAAAAGTGTAAAATTGAGATAAAAATTGATGTGAAAGGTGTAATGATGATATTTTTTCTAATGAGTTGGATTTACGAAACAACGCACTTAAAAAGGGTTGGAGGGAGTACATTTTCTTGCAATTTATTCCAAAAAATCGTACTCATTAAACGTTCATATTTGTCAAGAAGAAACTCCGATTACATGACTAACGATGTTGTAGTTAAATATATATATAATAAGAAAAAATGTAATTTTTTCACGTTAAAAATTGTTTTGGGGAAATCCGAACCGTCCAATGTGTTCAAAAAGTGTTTTCAAAGGTCCAAGAGGGAAATTTAAAAAAAAAATACCGGGAAGGGCTTGATCCAAGCAGTTTTTTAAATAAACGATTTAATTGTCAAGTTCATCAGATATTATTTGATGGACCGAGCCCCATTGGACAATCAAACACTATGATCAAATGAACTAATTTGAAAATTTTGGCTTGGACGCTCAACTTCTTACTTTGGTTAATTGGTCCGAGTAGCATATGGTGTTAGGCATATTTCTAGGCAGGGAAATAATTTTGACACTCTATTTTTTTTATTGGAAAAAGAATTTTATTACTCTTTGAAGAAAATAAAGAATAAATCAACTAAGGATACAATGACAAGAGCCATCTAAGGACCAAAAACAGCCAGGAAGGCAAGATGCCAACCAGGCAAAAGAGATAACAACTAAAAAGACAACTCCCGAAACCAAAGACCAAACAATACCAAAACACAGTAAAAAACAAGCCTCAACCAAACAGACGCTAGACGCCACCTAAACAACCAAAACAAAAAATCCAGAACACCTCTACGGGCTAACCAAAGCTGCAGGCAATACACCAAAAGCGTTAGGTGAAGACAGAAAATCAAAACTTCATAACGAGAGATGACCATCCTCTAGATTATCCAAATCTCCATCCTTCAAAGCTGCCAAATCCCTTAGCCTAATCACACTTTAAAACGGCCGTTCAAAAAAAAAAAATCACACTTTAAAACTTGTCTTTAAGCGCATTTTGAAAAATCTTTTGTGTATTTTGAACACTAAAAGGCAAATTTTGAAGTGTGGTTATCAAAAAGTGGAGTGCCAAAAATCATTGAGAATATGTTGAATTTCAAAAATTTTGGGCTCACCATTTTTTTTTTAGATTCAAAGTCATAGCCATTTCCATTAAATAGTTGATTAAAAGGATCAAATTACATAGATCAGGACATCAAGAACAGGTGAAACAAACTCCCGAAAACAAACACTGACGAAGGAAGGCGGTGGTGGTTGAGGTCCAATGACGAATTAGATCAATTAGCTTGGTAGCTTCACTACTTCGGGGGTGAGATTTTCTTGTAAGTGTGAGTTTTTATTGTGTGGTGGTCTGGGTGTTTGTACCTAGGAAGTCTAACCTCCTTTGTAGCTTTTTAGTCTTTTGAATAAGGACAGATGCCAGTTCTAGGCGATTATCTTATGTACCAGTGTTTTCTACCAATGTAGATATTACCATTTTGACACAAAAAGAAGTCATCAATATGGACAGAGGGGAGGTGCTACGCAGCCTTGTGCTGCGCAGCATGCTGTGCCGGCATCGTTTCTACTATCGGAGACGTCCACCGCGTAGAACTCGTCGAGTTCTATAACTCTACCAAAAATCAACTTAATCGGATATCGTTAAGTCTCTCATCGGAACAAAAATAACTTGAAAAAAATGGGTTCAATGGTTTTCATCAAGTGTTTCAAGTTATATGTGTTCTGATTTTTGTCAAGTTATATGTGTTCCAATAAGGCACTTAACAATATCCAATTGAGTTGATTTTTGGTGGAGTTGGAGTACTTGACGAGCTCTACGCGATGGACGTCTCCGATCGTCGAAACGATGCCGACACGGTGCCGAAAGTCACCGCACAGCATGCTGCGCAACACAAGGCTGCGCAACACCTCCCCTCTGTCCCATCAAAATAGGTGCGATTACGTGAGAAAGTCAAGTGATAGGATCCTATTTCAAGCATTCAAATCCGTTGGCAAAAATAATCCAAATAGATTTTTTGTGAACCAAACTAACATTTATGAACCAAGCTAACATTTTTTAACAAAGCTAACATTTGGTTTTTTGTGAATCCAATAAGTAAAAATTTATGAACCAAACTGACATTTTTTTTAATAAAGACAAAAATAATCCAAAATCCTAATTTGTTTTGGATTATTTTTGTCTTTAGTAATTTTGTTTTGGCGAGTTTTATCATAATGTTTTATGTTTTAGATTTCTTTCATCGAGACGAATTAGCAATCCACAAAAACTGAACGCAAAACTAACAAATGCGATTTTTTTTTAATAAAGACAAAAAAAAAAATAGTCTAAATAGATTATTTTTGCGAAAGGACAGGTAAGATGCTTTGCCTTTTCTGCTGTGGTTCTACTTTAGTAACGGCTATTGTCAAACGTAATCTGGGTGATATTACACAGCCAAATGGATTCGTTTAATTTACAGGTCATTTTACTTCCATCTTGCTTTTAATTTAAGATGAAGAAGGCGTTGTTATATATGAAAATGGATGCTGTGTTGTAGGGCTCGTGTTGTTTCCCACTATTTTCTCTCTCTTCCCTTGTGCGGGTCCATACACTTAGTTGTGTGACCCTACAAGAATGTGTGGTTGTAGAGTGGTTCGGAATATTGTGGTGGTGGTCCCAGACTAATAACGTCACATTTTTAGGATGTGTTGTGGATGTCCAATGTCCATTCACCTCACTGCCAATTTTACGGTTTGATACGAAACCGACCGTTCTGTTTTATTTTTTTTGAGTTCGTCGAATAAGTAGGAAAAAATTAGGTCTATCAAACACCTCTATTCGCACAATAAAACATACTACCTCCGCTCCCTTTTTAGTGTAGACATTTCCATCTCCGTCCCTTTTTTAGTGTAGATATATTTCTATTTTGAGCTGTCACTTAATGAGTGTGTATTTTGAAAAGTTAATGAGTAAAAGTTTGTAAAATTATTATTTTGCCTTTTGAAAAGTTAAGGGGTAAAATGTTAATGGGTAAAAGTAGAGAATAATTTTGAAAAGTGAAGGTAAAAATTGATGTGACAAGTGTAAAATTGAGATAAAAATTGATGTGAAAGGTGTAATGATGATATTTTTTCTAATGAGTTGGATTTACGAAACAACGCACTTAAAAAGGGATGGAGGGAGTACATTTTCTTGCAATTTATTTCAAAAAATCGTACTCATTAAACGTTCATATTTATCAAAAAGAAACTCCGAGTACATGACTAACGATGTTTCTTACTTTGGTTAATTAGTCCGAGTAGCATATGGTGTTAGACATATTTCTAGGCAGGGAAATAATTTTGACGCTTTTTTTTTTTATTGAAAAAAGAATTTTATTACTCTTTGAAGAAAATAAAAAATAAATCAACTAAGGATACAATGACAAGCGCCATCTAAGGACCAAAAACAGCCAGGAAGGCAAGATGCCAACCAGACAAAAAAGATAACAAAAAAGACAACTCCCGAAACCAAAGACCAAGCAACACCAAAACACAGTAAAAAAAAACAAGCCTCAACCAAACAGATGCAAGACCCCACCAAAACAACCAAAACAAAAAATCCAGAACACCACTACGGACTAACCAAAGCTACAGACAATACACCGTTGCGGCCCGATTGGATGGGGTCTTAGTGGGGGCATAAATATGGGGGGTCTTATTTATGCTCGGGCCCACGGCTATGGAATGGTTTGTCAAAAATAAGTGCAGGGACGTTATTTATCACCCGGACTAAATATCACCCCTGGGGTGTCCATATTTATGACCCTCTAATACCCCTGAAAAATGACCATTGTACCCCTTTTAATACCCCCTCCCAATACCCCTCCCAAGACATTGGCATCTGTGTTTTCTTTTTTATTATTTGAAAATGTACTAAAAAATTAGGAGTATTATTTACCCAAAAATAATAAAAAAATTAACTAGTTTTTATAATAAAACAATTATTTACCCAAAAATCTCGTTAGTATACATTCTTTACCCAAAAATCTCGTTAGTTTTTTTACATGCTTTTTGGAAACTCCTAAAAGATGATCCGATTCAATAATTTTTATAATAAAAAGTAAACATCTAAATTAATTTTTATAAAAAATGATTAATATAAAAATTAATTACAATTAAATCTTATAGCTTAATTAGTTATTGAGTTTCAATAATAAATTAATTAATTATTAGATTTATCTAATTAAAAAAACACATAACTAATACGAATATTCACACAAGGGCAAAAAAGTCTTTTGGCAGCTTTTTACATCATCCACCCAAATTTAATCCCCTTTCTTACAAAATCATCCAAACCAAGTACTCCCTCCGTCCCATAAAGTTTGGTCCCTACGAAACTACGTGTAATTTTCAAACTAAAAAATAATGTATTTACCAAAATAATTTTTGAATTTTTTTTGCACCGTATAAAAGTTTTCGATGAGATCTATCAAACAATATCCATATTGACTAAAAAATTATTTTCATAAGCACGTTATTTTTTAGCTTGAAAATTGCACGTAGTTTCGTAGGGACCAAACTTTATGAGACGGAGGGAGTACTACTTAATCCCCCCTCCATAAATGTCAAAACTTCATAAAGAGAGATGACCATCCTCTAGATTATCCAAATCTCCATCCTTCAAACGCATTTTATTACTCTTTAAGCGCATTTTGAAAAATCTTTTGTGTATTTTGAACACTAAAAGGCAAATTTTGAAGTGTGGTTATCAAAAAGTGGAGTGCCAAAAATCATTGAGAATATGTTGAATTTCAAAAAATTTGGGAGCACCATTTTTTTTTTTAATAGATTCAGAGTCATAGCCATTTCCATTAAATAGTTGATCAAAAGGATCAAATTACATAGATTAGGACATCAAGAACGGTGAAACAAACTCCCGAAAACAAACACTGAAATCCCTAAACAAATTTCAGAGTGTAAACTTTTTGTGGTGACAAAAAGCGTGAGCCTTTTTCTAACAGAGACAAAATGAGTGGGAAAACGATTTTTTTTTTTTTTTTTTGCCATTCGATATACATCAGTACAGTTAGATGTTAGTAAACCATAAAAAGTTGACCTCCTCTCCATAGGAGTCGAACCCAAAACCTCACCTCTATAGAAGGGGCTACACGACCAACTAAGCTAACTGTCCTGGTCAGAGTGGGAAAACGTTTGGATTCTCAAAAATAAGACAAAAATGTAGGTGGGAAACAAAGAAGAAGAAGAGAAACGCCAAAATAGTGAAAAATCGATAGGGATAATATTGGCAAGTAAGAAAAAATGGGAATCCAATTTGCATGACAGCCCAGTGTCTTGCTTGCAAGTAGTAAGTAGGATTACAGGCTACTAATTAGTAAATGCGTTAGGATTAATTAATGACGGTTACGATTCTCTGTTCCCACTCCTACCAATTTTAATTTTTTCCCTTTTGCATGTCAGGGAAAAATACAAAACGAAACTAACCACTACTCAAGATTAATTTTGTGGGCCTCATTGATCAAGTTTCACCAAATTAATTTTTGAAATTTTGGTTTTATCTCTCCTACTGGAGTGTTCAAAGTTTGACACGTGTGCGGTCCTATTTGCTTTACGATTTAAATTGCAACTTCTGTAGGGAAATGATTTTCACACCTTCTTTTTTGATAAATACACTCCTTGTTTTCCCATTTATTAGTGAAATTTTTACTAGGGGTGTACAAGAAAATCGATATAACCACTAAACCGATTTGATCCGGACCGAACCGTTCTATTTGGTTAGGTTATGCTGTTCATTGGACAGTTGGACTGGTTATGGTTCTGAAAAAATAAGAATCGGTAATCATGGATCGGCTACTGATTCTCAATTTAAGAACCATGGTTAGAACCGAACTGGTCCGTATAATAGTAATATATATACATATATTTATATATATTTACGTGTACATAATTATGTATCTTGATTTGGTAAATTAATATTTTTTTTCCCCTAATAAGATATTCTTTTATGTCTATTTAGGGTAGAAATCTACTTTGTAAGGAAGTCTATAATGTATTCTAACTATTTGACCCTAATAATATCCACTTTTCAATTTTAATTCACTAGTAAGACATGGTGTTGAATTTGTTTTTCTTGTTTTTAGACTATTCCGTTCTTTGTTTAAGCTACTTTATTGGTTGTTCAATTTTAGGAGTTGTTTTATTGATGGTAGATTGCCAAGTACATTGTGTATCATGCGGACCATATTTGCTTTTGAATCTTATAAAGTTCTATAATTATTTTATGAGTTGTTTGGTGCTCCAAAAATAATCTTTGGAGTTAATGTGTTGTGAAAAAATGTTTCAACGCTAATCGGATAGAACCTAAACCGAACCATAACCGATCCAGTCCTACGGTTTGGATCTGGACAGGTTCTACATGTATATTGGTTAGATTTTTGTTCTTGATTTTTTAGAATCAGTCAGAATGGTCCGGTTACTGGATTTCTAGAGAACCAGTTCAATTTGGACTATGTGCACCCCTAATTTTTACACATAAAAATTTCAATAAAAGACAAAAAGGAGGTTTGTTTATCAAAAAAGGATGTGGAAATCACTTGCCTTTCTGCACAACAGTTTTCAAAAATAGTTTCTGAAATCTTGGTACAAATATTTCAACCAAAAACAGGTAAAGTAAAATATTTCCCCAAAAAATTTTACTACTTTTTTTTTTTTTTGGTAAATCAAACATTTTCACTTTTCTTTGGTTATTTAACATTTTCAATTTTCACTTTTGAATTCTATGGAAAATTAGACCCACAGTGTCGACATAATTTCCAAAGCAAAATGAGTTTATAATAGTTTGTTTTTATTTTTATTTTTTATGTGGGAGTGATAAGTAATGTCCTCATTTATAAGTCGCAGCAATAATCTTTTGATTTTCGTCCATTTAACATATGACTACAAAAGCTATTTAGTGTAATTTTTGAAAATGATGTCCTAGTTGAAGGAATAATGCTATAATACACACTTTTATTTGTGGTGTATAAGCAATGGTAGAGCCAGAATCTGCATTGGGAGGTAGTGCTGTTTTGATGGGAAAACACTTATCTTGTTTCTGTTCGTAAGAATATGAGTCGAAATTCAAATTTATTGTCCTAACCTTAGATAAGAAAAAGATATACGTACTCTTGAATCACCTCAGATTCTTATTATTTGCATTTGGATTCATTACATTTTTTACAGTAGAAAAATACATAAGATTAGCGTAAAAAAAAAATCACAACATCAAGGCAAAAACTTCTAACATATGAGCATTACGATCGAAGAAATAGTTCAAATTACTTTTTCTAGTTAAGCTTGTAAAAATATAATCTAAAATCTGATTTGTGTAATTATTATGGTAATTTTAAGGGACGACTTGACTTTGAGAAGGATGCTACAAGGATTCCAGACCCTACTCAAGCATTTTAAAATGAATTTAGATTCAATTTGAGGTCTAAAACCAAAATTGATATCATGTATAAGATACCATTTCATGCCATAGCATACTCCATAGCATGCAAACACAACTCAGACCGGCTGGCCCTAAATTTTGGGGCCTAAAGTGAAAATAAAAAAATGAAGCATTTTATGCATTTTCACGAGAAAAAAAAAAAAAAACACTAAAAGTATAACCATTTGAAATTTCTAGAGCATTGCTTAAATAACACTAACAAAAAAAAATCTGATTATTATAAAATTTCAAGAGCATCACTGAAATCATTCTTAGCAAGCAAAAGTATTGATTAATTATGTTCTTAGTGGTGTCCCAACCCTCTTATTTACCACATATGGTCGAGGGTTCATTCACTTAATTAGTATTGAGCTCCACAGGAAGAATGTTAGGACACCACGTGGTTGTGCCCCATGACCACCCAATAATTTTTCATATGTGTGTGCGCCATGGGGAATGATTTTCACACTCTCAAACTGATAACCACACCCCCTTTTTTTGTCTTTTAGTAAATTTTTATGTGTAAATTTTTTTTACCAAATGACAAAAAGAAGAGTGTGGATATCATTTTGGGATGCGAAAATTAATTACATTTTTCTTTTGTTTTCTTACCCTTGAAATCAGGAGTTAAGACTTTCCTCCTTTGAATAGTGAAGTCAAGACAACCCAAGGGATTGTTAAAGTGGTCTTTTACTACCACCTTAAGTCTCATAGGTTCAATTGCCCTTGCCAGCAAAGTCTTCGGGCAACCGGGGTTCACGCCCGGTTGTCACCTCTAGTCCCCGTAATTAGCCGAGTTACGCACAAGCTGTCCCAGACATCGGGTTATAAAAAAATGTGAAGTCAAGCTTCTGTTTGCACATATTTGCATGATTAACTTACCATATTACCTCAAATGCATGGAAGATATTATGACAGCTGGCCATAAAAATGTGAAGTCAAGCTTCTGTTTGCAGGAAATAAGAAACCTAGAATAGTAATTTATAGCACCTTACATCTGTGGGGAGAGAGTGGACAATAGCAGCTGTTGCAGCTAGAGATTTGTTGCTTCTTGCGACAAAACGTCATTGTATGTACTAACCATCATATATAGTCTATTTAGATCTACTATATGGTATGGTAAAAAGTGACTTGTTCTATAGCTGATAATCAACATGTTGCAGGGATGTACTGGTCCTTTCGAATCCACAAATTTGATTCTCTCCTCCTAAAACAGAATTTTTCGATAGTTTTATCATTATTGTTTGTCCATTACCGGCATTTTAATGCCTGAAAAAGTAGCTTCCCTTTTATAGCAAAAAAAACGAGCTCCTTTAGTTCATGGAAAAAGTTTGAACTCATGTACTTTTAATTTATCATTTTGCGAACCAGACTATCATTTTACGAAGGAAGGAATATGGCACAAGCAAGAATCTCAAAAAACGAAAGAAAGGATATACTAGTTTTATAAGGAAATAAAAAATGGAAGGCTACTATAAGAAAATTAAAAATGGAGGGCTTCTACAAAAACAGAAGAAAAAAAAAATCCTGAATGCCAGAAAGCGCTACTAGCCAAATATTTGCTAGTCTATTATTTTAGGAAGGAAGGAACATAATACAAGCCAGAATCTCGAAAAAAAAAAAAGAAAAAAAAAAAGAAAAGAGAGTATGCTAGTTCTATAAAGAAATTAAAAAAATTCACTTACCTCCCCTGAGGTTTCTAACAAATAAAGAGACCACCCCAGATACTTTCTGAAATTTCAGTGTCCTCCCTTACTTTACAAAGTATTAGCAAATAATTTCTTTGTCGTTAAAAAACACCTAACGGCGTTAACTTTGCTAGTGAAATGGCGTTAATGCCCTTAAATTTGAACTTGGCTTTATTTTATTTTTTTTCTCGTTTGAGTTTATATGGTATAAATTTTTTGAAAAGCGTGAAAAAATAACTTAATTATTTAGTCTTTTCTTAAAACTTTCTTCTTTTTTTACTCAAAATTATTTTTATTTTTTATTTTTTTAGTTCTTATAAGATATATTTTTACATTTTGATTATAAAACAAGTATCAATTATCACCTAAGCACTGCTTACACTAATGGTTTTATTTTATTTTATTTTATTTATTTTAGGTTTCTTTTTCTTTCTCTATTTTTCTTCTTCTTCTTTTTTGGCATATTTTACCTAACCTCTCTCTCTCTCTCTCTCTCTCTCTCTCTCTCTCTCTAAGTAGGGGTGTCATAGTGTCATTTTATTGCTTTTATCAAAGTTAAACTCCCTTCGTCGCAAATATACATCCCCTTTGGGAGAAACAAGCACTGAAAAAGGAAAAAACTATTAACATGAAATTATTCGGATAATGTTTTTACAGCAATACAAGGACCCCCATTGATTTTTTTTTTTTTTGTAAAGAAATTAGACTATTTATCCGAAAAATTTCATGCTAACAGTTTTTTTTTGTGTGTGAATACGCTTGTTTCTCCTAAAAAGGTGTGCATATATATTGGGGACGGAGGGAGTATAACTTTGCTAAAAGCAATAAAGTGACGCTATAACACCCATACTTAAGCAGGTAAATATTATTTTTGATCATTATTACCTCTAATGCAAAAAAAAAAAAAAAAAAAGAACAAGGTTAAGTAAAATATGTAAAAAAAAAATATATAAGTGAAGAAATAAGAGTCTCGTTAGAGCTTTTTATTTAGAGTAAGAAAAAGAAACCTAAAAAAAGTAAAAATAAAAAAGTAAGACCACCAATGAAAGCAGTGGGCTTAGGCGATTATTAATACGAAGACAGAAACACACTTAATTTGAGTTAGCACATGGAACTAGCTCATGAGAAGACTAATTAGGGTGTTAACGGAGTACAAACCAAAACAAGAGGGACAGGTGACAACCATCCACATGTGAGCCCTTCATTCAAAATTCTTCCAAATGAATGGTTTCATCTCCTGACGCGTCTTATGCTGATGTTGCTAGATCCTATGCTAGGTCAAAGCATCCTTCCTTAAATAGAAATAAAATCCAGATTTTATTCCTATTTAGAATATTGTTTATTCTTGGGAAAAGGAAGAATCAAATAGAGCAAAGGCCTCCTCTTTTCGTCCGCTCTTCCCGAAGTGAGCGAATTGCATGTAGAGATCCATAGGGGCTTATAGTTTAATTGGTTGAAACGTACCGCTCATAACAGTTATATTGTAGGTTCGAGCCCTACTAAGCCTACCACCTCCTTTTCTTCACTTGATACAAGGGAGTCGAAGTCCCCTCCGCTACCCCCGGTATGTGCCGCTTTCATAATCAAAAGATAGGAGAGCACCCCTTCTCCCGAAGTTACGGGGTCATTTTGCCGAGTTTCTTGGACATGGTTCTCTCAAGCGCCCTAGTATACTCTACTTGTTCACCTGTGTCGGCTTGGGGTACGGCCAGTTCACCGGGAGGATCACCTTGCTTCCATTTTTAAAAAAGAAGCTAATCATTTTTGTTGAATTTTTGCACCATTTCCAAGTTATATAAAGTTTGTGTTCAACGCCAAAAACTTTCCATCGGAGGATTACTATGACTATATAATTGTAGGAGGTGGCATTGCCGGTTGTCCGTTAGCCACCACCTTGTCACAGTCCTATCGAGTTCTTGTGCTTGTTTTTATTTTCAAAATGTGAAAATATATCTTAAGGAAACTAAAAAAGTAAAAAGAAAATAATTTCGAGCCAAATAAAAGAAAATTCTAAAAAAAATGAATAATTAAGTTACTTTTTTACGCCTTGCAAAATTTTTATGTAATGCAAACTCAAACAAAAAAAAAATCAAGTATAAATTTAAGGGCATTAACGTTATTTCACCAGCGAAGTTAACTCCGTTAGGTGTTTTTAATGACAAGAGAGATATCTACCAATTACTTTATAAAGTAAGAGAGGGCAATGAGAATTCAGAAAGTATGTTCGAGGGTGTTTGGCCCCTTGTTTTTCACCTTTTCAACTTCTCTTTTTCTCTTTTTGGATGTTTGGCTAACACCTCTCAAAACACATTCCTCCAGAAACTGTTTTTCCATTTTGCAAATTCTAGGCCAAAAGCCAAAAGGAGCTCCGGACCTACTTTTCTATTTCTACTTCTGATTCTAGGCCAAAAACCAAAAGAACCTCCTTTGCAAAATGCATTCTGCACATTTCTCCCAAACACTCTTCCCAGATTCAAAACTCATTCTGGTCATAATCCAAAAAACCATAAAGTCAAAAATGAAAAGTTGAAAAATTGACTCCCAAACACCCCCGAAAAGTCTCTTTATTTATGAGAAACCTCAAGGGGGCAACTGAAATTTACTCGATTAAAAATGGAAGGCTTCTATGAACGAGGGAAAAAAATTTCCCTAGCGATGTTGGATTTGGCGTGATCAGCTTCCCTACCGCCGTTCAATTTGGCGTTTGTGGCACTACTCTAGTGCATCCGCTACTAGCTTCCTTAGCGTATTCGATACACCGCTACTGGCACGTTCTTCGAAGGATGTTACTATAAACCCTCAAGGGTTGGAAAACTTTTCAGTGTCGAGCTCGTACCACGTAGCGTACCCAGCGTGTATAAAGGCTGTCTAAAATTTTTTAGGACGGTCTGAATTTTAAATAAACCCTTTTAAGAATTGATTTATTTAAAATCTGATCATTGATTCAGGAGATGGACTGCTGCGATTTGCGCTCGGACACCACGGAGGACAATACTCGTTTGACACTGAATAATTTCTCCCGAGGGTTCTTGGTCTTTAAATAACCCTTCTGCGCCTCACTCTCTCTCTCACTCACTCTCTCCCCTGAACCCAGAAACCCTACTCCACCACTTCCTCCACGGTGGCCTCCCCTGCAACTCCATCACTGAAGCTGAATCATGGCGTCATCAGGCAATGAAGGTGAAGAAGATGGAGAGGACGAGGAAGGTGAAATCAAAAGCCCTTGTTTTTTGGACCATCGGATCAGTGATTTACCAGAGGTTTGTTTGACTTGTCAACCGTTAATCATCAGATATCGTCTTTCCTTTTCTCTATCTGGGAATTTTATGTCTTTTTTTTCATCACTCAATCATCTCTATCTGCACCGGTTCACTAAAAAATAAAAAAACTACTGTCAAAGTATATGTATCATTTGATCCGATTGATTTGTGCACACTGCTATGATTTGCTAGAGATGTTGATCTGACCACACTGATATGATTTGCTACAGCCCAACAACGTCCTAAACAAATCATTGAGATTCTATTGCGATTACCAGTCAAGACATTTAATGGTTCGGTTTAGAAGCGTTTGCAAATCTTGGTGCACCATAATATATGAGCCTCAATTCGTGAAAAAGCACCTCAGTCTTGGGAACAAGGATGACGACATTAACCATTGGAGGGTCATCATATGTTACAAGTATCATGATCTCAAATCATGTTCTTTAAAATCGATTTTTCATGAGCCATATGGATGTGCGGTGGATCTCTATTACCCATTCGTGACTCTGCAACGGGGTGATGGGATTGTGGGCTCAATGGCTCATGCAACGGGCTGGTATGTATTATCTATAATGAAAAATTGGTTGGCAATTGTTATATCTACTATGTTTACATTAATTTTCAGGAGGTGGTGTTGTCCTTGAATGATCTCTGTCTTGTTCCTATAAAATTAGGGCAACATTAGTTTGTGGAAAATTGGGAAAGATTGTTGGAGACTCCGCCAGTTTGTCTTTGATCACTCTAACAATCCTGCACAAATGCATTTTTATTTTTTATTTTGGTGATAAAACGGTCCATTCATCATTTCATGTGAAAGCAAGAAGAATTAGACGAGCTTATTTTTTAAGCAAAATTCTCTCTCTCTTTTTTCCCAATAAATTGATATCCATCGTGACTCTAAATTTTTTCAGCGGATAACTTGATGGTTTTGATGAAATGGAGAAGCCATATATGATATTAATTGCCTTGGTTTGTGGGTGATTTTGTTCTTGTTGAGTAGATCCCTTTGCTGATGCAAATGCTGGGAGGATTCCAGTGCTGGAACAAAGGAGTACGTGCATGTGCGTGTACAGCAGCACAATGGGAGGAAAACCTTGACCACACTGCTAGGGTTGAAGAAGGACGTCAGCTATAACAAGATACTCAAAGACCTAAAGAAGGAATTTTGCTGTAAGCTTGCACATGTTTCTGCTGGGGGGATCGTTGCTAGAGGGAGGAAGATTTTGCGAAGTTCGTCAAATCTCAGGACAAAGAGATCGAGGAACTCAAGTATGAGAGAGAAGTTGGTGAAAACTTACGAGGACAAAAGGAAGACGACTTTGAGAAGATTCAACAGGAAGAGCGGGAGAAGGTGAAACAATCAAATGCGCAGCGAGATCAAACAATCTCTCCAATTTCTTGTCAAGTGTCAAGAATAGGAAAATTGGCGGCAATGAAAAGTACCGTTTACGAACATTATGTTTTTGTTTACATCTTCTATTTCAAGTGGTATTACTCTTGCCTAGTTAGGAACATATTTTTTTGACCTTTGAGAAGCATTGATTTTAATATGCCACCGTTGGAACTTTGAAATCTCCCTGCGCATTTACAATACCTGAAGTACTCAAAATATGCTTCATATTTAGTGCATGATGATGGGGACTATCGTAAACATAGAGGAAGTACCAAATGCATGTGCTATTGTCCACAGTTTAACTGGAGAGTTAGATACTGTATTGTGCATGTGGCTACTATCTAATGTTTTTGTTTACATCTTCCATTTTGAATGATATTACTCTTACCTAGTGAGGAACAGATTTTTTACCTTTGAGAAGCATTAATTTTAATGCTACCGTTGGAACTTTTCTTATGCTATATCAATCTTTAGTGACGTAATCTGATGCCATCTGATTGATGCTGTTTTCAAATTGGCTCGTCATTTTTGCCTTTCCTTCTCTTACACGGCACATGTTTGCATAAAAGGCCCTTCCATCTCTCTTGTCTTGATCCTCCTTTTACCCATGCCCCTCCTGGTGTTTGGCATTGCAGTTGGTGTGTTCAAAAGAAGTTACAATCTGGTGTGCATGCTGTGCATGTAAGATTTGAGTCCTGGAAGCTAGAGAGGTGGACTCAGATCATTAAAGTAACTCTCACGTGCAGATTTTCCTTCTCTGTAATCAATTCCAGTTGTGTATGTAAATAACACCAACTACCGTAAAAAATCACGGATAATATTCAAAACCACGGGAACGACACTCGTGCATAGACGGAGGGGTACCACCTAATGCATTTTAATTTTTAGGGTCAGGGCAGGTGAGTGACAAACTAGGGCCAGAATGGCAAGGAAAGTTGCAAAACCTTCGTTTAAAAGATGTGTCAAGTTAAACAAAATGTTTGGTTGGACAATTGTGGTTCCATTAGAATAATTCATATTGTGCATTTGCGGCTTACTATTGGAGTAATCTATGTAAGTGTTATTCTTAAAGTGTTTTATTATGGTTTCATGCAAAAAAAATAGGTTGATATCCTGTAAGGGTTTTTTCAGAATTCGGAGGACGGGCCTTTAACAACACCCTTAAAGACCCCCTCAAAACCCCCAAACTGACGTAGTTTGGCAGTAGAGGGGCTGCTGTCCCACCCAAGACAGCAGGCCCCCTGGACTGGATCCACCTTTAAGTTCCATGGATTGCCTTTGATTGCTAGCAAGAATATCAGACAACTTACTCCCCTATTAAAGGAGACACCAATCTTAACTAAAAATCCTTGGCAATTTAGAAGCATAACCAAAAAAACTCTATTTTGCCCTAACAGTGCGACAATAAAGTTTGTTGTTTTGTATAGTATCTTACTTTCCCGATTAAGATGTTGATATTTGTTGCAATGAGAATTATTCGATTGCCTTATCATTCTTTCTGAAGCTGTTAAGCAATGTCATTGTTGCTAAGACGGTACTGCTTTTCTCTTCCTTCTACGCTTGATATTACTTATTACATGGCCCCTGACAGATATCCAAATTCCTGAGATCAAGGACAAACTACATAGCAATCAATGTGGGTACCCTAAGAGCTCCAAACGTAGAATCTTGGCCGTTCTTCCACCAGGCACTGCACTAAATCACAGATGTTGTTGTTTATGATTCTTTTGCCCTTTAAGAGAAGCATCAAAAGACTCAAGACTAAGTTTAAGGACCCACATTTCAACTTACTTCTTGTTCTTCTTATGTTTCTTCTTTTACAAGAATGTTGAAGCACATATTAAAAGCTCTTTTATTGTGATGAAAAATGAAAGTTGCTTTACTTGCTTAGTTGTTATCCCAATTGTTCAATTGTAGTGTGTCGCACCAATTTGGAAAAAAACAAACTCCGATTGAGATGGTTCTCTTTTTTGTGGAGAGAGAGTGTGTGTTAAACAGAGAAAGAACAAATCTGTTGTGGTAAGCGCAATTTGTTGTCATATTTGTCAAACTCTTGGGGCAAGGAGATACCATATACATTGGGCAAATATGCAAAATCCTAAAAAGTACTCCACCTAACATATGGGAAAATGCCACCTAAGTGGGGTCGAGTGACCCCACTTGACCCCTCTCTCTCCGCCCCTGGTTGCATGTGAGGAGCCAGGAGATAAATGGTGAAGGGGAAGAAAAGGGGTGGCATTTTTTCGGAAAATTTGAAGATTATGCTTGGGTAGTCTAAAATTATGTTGTACTCTTAACACAAGGGAGTGAGGTGAACTTGCTATGAATTTGAATGGAAAATGTGAAGGTGCACATAAGTCCACAAAACACAAGGTGTTACGTGCTTATAAATGAAGGCGAGGGGGGCAACTGGCACATTGGCTAAACCTCGTGAGGTCTTAGTGATGTTTTGCAGTTGCTAATTAGGATGAGGGATTTTGATTCACAATATTGTAGAAGTAAAAGGGAAAAGAAAAAGATCTAATATAATGATTTTGTGCACGAAGCAAAGGAAAAAAGATTTTGCGAATTATTCTTCATAAATGTGGATCTGTGACTATTTTTTCTTCGTCAGAGCATGCAACTCTACTGTAGTTTAAATCCAGTACCAAAAATGTTGATTTGGATATTTCTCTTTCCTCTAATAGATGTCTTATTCAACAAATAAAACAACATCATTGATTTGGATATTTCTCTCTCCTCTAATAGATGTCTTGTTCAACAAACAAAACAACATCATTGGGTCATTGCACTTTACCACGAAATGAAGTTGGGGGGAAAAAAAAGATGGGGCCATGGGGTACTACTGTGAGGAAAAAAAGAGATGGAATAGGGTGTCTATTGTGACAATTTGTTAGCTAGCATACATGCTTGTGACGTTTGAATTTAGGTAGGCATATTACCACATGAATAGATGTCTACAAATTTCCTTTTGGCATGGCAATTTTAGTTTCATGGTTTCAAGAATGTGCTTTTGGAATATATTTTGGGCCTCTTGAAGGCCAGCTGCAAGAAATCTCTGATGAATGTTCTTGGCTTGTTTGTTTTGATTTGTGTGCCTACAACTTTGTGTCTCCATTTGTTTTAAATTCTTTGATACTCCCTCTGTCCCATTTTGTTGGTCCCTCAGTGGAAACCAACTTACTAAGGAAGCGTAATAATTACTTGTACTTTTTTTTTTAACTTCCAAATTTTGCCCATTGATGGGATGTTTTTTTAATATTCTAACCTATTTAAAGTAAAAGAAAAGGAGGGGCAAAAGGGGAACATGGCATTGAATTTTTGGAAACTTCTTTAAATGGACAATCTTTTGGGGACATCCCAAACTGGAATAGTGGACCATCTTTGAGGGATGGAGGGAGTAAATAGCTTGGGTTTTCGCACGTGAGTGGGAGTGCAGTCATTGACTTTTAATTGTTTGACTGGATGTGCATTGGATTGGATAATATATATATCCAAGTAATCATCCATTTGGTGTTTCATATTATTTTGATCTGATGATGAAGTTTCTTCCATGTGCACTTGGGTGGTGCATTGAATGGGTATGGCTCCATTATATCAGTCCCATTTATGGTCAGACCAGCTTTTCTTTGTTCATGTTTTCCTGTAATTTGAACTCTTATGTTGTATGGTATTGAACATTTGCAATGATTCTTGCAGCTTCAAGCATATTTTCTTGCTCTGGAGGATATTATGGACAACTCGCACACACGCCAAGGTCAGCCATGTTGGTTGAGAGTGCCAAAGGTGTGTGAGTATATATTGTGAGAAATTATGTTTCTCTTTCATGTATTTTCTTAATCCTAACTAACATGGTTGTAATATTAGTTTCCAAATGACCAAGATATGAAATTCTGTAACTACTTTTTGTTGGTGGTGGGTTTGATCGCTGCAAATGATGGCATTGTAGTCCGCAATCATATTCCAACAATTCTCAAAAAGTATTTCAAAGGAAAGGCCTAATTATGTGGATCTGCTGGATCTATTCAATGAGGCTGGGTTATCTGTCAATAGAAGAGGGCTAATTGAGAGGTCATGTACTATTTAGGATGCTTGGAACTAGTCTTGACCATGTTTGCCCAGGTAGAATTTGAAATAGCCCATGGACAGATGATAGATTTGATAACCACAATTGAAGTAGAGAAAGATTTAGCTAAATATTCAATTCCTTTGTAAGAGAGAATTCCCAATAATTTCCTTTCTAATTTGATCTTAATGCGTTATTTAGTTACCGTTGTGTTTTTTGTGCAGTCACCATAGGATTGTTCAGTACAGAACCGCTTACTACTCTAATAAAGACCCGGTAAGTTTCTGGCTTGTTCTTGCTCGTTAGAAAAGATACGAAGTAATGGCTATAGTTGTATCTATTGCTCATAGAATGGTTTAGAGCTTTGGCTAGGAAGGCACGTCAGCTTGTTGGCTTATTGATTACCTGTTTTCCTGCTTAGCTATATAGGAGCCTCATGTCTGTTTTCATAATCTCTGATGCAACTGTGTTCTTTTTTTTTCAGTATTCTCTTTACAAGACGGATATGTTTCCAAGAGTTGTTTGTATGTATTTCTCCCAGAAATGACACAATGGTCTCTCTCTCTCTCTCTCTCTCTCTCAAATACTCTTGCACTTATGGTAGAATGTTTTTACTTTGTTCATAGATACGACCATTGTAATCTCAAATGATCCAAATATAAACATTTCTTGCATTGGATATGGATGAAAACCAATATTTATCTTCTGAAATATGTTTCTATCAAAATCCCAAACATATCATCTCATATATTACTTCTTCTTGGATTAGTCAATACAGATAACTAATCTGGACGCATATCTGAATATCCTAAAGTTTGAGTTTAGGGAAGGTCCGACTCTTAGACATGCATATTGTACCCGACTAACCAGCTACATGCTATTACATGATTTAGTACTTCACATAAATAAGCTTTTATGAGTGCTTTCTAATTATAGGCACATGACAGGTAGCAGAACAAGCGAATTTCTTGTGGAACAACGAACACAGCGCGAGCTTGATTGCCCAGAACCAGCAAGTGATTTGGCTACTCATTTTCGAAGCATTGGAGAGGAATATGCAGAGCCACTGGAACCAGGCGGTTCATGGGCTGACTAGCAATGTGCGAAGAATGTCTCTAGAGATGGACACAGAGCTGTTTGAAGAATGGGACCCACAGTATGCAGAGAGAGAAGCTGGGTTCCGTGACTTGGAAGAGGAGTGCGAGTTGAATCGGAAGAGACTGGTATAGTTTTTTTTTTCCCTCCCTTTTTTGACGTGTTTGAAAGTTACCAACTCGAATTATTCTGTGGTGAACTCTGGCCTGCAGCTCCCATATATCCAAAGCTAAGAATTAAAAATCCTTAATACACTCATTGTTTTTGGTGCTGATAATCCCGTAGAATTCATATAAATATTGGATGCCCAATTACATTAAAGGAAGCAAGCGCTCTGGGGGTTCATTTCATTTTGAATTGTGGAAGTTATTAGTAGCTTGAGGCTTGTATAGACTTATTTTAGGAAGCAAAATTTTCTTTGAGGATTATTGCAAACGAAAGGATGAGATCTATTTTTGGGTAGATGGGGAGCAACAGGTGCAATACAATGCATAGTAATCTAATGTGGATGCTTCATTACGTAAATTGCATATATGATTTCTGACACTATTCAAGGCTACTGTAATCTAAAAATATCACCCAAACAATACATAGACAGAATACTAACAATACGTAGACAAAACACTATAGGGATGCTTCATTACGTAAACAGCCACAAGACTTCGTCCGTTGTGGTCGATTTTAGTAATTGTTTTTCTCATTTTTGTGTCTGTATAACGAGGAGGTAAAATTGTCTACCAAGTAAGCCTTTGTACCTTTGTGCTTGCTTTGATAGAATGACCAGCAATGGCTGTGGATTTCATTAATTTAGTGGAAATTACTGATATTTATGTTCGCTTAGACAGATTTATTTTGTCCCACAAACATTTGATCCTACCAAGACACCACGGTCCAATAGAAAAAAGACTTGTACTCAGAGTTTGTGAACCACACTTTTGTCTGTCAAATTTCAATGGTCATTGGGTGTGGTTTGTTTCTGATTATTGAAGGTCATTTGCTAGTAGACGGAAAAATTGGTTCTGAGGAAATTAGTTGATAAGCGTGTAAGCTAGCCCGAATCACTCTGGGTTATCGGAAAAATTGGTAGTGCAAATTTATGTACCTCCTTGACCCTAGTACTCCCAGAATGTCCTCTAAGCAAGAGCATTGTATGATTTACTTTTCTTCTTTCTTCATGATAGTACGTGGAACATGCAGCATATGTGGAAAGTGGAAATAGACTCTAATGGTTGAACCAGGAAAATTTGATCTTCTAGTTTATTTCAGAGCTAGATCTTTGTATTACCTCTCTCGTGGCTCTCGTGTATCCGTTTCTTTTTCAAATGTTCCAGGAATTTGATTAGTAATTGTTTTTCCATAGTTTTACACATGATCCCATGGAACAGCTAGCAAAGAAGAATATCAGAGTGTACCTAATAAGGATTCAAATCCTTACTATCAAGAACAAAGAGTACAACCGTGTCACCTGTGCTCATCAATATATTATGGGCGTCAGGACTTCTGTTCTCATCCTCAGAATGCTGAGGCTTATGGTTGCAAACGAACTGAGCTGCTCACGAGCAGTTCGTGGCTCGGCTCGATAAGTAATTGAACTAAGCTGGGGCTCGATTTTCTGGCTCGTTTGGTTAATGAGCTCGCTAGAGCTCGGTTTGGCTTTGATTGTATAGGCTCGGCTCGTTTAAGGAGGCTCAACAAATAAATTACCCTGGCTCGGCTTGTTTCTGACCGAGCTGAGCTCGAGCTCAATTTTCCGGCTTGTTTACTTAACGAGCCGAGCTCGAACGCTACAAAGCTCGGCTTGGCTTGTTTGCACCCCTAGGCCTCTGGGTACTGAACGATTAGTATTGTAATCATAATTTATCAAGTTCTGCATGCATAATTCAAACGAGCACAACAATTCCAAATATTTATGAAGGTAAAAGCAATATTGCTCGATTCCATCTCAAGACAATATGTCACTTGCAAAAGTAGATGGGGTTTGGGTGGGGATAGCAATTTACTGCACTATATGACATTGCGTATTCATTATTGGGTCTTTGGAATTTACGATGTGCTAAATGATTTCCGATCTCAACAGTTTCAAACACTTGCTATTTCAGGGGGTCTGTATTACTAAGAGCCAACCAGCAATGGCATGTGAATCTCCTGTATACTCAATTAGGTAATTTTGTAGTATTGAGAATTGATGTTGCCATGTGGCAACTTCCCCCAAATATTATGCATATCAAATTGGAAGTCTCCTCGACTTCATTCAAATTTCACATTGTTATTTCATGTTCCCTTTTATGTTAATTTACCTTTCCAATCTGCTTTGCTAAACCTTGGAGTAATCTATGTTAGTGTCATTCATTGTGACTGCTTTTGTAGTGTGCCGGTCTTTTTGTTGGCATAATTTACTCTTATGGAAGGGTTTCTCCTAAAGAATGCGACTAATGATGCAGATGAGAGGGCCCGATGAGCGATGTGGTCATTGTAAGCTGCAATGATGATTAAAAGACATGTCATGGATGAAAGCTGCGACGACGAATAGTGGACATGTTTGCAGCATTGGGCATGAAAGAGGTGGATCCCATTTGCTTTCAATAGCTGTCGCCGTTGGTGACAAACTCAAGGGATTATTTGCCAGGTGAGTAGCAATACCAATTGGTTAAACATTATTGTAGGATTTGTATACAATGGGTATAGGGCCATCACGTGGTGTTGTGGACCCACTTCCGCCAACACGCTACTCAATCTTCAGCATGTCCTTCTCAATCTGAAATGAACTGTCTTTCGTTCAAAAGAGTTACGGCAACACTTGTGCATGCAAAAGGATTTTCCTCTCCACTTCTTAAGTGAGTTGGGAGCGTTGAGCACTAGGTGTAACTTCTTAACTGCAGGTGATCAGTGCTATTTGTGGGTTTAAATTTTTGTGGCTTGTGCTCTATAGATTCACCCAGGTATAATTTTCATGACTTGATTTTCGTTATGTGAAATCTTTCTTTTGTTCTTAGAAACAGACCTTCCATGGCTAGATTTTAGGGCTTCATAAATTTGCGCTTTTGTGGCTTTGATGAGTGTGACCTTTCACTAAGCATTGTGTTTTGAGTCCCTATGATCCCAAAAGTTAGCTGTTGTTCATCACCTTCCACCTTTTCCCAATCCGCAGAACAGCAAGGAATACGTTATGAGCAGTGTTGACATGATTACCTGATATAAGGGGATGAGGCTTCCTATTTACTGGAATATAGAAGTTGCTCAATTACAGTTTGTGAAGTGACAGGACTCCAACAAAAGACATGTCGGGGATGAAAGCTGTGACGATGAACAGAGGACATGTTTGCAGCATCAGGCATGAAAGAGGTGGATCCCATTTGCTTTAAATAACCTCTGCGCTCTGAGGCGGCTGAGAAGAAGCGAGATACTGCAAATCAGGTTTGGGGTTCCAAACCTGGAGGTCAAGGTCTGTGAGCAGATTAAGCTGTACATTAATGTTGTACATCTGCCTGTGGTTTTCAGTTGTAGCTTCTGGTTCATTTATCCTGTTTGAGGTTTACTTCGATTATGCATTCATTTAATGCATGCTAATCTGCATTTTCTTTAAAACTAGCTGCCATATTGATTGTCGATAGTTCTGCTACCGAGATGTACTCATTTTTGCTTGTCTTATTGGATGTCTTTGTTTTTTGCTAAAATTGGACACACACACAGATCCCTGCTTGTCTTTGATTTGTGAAGATAGATCACTAAGTTTGAAAAGTTCTACGGTGACGCTAGTAAGTATTTCCTTTTGTGCGAGAAAGATAATATACAATTCCTGTTTAGCCATTTTTTCAAATCTTTCCAGCTTCTACACTGCTATTGAAATAGTTGACGGAAGTTTGTAACCTGGACTCAATATACTTCCGTTTGGCTTTTCTTTGATCTATATATTGGCCTTTTTTTTTTAAAATTTTGGGTTCAAGGAAGCTGTCCTGAATTGTTGCAAGATCTTCCTGTTTTATACCCTATCCCTCGTGGCTTTCCCATATCTGTTTCTTTTGCAATTTCTTTAGGAATTTGATTTTTTTTTTTTCAATCACCTTAGACAACATTCCTTGGAGCGGTGAAGGAGAATATCAAAGTTTACCTAATTAGGATTCAAATCCTTACTATCAAGAACAAAGAGTACAACCGTGTCACCTCAGCTCATCAATATATTATGAGGGTCAGGACGGCTATTCTCATCCTCGGAATACTCAGGCCTCTGGGTACTCGACGGTTAGTGTATTCTAATCATAATTTATCGAGTTTCTGCATGCATAATTCCATTGAACGAGCACAACTATTCCAAATATTTATGAAGGAAAAGGCATTGATATTGCTAAATTTCATCTCAAGACAATATGTCACTTGCAAAAGTAGATGGGGTTTGGGTGGGGTTAGCAGTTTACTGCACTATATGACATTGCATCTTCATTATGGGGTCTTTGGAATTTAGGATGTGCTAAATGATTTCTGATCTCATCAGTTTAACAAGGAAGGGGGAGAAGATGATCCACGAAGTGCTTCAAGAGGAAATTGGTGGCAAGGTAGGATCTTTTGTCCATTTCAAATGTTCATGGAAAACTGATAGTAATAGGATCGATCCTCGGTATACTCAGGCCTCTGGGTACTCGACGGTTAGTGTATTCTAATCATAATTTATCGAGTTTCTGCATGCATAATTCCATTGAACGAGCACAACTATTCCAAATATTTATGAAGGAAAAGGCATTGATATTGCTAAATTTCATCTCAAGACAATATGTCACTTGCAAAAGTAGATGGGGTTTCAAATGTTCATGGAAAACTGATAGTAATAGGATCGATCTGCGGTATACTGAACATAAATACTTGCTATTTCAGGGCAACTAGGTAATCTTTTAGTATACTGAATTGATGTTGCCGTGTGGTAACTTCCCCCATATATTATGCATGTCAAAGTGGAACTCTCCTCCACTTTATTAAAATTTCACATTGTTATTTCATGTTCCCGTTACGTTAATTTACCTTTCCAATCTGCTTGGCATCATATCTCAATTTTTATAAATTCCTCTCCATGGAATTTCCATTATTGACATGCATATTGTACCCGACTAACCGGCTACATGCTATTACATGATTTAGTACTTCACATAAATAAGCTTTTACGAGTGCTCTCTAATTATAGGCACATGACAGGTAGCAGAACGAACGATTTTCTTGTGGACAAACACATAGCGAGCTTGATTGCCCAGAACCGACAAGCGATTTGGCTGCTCATTTTCGAAGCATTGGAGAGGAATATACAGAGCCACTGGAACCAGGCGGTTCATGGGCTGACTAGCAATACGCGAAGAATGTCTCTGGAGTGGACACAGAGCTGTTTGATGAGTGGGACCCGCAGTATGCGGAGAGAGAAGCTAGGTTCCATGACTTGGAAGAGCAGCGCGAGTTGAATCGGAAGAAACTGGTATAGTTTTTTTTTTTTTTTTTTCCTTTCTTTTTTGACGTGTTTGAAAGTTACCAACTCCAATTATTCTGTGGTGAACTCTGGCCTGCAGCTCCCATATATGTAAAGCTAGTATCTTACTTTTTGTTTATTATGGAGTTGGCAAAGCTAAGAATTAAAAATCCTTAATATAGTCATTGTTTTTGGTGCAGAAAAATCCCTTAGGATCTGTGAACCACTTTTGTCCGTCAAATCTCAACGATTGTTTGGTGTGGTTTGTTTCTCAGAAAAATTGGTCATTTGCTAGTATACAGAAAAATTGGTTCTCAGGAATTTGATTAATTGCGGTTCCATAGTTTGACTTTTACTTTTACACAAGATCCCATAGAACAGCAAAGAAGAATATCAGAGTGTACCTTATAAGGATTCAAATTCTTACTATCAAGAACAAGGAGTACAACCGTGTCACCTCACCTCATCAATATATTATGGGGGTCAAAGACGTCTATTCTCATCCTCAGAGTACTCAGGCCTATGGCTGCAAACGAACCGAGCTGCTTGCGAGCAGCTCGTGGCTTGGCTCCTTAAGGCTCAGCTCGATAAGTAATTGAGCTGAGCTCGAGCTCGATTTTCGGGCTCATTTGGTTAACAAGCTCACTAAAGCTTGGCTTGGCTTGATTGTATAGGCTCAGCTAGTTTGAGGAGGCTCAATGAGTAAATTACCCTGGCTCAGCCGCTCAGCTCGTAAAGGGCTCGGTTTTTTTATGATCGAGCTGAGCTCAAGCCCGATTCTTCGGCTTGTTTGCTTAACGAGCCGAGCTCGAACACTACAAAGCTCGGTTCGGCTCGTTTGCACCCCTAGGCCTCTGGGTACTAGAAGATTAGTGTATTGTAATCATAATTTATCAAGTTTCTGCATGCATAATTCAAACGAGCACAACTATTCCAAATATTTATGAAGGTAAAAGCAATATTGCTAGATTCCATCTCAAGACAATATGTCACTAGCAAAAGTAGATGGGGTTTGGGTGGGGATAGCCTCATAACAGTCAGGGACTGCAATCAGGCTTATCGCCTAACGTGTTTTGTGATATATTCTCTCTCGGATTTGTCCTCGTTCACCATGCATTTAGTAAACCTTTGAGGGTACATAAAAAAAAAGGAAGATTAGTAGAAAGGGAGAAAAAGAAAAGATTTGGAAAGCACAAATGGCAAAAATGTTTTTTACTACAACGTATTATCTTTGCCATGCGTCCAATATATTTTTGGCTGCTCTTTATTTCAAAGCTGATAATCAACATGTTGCAGGGATATGCTGGTCCTTTTGAATCTGCAAATGTGATTCTCTCCTCCTAAAACAAAATTTTTCGACAGAATTATAATTGTTGCTTGTCATACATAATAAGGTCACCCCATGAATGGATTTTGCTTGCTGGACATTGAAAAGCTCAAGCAATGTTGAAAAGTAATGCTCTAAATGAAAATTCACTTGCAAATTATTTAGGTGAAGTTATAAAATTGATGCCTTGCTTTTGTAAAGGGCATCAAAACAAAATAATGTACGTAGCACGAGTTTGAATCATGAGAATTAGGTCGTATCCTTCATATATTAAAACAAAATAATGTATGAAGCGCCATTTGATATGGCGTTACTGGCATTTTAGCACCTGAAGAAGTAGCTTGCCTTCCAGAGCAAGAAAAAAAAAAAGCACTCTTTTTTTTTTTTTAGCCTCAAGAAACATAAAACTAAATCATACATCGTTTTGCGAAGGCATAAGCTGCCTTCACAACCTGCCTCGGAACTTTATACACACAAACAAAAGAAAAACACTTAGCCAAATACATAATGTCTGTCAAAACCGACTGGACAAAAATATCTACACTTTCTTGAGCAGCCAGCCCTTTCAAAACAAGCAAACAATCAGTGAAAATTTCGACACCACGCAATCCTCCACTTCTTGCACACTCCAAAGCTTTGAGGACCGCAAGAGCCTCCGTCATAAAGGCTGAATTTGCAAAAACTCTACAAGTTCCCTTCACCTGATCCAGCTCCAAGCGTCCCATCCCACACCACGCACCTTCCCAAAAAAATTTCTTCCAGGCCCCATCCACCACAAATTTTGCCATCTCCTGCTCTTTTTGTCCCTGCGTCCCAGCCTGCAAAATAACCTTATGGAAACCGGATGAGCACACCATTCCATGGCTCTGCATAACCAAGCTATTCTGCTCTTGGGCCTTCCTTCGTAATAACCTGCAAACAGAATGATACAAAAAAAATACGCCTCCTTTACCGCTTGCAAAACATCCACCTAAACTTGCCGGAAAACATAACTATTCCAACCACACCAAATGTTCCACAAAATACAAACGCGCTCTTTTAATTCATGGAAAAAGTTAGAACTTTTTTTTTCAAAAAAAAAGGTACTTGCGTTTTTTTAATTTATTGTTTGGTGAACTGGACTATCATTTTAGGAAGGAAGGAATATGGTACAAGGAGAATCTCAAAAAAAGAAAGAAAGAGTAGACTAGTTCTATTTGTTAATTAAAAATTGAGGACTTCTATAAAACAGAAAAAAATAATTCCCAAACTCCTCCCCAGAAAGCGCTACTAGCTTCTCTAGAGGCGTTTGATGTGGGGTTACTGACACTCTAACGATTGAACAAGTAGCTTTCCTTTTATGGCAAAAAAAAGAAAGAAAAGAAAAGAAAAGAAAAGAGCTCTTTTAATTCATGGACAAAGTTTGAACTTTGTTTTAGAAGAAATGTATATGACATATTTCTAATTTATTGTTTTACGAAGCGGGCTATAATTTTAGGAAGGAAAGAATATAATCCTAGCAAGAATCTCGGAAAAAAAAAAAAACAAAAAAGAAGAAAGAGTACTATTTCTATAAGGAAATTAAAAATGGGGGCTTCTATAAAACAAGAAAAAAAAAATTCCCCTAGCGCCGCTCGATTTGGCATTACTCTAGTGCCTCCGCTACTAGCTTCCCTAGTACTGTGTTCGATACAACGTTACTAACACATTCCTTGAAGGATGTTATTATAAACCCCGAGGGTTGGAAAACTTTTTAGTGTACCACTTAGCGTGGTAGCATACCACGCGCCCATAAAGGCTGTCCAAAAATGTATTGGACGGTGGAAGGGTTTAGGAGATAGACATCTGTGATTTGCGCTTGGGCACCACGTCGTACGGTGCCCGCTCAGTACTGAAAAATTTCTCTTGAGGGTCCTTGTTCTTTTAAGAGTAATTCACCCTCAGCTATACCTCTTTTATCCAAACACCCCTTAAACTAATTTAACCTATGACGAGACCCCTCATCTATTTAAATTTATCATCGACACCCCTTCTGTTAGCATTTTGTCCACTTCTATTACTAAATGTAAGTTTTCTTTCCAATATTGTCTTCCCCTACATTTCGATATCATTACTAAGTCTTCATACCAAATTGAAATTAAATACGCCACATCAGAGAATAATAATACCAAACCAGTTATCTTCCTTACATAAGAATATCAAATTAGTGAATCTGCCATTAAAATGGATTTTCGGGTTTTACGTAATACCACCTCAATCACAAATTCAAGCTCGGGGAAGAAAGGAGGAGGAGGGATTCCACATAAAATTCGCACATTATATATATAAATAGGCGGCTCTGCTAACACTTATTTTGAGACACATTTATTTTGGGGGTCTCACCGTGATGTTCTGAACCGTTGATCTTGTTTAAATGAGTAAAATAAAGGGCCCTACAAAAAATTAGCTCAATTGAATATCTATAAGTGTTTGATCCAAACAGTTTTGCAGAAAATTGTGACAGGAATACGATGGTCAGATTCAGATCTGAATGATCAAAGTGTTGGCCGCCTGAAGCCCCGCCCCCCTTTTCTTTACAAAATTGTTTGAATCAAACCTTAACGATATCCAATTGAGCTAATTTTTTGCAGGGCCCTCTATTTTATTCATTTAAACAAGATCAACGGTTCAGAACTTCACAAGGGGACTTAGAAATGTGAGGTGTCAAAATGTGTCAAAGGAAGTGTTAGCGGAACCGCCCCTATATATATACACCATTAAAATTCATACAGTAAAATTCATACATAAAATTCCCAATTAAAAATACACCATCTTTGTGTCCACCAAGCACATAGAAAAGTGTGGTCCACCTTTCATGGCTAAACGGAATCTAGAGAGAGAGAGAGAGAGAGAAAGACGCATAACTCTCTATGATCAAGAGCAACAAAATCCAACAATAGAAAACGATGAATTTCACCACATATAGAAGTCATCAATGAAGGGATACTTTCAAAAATACCAAATTGCAAATCTCTCTCTCTCTCTTGTTCTCTATATTAAATGAACAACGATAGTAACATTAAAAACCCTTGTCTCCTCATGGGAACACCGGATCCAAAAATTGCAAAAAAAGAAAAAGAAAAAAAGAACCGAATATGTACATGTTTGTGTAATGATGATACTCAAATGAAAAAACAAAAACCATAGGGCTTCTAATTTCGGACCTAATTAAAACCCATGAACCTTGATTAGGGCTTCTCCACCTTCTTCTCTTCGTAAGACCCATGGAACATGGATCTCTGTTTTTTGGAAATCTCTCTGCTCTTCTTGTGTGGGTTTTTCTTTTAGGAGCAGAAAGAGGAGAGATAAAGGGAATGGGAATCGATATATATAATGAAGAGCATAAATGTCTTTCACCTCATTTTTTTTAACGGAGTTAGAGCTTTTACACCTTTTCGATAGTTAAAAGGTCTCGTTGTATGTTGAGTTCTCCAATAGATTTTATTAAAAATTTGATAAAATCAAGCCCTTAATTTTATCCATTGGTGAGGAGAGTTGATAAAATCTGTAAATTTTTTAATGCAAAAATCTACAAATTTTATCAACTTTTTTCACCAATAGATAAAATCAAGAGCTTAATTTTATCAAATTTTGATAAAATCCATTGGAGAACTCACTATAAATTAGTTTGGGGGTATCGGTATAGATGTATAGTTGAGGGATGTATAGTTGAGGGGTGTCCAGGTGAATTACCCTTCTTTTAAATAAAACCCTTCGCGTCTCTCTCTCTCTCTCTCTCTCACCCAGAAATCCTCCTTCCAACCAAAGAGTGCACCTTCAACTGTCCAATCCTCCACGGCGGCCTCCCCTGCAACTCCATCACTGAACTCGTCTCCGAAAGTGAGTAAGGGCTTTGTACGTGAAGCTGAATCATGAGGTCATCAGGCAATGAAGGTGAAGAAGATGGAGAGGACGAGGAAGGTGGAATCAGCACCTATCTAAAATCCAAAAACCCTTGTTTTTGGAACCATCGGATCAGTGATCTACCAGAGGTTTATTCATCTCGTCAACCATAATCATCAGATTTCGCATTTCCTTTGCCATATGTTTTGGACGCAGAAACAACACCGGTCACTTAAAAAGGCATGGGCTCGGTATGAAGAAACATACCGACAAAACCCTTAGGTTATAGTAGAAGAGAGGCTTCCTGGCTTCCAAAACTCTTATTTTGTTTTCAAAAACGATTTTTTTTCCCACCAATTGTGAAAACAGAAACCAAAACCTCTTTTACCTAGTTTCTATGTTTCATAATTTCTTTTTCATGGTTCAATTGCAATTTTCTTAATAGTTTCAGACTTATTTTTTTCAACTTGTAAATTTTTTAATTCTTATAGTTACATTTGTAGAAGCCTAACATGAAGAAATTTCCATGGTTTCGAAAGATTATAGTAACAATATGAAAGATTAATCTATGAATGAACTATATAGTGGACATTGATGGTAGGGATTTTACGTAGGTCTACTGTAAACGTAGAGGACGAACCAAATGCATTGGAGATTGCTTGAATCTCCCTGCGCATTTTCAATGACATTAAGTACTCAAAACAAGCTTCGTATATTGTGCATGATAGGGATTATCCGTAGTTCACCGTAAACATGGAGGATGTACCAAATGCATGTACTATTATTTGCAGTTTAGCCGTAGAGTAAGATACTTTATTAAGTGCATGTGTCTACTACTTCCTAACCTTCTTAATTTATAAAATTATAGTATTTGTATTTTTGGTGAAAGAATATATAACTAACAAAATTACAAGAATTTAAACAAACCATAAATTCTTAGCTTAAAATTTCTTAAGAAAGCCTTAGAGATAACAATTTCTTTTGCTATTGGGTTTATGATATCTAACTAGTTATCATAGGTGGGGGGAAGGGACTAACTCATCACTTTGCATTATCTGGATGTAGAAAACCAGCAAGATAGGATATATTGATCCTATCATTCTAGCAATGGAAATTTATTTTGCATAAACAAAAGAAAAACCAATTGGATTCTAAGTTGTGAAGCAAAATATGGAAAAAAGATGTGGATAGAAGGGGGAGTTCGCTTGAACCCCCTCAACCATTGGCGGAGGCATATAGGTACAGGTTGGATCATTTAAGTCCACTCATTTTGATTTTTCACAAGAATATTTGATATTTCATAATCAAATTTTGTAATTTTTACCCCACAAAAAATTTGTAAATTGTCCCATATTGGTTCAAATGCATAAAAATCACTTGCACTATATTTTTTCGATAGTAATAAAGCTATCAAACGAGATACATATTGAATATATATAAAATCATACATTTGAAAATATATTTAAATATTGTTTTGAAGTGTTGCGAATAGTGAAAATAGGCAAAAAAATTGGGACTGAGAGAGTACTACATAACCTTGGTAATCGTAGCCCTCTCATTTCTAAATTGAAGGTAAATGGTAGTTGCTCCTAGTGTCAAATTAGGTAACATATACACAAGCAATGGCAACAAAGTAATTAATGAGACAGATCAGTGATAGTGCCCATGGATCAAATCTCCATGTATAAGAAAAAAATCGAATTGCGCGCAAGTCCCTTCGTCCATTCTTTAGTGTGTTGCTTCAGAAATCCAACTTATTAAAGAGACATCATCATTAGACCTTTCACATCAACTTTTACCTTCACTTTACACTTTGATCAGGTAAATTTATTCTCTAAGTCTGCTAATATCACTTTTTGGGGGATCTTCTTTCTTTTATTAGGTGTTTGTTTCCGCCAAGGAAGAACCAGATCTCCCAATTTGTCCTGCCATGGATGGTTTACTGAGCGTTCATAAACGCATTGTTGATGTGGACAGTGATTCAGCTAATGGTCCATCTGGTGCTGGTGGGATAGTTTGCACAAGGCTTCTAGTGGCAGCCAATGATTTCTCATGGTTGTGACTCATCAGAATCAAAAACATCTATTGCAGTTTGGGAACCATTTTTTGAAGCGTTATCTGTATGCTTCTCTCAAGGTTTCCTTCTTGTTCCAGTTCCCGGGGATGAGCTTGGGGTTTGATTTCTTTTCTTGAAGTGCATCTTCTTTGCATTTATGGATGTTCAAAGGAGTGACTTAGCACCAATGATTTGATTGATCCAGGAGCAGCAAAGAAAGATGCAGAACAAGCTGCTGCATTCGCGGTGGTCAGGTGTCCTACATTAAGATGGAGAGGAAAAGGAAGGTGAAATCAGGACCAATCTAAAATCCAAAAAGCCTTGTTTTTTGGACCATCGGATCAGTGATTTACCAGAGGTTTGTTCGACTCATTAATCATCTGATTTCGCCTTTCCTTTTCTTATCTGGGAGTTTTATGTTGTTTTTTCATCACTCAATCATCTCTATCTGCACCGGTTCATTTCAAAAAAAGAAATACTATCAAAGTACAGATATGGATCATTTGATCCAATTGATCTGTACACACTAATATGATTTGCTAGAGCTGTTGATCTGACCACATTGATATGATTTGCTACAGCCCAACAACATCGGAAACAAACTCCAAAAAAACAACTAGAAATCACCCGATATGAAGAATTTTACTCAAATTGCCTGAACTCTCCCAAGAACTCATCATTGAGATTCTATTGCGATTACCTGTCAAGACATTGGTTCGGTTTAGAAGAGTTTGCAAATCTTGGTGCACCATAATATATGAGCCTCAATTTGTGAAAAAGCACCTCAGTCTTGGATCAAGGATGACGAAATTAACCATTGGAGGGTCATCATATGCTACAAGTATCATGATCTCAAATCATGTTCTTTAAACTCGATTTTTCATGAGCCATATGGATATGCAGTGGATCTCTATTAACCATTGGAGGGTCATCAATTCATATGCTACAAGTATCATGATCTCAAATCATGTTCTTTAACGTGGTGCTAGGATTGCGGGCTCATGCAACGGGCTGGTATGTATTTAGTATTATGAAAAATTGGTTGACAATTGTTATATCTACGATGTTTACGTTAATTTTCAGGTGGTGGTGTTGTCCTTGAATAATCTGTCTTCTTCATGTAAAATTAGTGCAACATTAGTTTGTGGAAAATTGGGAAAGATAGTTGGAGATTCCACCGGTTTGTCTTTCATCACTCCAACAATCTTACACAAATGCTTTTTTTTTTTTTTTTTTTTTCTGTTCTGTAGGACGGTGAAGTTTTTGGTGATGAAACGACCCATTCATCATTTCATGTGAAAACAAGAAGAATTAGACAAGAGCTTATCTTTTGAGCAAAATTCTCTCTTTTTCCCCCATTAAATTGATATTCATCACGATTGTAATTTTTTCCGCAGATAACTTGCTAGATTGTGAATTAGCAGTAACTACATCCTCATTTACCCAAAAAAAAAAAAAAAAACTACATCCTCATTCCTCACCATGGACCCCATGAACTGGAATGCTTACGATTCAAAGCCTTTTATGAGAACAGAAATCTTATTGGTAATAAGGTAACATTACTACATTAGGTAACTCTGACTTCTTTAGTTATCTCATTGGCATTTCTATCCCTGCTACTGTTGGCAACAATTTTGCATTTTAGAACAAGTTGCTACCATGCACGAAATATGAAACAAATTCTGAGTACTTCAGTAGTTATAAATGTGCAGTGCAATCAAATGCACATGTTTCTGCTGGGGGAATCGTAGCAGCAGGAAGGAAGATTTTGTGAAGTTTGTCAAATCTCAGGACAAAGAGATGGAGGAATTCGTGTCTGAGAGGAAGAAGTTGGTGAAAACTTATGAGAAGATTCAGCTGGAGCGGGAGATGGTGAAACAATCAAATGCGCAGCAAGATTAAACAATCTCTCCAATTTCCTGTCAAGTGGCGGCGATAAAAAGTACCGTTTATGAACATTATTAAAAAGAAATCAACCTAACCTTCTACTAAACTTCTACTCCACGGTTTCAATAAAAAGATCTCTAAACAGTCAACAATGCGTCACACATACACCGGATACCTAATTTTCTGCCCACATTACATACAACAACTTTTAAGTTCTCAAGGAAATATTATTTTCACTAGTGTTAGTAACAATATAAAAGATTAATCTATGAATGAACTCTGTATTGGACATTGATGGTAGGGATTTCCCATAGTTCTACTATAAACGTAGAGGACGAACCAAATGCATGGGAGATTGCTTGAATCTCCCTGCGCATTTACAACAACATAAAGTACTCAAAATAAGCTTCATATATTGTGCATGATAGGGATTATCCGTAGTTTCAACGTAAGCATGGAGGATGTATTGAATGCATATACTATTGTTTGTAGTTTAACTATAGAGTAAGATACTCTATTAAGTGCATGTGTCTACTACTTGATGTTTTTGGTTACATCTTCTATTTCAAGTGATATTATTGTTGCCTATTGTGGAACGTATTTTTTTGACCTTTAAGAAGCATTCATTTTAATGCCATTGTTGGAACTCTTAAATCTCCCTCTGCATTTACAATACTTGAAGAACTCAAAATCTGCTTCATATTTCGTGCATGATAATAGGGATTATCCTTAGTTCCACCGTAAACATGGAGGATGTACCAAATGCATGTACTATTGTCCGCAGTTTAACCGGAGAGTTAGTTAATGTATTAAATACATGTGGATACTATCTAATGTTTTTGTTTACATCTTCCATTTCGAGTGAGATATTACTCTTACCTAGTGAGGAACAAATTTTTTTTGACCTTTAAGTAGCATTCATTTTAATGCTACTGTTGGAACTCTTCTTATGCTATGTCAATCTTTAGTGACGTAATCTGTTGCCATCTGATTGATGCTGTTTTCACAGTGGCTTGTCATTTTTGCCATTCCTTCTCTTACACGGCACATGTTTGTATGTATATGTAAGTAGTATGTTTTTGAATTAAATCCCAGGTGCTGTGTTCGACCTGAGTGCAAAAAGCGCTTCCATCTCTCCTGTCTTGATTCTTCTCTTACCCATGCCCCTCCTGGAGTTCGGCATTGCAGTTGCTGTGTCTGACGGATGGATTCAAGAGAGGTGGAGTTAGATCATTAATGTAAGTCTCATGTGCAGATTTTCCTTTTTCTCTGTTATCAATTCCAGTTATGTATGTAAATAACACCAACTACCGGCAAAAAACCACAGTTCATATTCAGAGCCACGGGCACAACACTCATGCATAGACGGAGTGGTACCACCTAGTGCATTTTAATTTGTAGGGGCAGGTGACTCATAAACCAGGGCCAGCCACAATTGGTTATCTAGGTGCAGGAATGGCTAGGAAAGTTGGCTGGACCTTCATTTAAAAGATGTGTCAAGTTAAACAAAATGTTTGGTTGGACAATTGTTGTTCCATTAGAAAAATATCATCTTGTGTGTTTACAGCTTACTATTGGTATAATCTATGTTAGTGTAATTCATTGTGATTGCTTTTGTAGTGTGCTGGTAATTTTGTTTGCGTAATTTACTCTTATGAAAGGATTCCTCCTAAAGAATGTGACTAATGACGCAGATGAGAGGGCCTGAAGAGTGATGTGGTCAATTTAAGCTGCAATGATGATTAAAAGACATGTCGTGGATGAAAGCTGCGACGATGAACAGAGGACAAGTTTGCAGCACCGGGAATGAAAGAGGTGGATCCTATTTGCTTTCAATAGCCATCGCTATCGCTGTGGATGACAAACTCAAGGGATTACCTGCTAGATGAGCAGCAATAACGACTGGGTACACATTATTGTAGGATTTGTATACAATGGGTAGAGGGCTTTCACGTGATGTTGTGGACCCACTTCTGGCAACGCGCTACTCAATCTTCAGTATATCCTTCTTGATCTGAAATGAATTGTCATTTGTTCAAAAGAGTTATGGCAATGCTTGTGCATGCAAAAGGATTTTCCTCTCCACTTTTTAAGTAAATTGGGAGCGTTGAGCACCAAGTGTAACTTCTTAACAGTTATTTAATGGCACATTTTAAGTAGTCGTAAAATTTTATTTTTTGAGGGACAATTATGCAAACTACTTAGGCTGCGGTGAATATTTTGACTTCTTCCTTTCAATGTTAGAATAGATAATGACAATATAATTCATGTGGTTGAAACAACGCTTAGTTTTTTATGATTTGCTTAAGTTTAGCAAAATAGGATATGAAGGTGGAAAGGACTATGTATCAACCTCAGGGAGTTGTCTTAGTGGTAAAGGTTTGGGAATTAGGGGTTTGTTCTCTCCTAGGTCGCGGGCTTGAAACTTGCTCGGTGCAATCAATTCTTGGAGGGTGAGTTCATACAGGGCTTTGTCTAGGTTTTAAATGGGCCCCAGCTAGTAGGCGGGTAGGATTGGTCCCCCGACGATTGGTCAATGTGCAGATAAGCTGGCTAGGACACAAAAGGTATATTAAAAAAGAGGACTGTGTAAGGGTTTCTCTTGTGACCTCACTATGTTTGTATGAGGACCAAGTAGGATAATTATTATAAGGTTTTGTCCTTTTGGGAATTTTTTGAAGAGGAATTAGGTTTCAAAATAAAGTTTTGGAATGAAAACTTTCGTGTTGATTTGAACTAGTTACTTTGTGATACAGACGCTTCTATGCTCAATAAAAGCAAGTAGCTTGTCAAAGGGTTGCACACAGGATTATTCCCATTGGCGGCAAAATCTTACAGAATTGTCGTCTTAAAACATGTATGTGTTATATTAACTTATGTTGTTGGTATAGCGGACCCAAGGTTTTCCTTTTTCCAAGTGGGCAAAATCTTTAAAGTTTTGTCTGGTGTAAGGTCACAAGATGTAGATGGACGGTGGTTGATGAAAGACATAATGGTGTTGTTCACGATCCCCGAGAGAGGAATATGGAGAGGGATGAGGAAATAATTGAGGGAAAAAAAGAGGAGAAAAAAAGCTTAAAAGTGGAAGCGGGTGGAGTGAGATTGTGCTTGTCTGCGTGCCTTCTCTTAGAATTTCCTTCTATTATAGGATTTTGCTTGGTTTAAATGAACTTGCAACGTTTTGAGTTCTACCGTGTTGGTTATGCTGTTATTGACTCAAACATTGGATTTTTATTCTCTACTTGTCAAATGTTTGGTAAGAGACAGATCTCAATCATTTTTATTTTTGTGTTGCTTTAGGTAATTGGTAGGGAGTCTCTGCGCTCTGAGGGGTTGAGAAGAAGCAAGACACTGCAAATCATGTTTGGAACCCCAATCCTGGAGCTCAAGGTGTGTGAACAGATTAAGCTGTACGTTAGTGTTGTACATCTGCCCATGGTTTTCAATTGTAGCTCTAGGTTTCATTTATCCTGTTTGAGGTTTACTTTGATTATGCATTTTTCCATGCTAATCTGCATTTTCCTCAAACTAGCTGCCGTGTTGATTATCAATACTGCTACTACAGAGATCTACTCAATTTTGCTTGTTTGAATGTCTGTTTTTTCTTTTTTTGGCTAAACTTGGGGACCTGCTTGTCTTTGACGTTACTGGTCCCATGTGGCCTATGATTTCTTCTTTTGGGAGATTAGAACAAATAAACCAGACACCCTGATTTGTGAAGATTGCTCACTAAGTTTGTTAATGTTTCAACTTCCAAGCTTAAACCTCAGTAAGTAGTTCCTTTTGTCCTTTAAAGAGATTATACAATTCCTGTTTATAAAAAAAAAATGCTTCCAGCTTCTACACTGCTATAAAAAAAAAAAATTGCTTCCAGCTTCTACACTGCTGTTGAAATAGTTGACGGAACTTTGTAACTTGGAATCGAGGTACTTCCGTATGTCTTCTCCTCGATCTATATATTTGCCAGATATTTTAAAACAACGTGTTTAAGGAATTGGTCCTGTAATATATTGGTAATCATTTGGACCATTTCTCGATTGTGCATGTCATCCTTGCGCTTGGGCCTTGCTAATCTTCTCTGTAATGCTCCAATTATTTCGGAGCTAGATCGTTGTTTTAGATCCTATCTCTTGTGCCTCTCGTATATGTGTTTCTTTTTCAAATGTTTTTGGAATTTGATTAATTGTGTTTCCATTGTTTTAGACAAGATCCCAAAGAGCAGTGAAGGAGAATATCAGAGCGTACCTAATAAGGATTCAAATCCTTACTATCAAGAACAGAGTACAACCGTGTCACCTCAGCTCATCAAATATAATGGGGGGGTCAGGACGTCTATTCTCATCCTCAGAGTACTCAGGCTTCTGGCTACTCAACGGTTTGTGTTTTCTAATCATAATTTGACCAGCTCTAATCATAGTTATGGCAAATTTTTAATAAAGAAAAAGAACAATGATTTTGCTAAATTCATCTCAAGGCAGTATGTCAGTCTTGCAAAAGTAGAAGGGTCTCGGGTGGGGATAGCAGTTTACTGAACTTTTTCACATTGCATATTCATTGCTCGGCCTTTGGAATCTACAATATTCAAATATGATTTCTTGATCTCGTCAGTTCAACAAGGAAGGTGGAGAAGATAATTCAGGCAGTGCTTCACGGGGAAATTGGTGGCAAGGTAGGATCTTTTGTCTGTTTCAATTGTGGATAGAGAACTGGTAGTAATAGGATCGATCTGCGGTATACTGAATCAAATACTTGCTATTTCAGGGTGTCTCTATTACTATGAGCCGACCTGCTACGGCATGTGAATTTCCCCTAGACTCACTTAGGTAATTTTGTAGTATTATTAATATCACATATTGATGTTGCTTTGTGCTAACTTCCCCCATATATCATGCATAATCTCCTTAACTCCACTTAAATTTCACATTATTGTTTCCAATCTCTTTGGCATGATATCTTGATCTTTATAAATTCAAATCCATGGAATTTCCAAATTGGCTGGATTTAGGCACCCATATCTGCTATGCTTGCTCATCACTGTTTGTAGTCCTCAAACTCCCAAAAGTTGGTGATTCTAATCGATGTGCTACAGTTTATCTAAATATATTCATATTCAGGGATTGCAATCAGGGCAGATTAGTCATCAACTAACGTGTTTTCCGACATATACTCACTCGGATTCATCCTCGTTTATTATGCATTTAATAAACCTTAGGGGTACCTAAGGTTTATCAAAAGAGAAGTTCTCGTTGCATACAAACAGCAAAGAAGTTTTATTTCTTTTCCACGCCTCCAATATATTTTACGCTGCTCTTTGTTTCAAACTGATATGCTCAATGATTTAACTTCTCTCTTGTTATTTGTTTCCAGGAAATAAGATACCTAGGATAGCAGTTTATCCCCACTTACATATGTGGGAAGATAGATGGACAGTAGCAGTTGCAGCTAGAGATTTTGTTGCTTCCTGCGGCGAAACATCATATATAGTCTAGTTCTACTTTTTCCTGCGGTGAAACATCAGATCTACTTTTTCCGTTCGCTTTATTTTTTTCGTTACTACTGTATAGTATCGTAAATCTTATGTTCGATTATGAAGGATGTTTGGGTCAGTAACTTAATTTCATACCGTAATGGTTTAGTGACTTGTTCTACAGCTGATAATCAACATGTTGCAAGGATATGTGTTGGTTCCTTTCGCATCCGAAATTGTGAAATTCTCTCCTAAAACGGAATTTTTCGATATTTTTATCACTATTGCTTGTCCTGCATTATAAGGTCACCCTGTGAACAAATTTACTTGTTGAACATTGAAAAGCTCAAGCAATGTTGAAAAGCAATGCCCTAAATGAAAATTTTGCAATTGTACTCGCAAATTATCTAGGGTGAAGTTATAAAATTGATGCCTTGCCTTTGTAAAAGGGCATCAAAACAAAATAATGTACGTAACACGAGTTTGAATCACAAGAATTAGTTTGTATCCTTCCTCTATTAAAACAAGAGAATGCACATGGCGCCGTTTGATTTTGGCGTTACTGGCACTCTAGTGCCTGAAGAAATAGCTTTTCTTTTGTAGAAAAAAAAGAAACGAGCTCTTTAATTCATGGATAAAGTTTGAATTTTTTTTAAAAATGTATTACGTATTTTTAATTTATTGTTTTGCAAACCGGATTATTGTTTGAGGAATGAAGGAATATAATACAAGCAAGAATCTCGAAAAGAAGATAAAAAGAGTATACTAGTTCCATAAGGAGATTAAAAATGGAGGGCTACTATAAAGAAATTGAAAATTGAGGACTTCTATGTAAAAGAAAAAAAAATTCCTCCTCCCAAGAAAGGGTAGCGCTTTCCTAGCGCCGTTTGATATGGTGGGGTGCACACAGTTCAGATTGGACCGGTTTTCTAAAAATTTAGTAACTGAACCATTCCGATTGGTTTTAGAAAATTAAGATTTAAAAACTACCCAATCTACGTGTAGTAGAACCTATCCAAATCCAAACTGCAACACTGGACCGATTTTGGTTAGGTTCCGGTTCTACCCAATTAGAGTTGGAACACTTTTTCACAACACATGAACTCAAAAGATTATTTAGAATTTAGATCACCACAACTCATAAAATAATTATAGAATTTTATAAGATTCGAAACAAAATATAGTCTAAAAAAGAGAAACTAAATTCAACAGCATGCCTCAGTAGGGAATTAAAATTGAAAATTGGATGTTAGTTGGGTCAAATAGTTATAGTAATGTATTAAACTTCTTTAAAAAAAAGGGTAGTGATAATGTCAAAACTATTTTTGACTGTTGAGTACAAGCATTTCATGCACTTGAGTTTTGGCACAATAAAAAATAGTTTTAGCATTAGCACTAACCTATAAAAATACCAATAGACAGAAAAGAATACTTTATTAGGAAAGAAATATTAACTTACCAAATCAAGATACATAATTATGTATATTTATAAATATATTATATGGTCCAGTTCAGTTCTAACCGTGGTTCTTAAATTGAGAACTAGTTACCATACCATAATTACCAGTTTTTATTTTTTCAGAACCATAACCAGACTAATGAACCGCATAACTCAACCGAATAGAACCTTTTGGTTCGGATTAGATTGGTTTAGCGATTATATCAGTTTTCTTTGTGCACCCTTATGATGTGATGTTAGTGGCACTCTAGCGCCTAAACAAGTAGATTTCCTTTTATAGCAAAAAAAAAACACCGAGCTCTTTTAATATGAAAAAAGTTTAACTCTTAAAACATAAATGTATTATGTACTCTCCCCATCCGGATTTGTTAGTCCATTTTGGGAGTTTGTGCCACTTTTCAATGGATTATATCTTACACTCCCTCCGTCCCAAAATGATCGTCCCTTTTGAGACTGCGTGCCACTTTCAACGGCTTATATTTTTTTTTATTATAATAGTTTGTATAATAGAATTAATTAAATTTTGTATAATAGAATTAAGAGATAATTAAATAATCATCTTTTTTTTGGGCACCATGTAAGTTTTTATTCCGGTCGCTATTCGGAGTTATGTTTTCATCCTTTTCCATTGTGAAATACCTTTTGTACCCTTTTACTATGATATCTAGTATCTACATATACATGATTATATTTTTTCCTAATTTAGTGAGATTCAATAACTTAAGAATTTAGTGGGATTTAATAACTTCCTAATTTAGTGGGATTCAACATTTTTTTTAATTTAATGGGATTTAATCACATCCATTAAGGGAGATAATAAAAGAGATTTCAAATTCAAAAATTGTTACTAATGAGTGGTAAAATTATGGATAATTAAGCAAAAAAATTAAATTTGCACCATTAAATATGGTCAAAATGGCATAAATGAGCCAAACAACAAGTTTATGGTAAACATAAATACCACTACAGTAAAGATATACACAATCATATTTTTTTCCTAATTTAGTGGGATTCAACAACTTTCTAATTTAGTGGGATTCAACAATTTCTTAATTTAATGGGATTCAATCACATCCATTAAGGGAGATAACAAAAGAGATTTCAAATTAAAAAATTGTTACTAATGAGTGGTAAAATTATTAATAATCAAGTAAAAATAAATAAATTCGCTCTAGTAAATATGGTAAAAGTGGCATACATGAGTCCAAAACCAAATTTATGGTAAAAATAAATACCATACCATCACAGTAAAAATGAGAATTTTTTGAATAATCATGGTAAAAAAGGCAAAGGTAATCTCATATCCTTGTAATCTCTGTTACGTCATTTGCAAATGCCAACATGTTACATCTTGAATCGTAGTAAAAAAAATGTCAAAAACATGGTAAATAAGGAAGCCTTACTTAATGTTCATGGTAAAAATTCTAGGATACTGCCGTTGCACGACATATATAGATTGGGAGTATATACGCTCTCCTTGTACATACTCTTTATCTATGTAGGCTAGCGCAGCAGCTCTCTTATAGAAGGCATGGTAAAAAAAAAAATATCACATAAGGTTCTGATAAAAAACAAAAAGCACATATGGTAAAAAAACAAAAGAAACATGGTAAAATTTAATGAGAAAATGTGGTAAACTTATAATTAATTTAAAAACATGGTAAATATAATATCTTTTTAGAACACAAATCATAGTAAAAAAATGCCAAAATCACGCTTGTTAACAAAACGCCCAACCCAGAATTTGGATTCCACCCACACTGTCTAATAAATCCTCAATCGGCCTCCCGACCTCGTCAACATCACGCAATGATCCGTTCATTCTTCGATAACTTCGAGATATCATAAGTCTATAATAAATATAAATATCACCAAAGTAAAGATATACACGATCATATTTTTTCCTAATTTAGTGGGATTCAATGACTTCGTAATTTGGTGGGATTCAACCATTTTTTAATTTAATAGAATTCAATCACATCCAAGGAAGATAATAAAAGAGTTTTTCAACTCAAAAATTTGTTGCAAGTGGTGGCTAGCTCAGGCGGTAGAGCACTTGGATGCCCCACATTGCATCCCGGGATCGAGTCTTATTCCCCCCTCCCCCCATGTAATTGATTAGGAATGAAGAATGACAAAAAAAAAAAAAAAACTCAAAAATTTGTTACTAATGAGTGGTAAAATTATGGATAATCAAGAAAAAAAAATAAATTCGCACTAGTATTTATGGTAAAAATGGCATACATGAGCCAAACACCAAGTTTATGGTAAAAATAAATACCACCACTTTGGAGAAATTTTGAATAATCATGGTAAAAAATACAAAGGTAAATCAATAACTGAGTAATTGTGGTAAAAAATCAATTCGAACTTAGTAGATATGGTAAAATTAGGAATAATCATGGTAAAAAAAATGATATCTACATATACACAATCATATATATATATATAAATTTTGAATAGTCATGGAAAAAAAAAGGCAAAGGTAAACCAACAACCAACTAATCATGGTAAAAAATCAATCCGAACTCAGTAAATATGGTAAAATTAGGAATAAACATGGTAAAAAAAAAAATAGTATACAGGAGTCATGTTCCCACCTCGAGATAAAATAAAATGTTTATTGAATGGCACCATGTTCCAAAGATTAAAAAAAGATATATGGGTGCCATTGTTCATTGAATGGCACCATGTTCCAATAAACAGAAATGTAAAAATTTGACGAAGCCAGCAATGAAGGACGGTGGTGGACGATGGCAATGAAGGTCGGTGTCGGCGGTTTCTTACCATCTGCCCTTCTCCTTCCACTATGTTAATAAAAAAAAATCAATTCCAGAAGGAGATGGCAATGAAGCAAGGCCATTTAGGATGGAGCATTGGGATTTGGGACGGAGTCCATCCCTGTGATTTCTGACGATATGAAGCAGTTCGGAAAGGCAACGAAGACGGGACCCAATCAAAAAGTCAACTGAAAAGGATGTTGATGCCGAGTTCGCTAGGGGAGAGGACTGTTGACGGTGCCGTTGGACCGCGATGGGTGAAAAATTTGTCCCAAATCTAGGTGAAGAATTAAGACGTCAATTTTGGACCTGCTGGATTTCGTCCAAACCGCCGTCATAGAAACTCTTTTTGTAGTCTAGGTTTTATAAAAGGAAGAAGGAGAGTGTTGGAGTGATTTGTGGGATTGAGATTTATCCCCCAATCCTGAAAATATAGGGGAGGACCCTCGAACTTTTAAAACAGTCCTATTTTCCCCAATTCCCACATATATATAAATGGCGACATAGGGTTTATTTGAATCTTAGAATGGAAACATAACCCAAAAAAAGGGTCGGGATGATTTTCTAATTCCAAATTATTTAGAGGATGATTATTTAAGTGCCCCTAGAATTAATTAAGATCTATCATACAAGATCGATAATGCATATTTTTTGAGGTTCACATTAAAAGACATTGTCTTACAGATATAATTGAGACGGAGGGAGTAATTTATAATGTTTTATATAATTTTAAAAACATTGTCTTATTGAATTAATTGAAATCTATCAAACAAGATCCATATTTGGACATATAATTACTTACCAATTTAAATATATCACTAATTTTTTATCCGGTTGCAATAAAACGAGGGACAAACAAAACCGGACGGATCCGGGAGTATTTTTTAATTTATTATTTTGTGAATTGGACTATCATTTTAGGAAGGAAGCAATATAATACAAGCAAGAATCTCGAAAAAAGAAAAAAAGAGCATATTAGTTCTATAAGGAAATTAAAAATGGAAGGCTTCCATAAAACAGGAAAAAAAATTCCCTAGCGCCCCCAGAAAGCTTTACTTGCTTCCCTAGCACCGTTTGTTTTGGCGTGACTGGCACTCTATTGCCTCCTCAAAAAGCGCTACTAGCTTCCCTAGCGTGTTCACGTCCCTTGGAGAACGTGGAAAACACAGTTCCGTTTTGTTTTGGTTCAATTCTGCCTTTTTCCCCTCAAAACAAAGGACCCGACTACATGTATAGAGGGTAGTGTCCAGAAAATATACCGATCGTGTTCGGGATTTCACTTTTGGGTCCCACACGAGTGATCCGAACCGTTCATTATTCTTAAAACACTTTTCCGAGGGGTCCCACAAAATTTCAGCTCAATCGGACAGTTAGAAGTGCTCGAACCAAAGCCCCACCGTTTTCTTAAAACACTTTTCCGAGGGGCCCTCAAAATTTCAGCTCAATCGAACAGTTAGAAGTTCTCAAACCAAAGCCCCACCGTTTCAAACCGAACGGTTCGGATTACTCCTATGAGACCCATAAGTGAGTCCCCGAACATGATCGGTATATTTTATGGACACTACCCTATGTACCCATGTGTTTACCGCAAAACAAATCACAAATGTAACGAACCAACGAGTTCCATGGAATTTCGGAAGTACCCTAATAGAGTAATTTTTACTGTGATGGAGGAAATCAGAGGAATCAAGGGTATAATGGTCAATACATACCCAATGTGGCAAGCCACCAATGTCCCCCCCGCTATATATGTGTTGAAAACTCCTGCGTCTCTCTCTCTCTCTCTCTCGCCACCCAGAAACCCTCCTTCCATCCCCTCCTTCCAACCCAAGAGTGCACCTTCAGCATTGTACGCGAAGCTGAATCATGAGATCATCAGGCAATGAAGGTGAAGAAGATGGAGAGGACGAGGAAGGTGAAACCAGCACCTACCTAGTATCCAAAAACCCTTGTTTTTTGGACCATCGGATTAGTGGTCTGCCAGAGGTTTGTTCGACTCGTCAACCATTAATCATCAGATTTTTCCTTTCCTTTCCTCTATGTGGGAGTTTTATGTTGTTTTTTTTCAGAAAACCTTTGCCATATTGCCAATAGGTCCTGAATTTAACAAATATTTTTTCCAACTTGTAAATTCTTTAATTCTTATAGTTACATTTGCAGAAGCCTAACATGAAGAAATTTCAATGGTTTCGAAAGATTGGCCTGGTACAGGAGGTTGTCCTCTTGGTCCACTCCCTAACCTTCTTAATTCATAAAATTATAGTATTTGTATTTTTGGTGAAAGAATATATAACTAACAAAATTACAAGAATTTAAACAAATCATAAATTCTTAACTTAAAATTTCTTAAGAAATCCTTAGAGATAACAATTTCTTTGCTATCGGGGTTATGATATATAATTAGTTATCATAGGTGGGGGGCAGGGACTCTGTTGTGCCACAGACCTCTATGAGATGGAGGAATTCGTGTCTGAGAAGGAAAAGTTGGTGAAAACTTATGAGGACAAAAGGAAGACGGACTTTGAGAAGATTCAGCGGAAGGAGCGGGAGAAGGTGAAACAATCAAATGCGTACCGAGACTAAACCATCTCCCAATTTCCTGTCAACTGTCGAGAAAAGGAAAATTGGCGGCAATAAAAACTACCGTTTACGAACATTATTAACAAGAAATCAACCCAACCTTATAGTAAACTTCTTCTCCACCGTTTCAATAAAAAAGATCTCCAAACAGTCAATGATGCGTCACACATACACCAGATACCTAATTTTCCGCCCACATTACATATAGCAACTTCTAAGTTCTCTACGAAATATTATTTTCACGAGTGTTAGCAACAATATGAAAGATTAATCTATGATGAACTATATATTGGACATTGATGGTAGAGATTTTCCATAGTTCTAATGTAAACGAAGAGGACAAACCAAATGCATGGGAAATAGCTTTAATCTTCCTGGGCATTTACAATAACTCAAGTACTCAAAATAAGCTTCGTATTTTGTGCATGATAAGGATTATTTGAAGTTTCACCGTAAACATAGAGAGTGTACCAAATGCGTGTACTATTGTTTCCAGTTTAACTATAGAGTAAGATACTGTATTAATTGCATGTGTCTACTACCGATGTTTTTGTTTACATCTTCTATGCCAAGTGATATTACTCTTGCCTAGTGAGGAACATATTTTTTTGACATTTAAGAAGCCTTCATTTTAATGCCACCATTGGAACTCTTGAATCTCCCTGCGCATTGAATGGGTGTGGCTCATGTTGTGGGATGCAGGAAAGTCGGGCCGAGGCCTCTCTGTTATTGGCCTCTACAGAGGAATTATCTAATGATGAAGTTTTTCTTGCATGTGCACTTGGGTTGTGCATTGAATGGGTATGGTTCCATTATATCATTCCCATTTATGGTCAGACCGGCTTTTCTTTGTTCATATTTTCCTGTAATTTGGACTCTTATGTAGTTTCCTATGTTGTTGCATGTTATTGAACACTTGCAATGATTCTTGCAGCTTCAAGCATATTTTATTGGTCTGGAGGATATTATGGAGACGCCGAGGTCAGCCATATTGGTTGAGAGTGCCGAAGGTGTGTGAGTCTATATTGTCAGAAATTATGTTTCTCTTTCATGTATTTTCTTAATCCTAAGTAACATGGTTGTTATATTTGTTTCCAAATGACTTAGATATGAAATTATGTAACTTTTTGTTGGTAGTGGGTTTGATCGCTGCAAATGATGGCATTGTAGCACAATCATATTCCAACAATTCTCAAAAGTATTTCAAAGGAAAGGCCTACTTATGTGGATCTGCTGGATCTATTCAATGAGGTTGGGTTATCTTTCAATAGAAGAGGGCAAATTGAGAGGTCGTGTATTTAGGATGCTTGGAACTAATCTTGACCATGTTTGCGCTGGTAGAATTTGGAATAGCCTGTGGACAGATGATAGATTTGATCACCACAATTGAAGTAGAGAAAGATTTGGCTAAATATTCAATTCCTCTGTAAGAGAGAAAAATCCCAATAATTGTCCTTTCTTTCTAGTTTGATCTTACATCTGAAAACATGTCCGATGCGTTATTTAATTACCGTTGTGTTTTTCGTGCAGTCACCATTGGATTGTTCAGTACAGAACTGCTTACTACCCTAATAAAGACCCGGTAAGTTTCTGGATTGTTCTTGCTCGTTAAAAAAGATACGAAGAAATGGCTAGAGTTACATCTATTGCTCATAAAATGGTTTAGAGCTTTGGCTAGGAAGGCATGTCAGGTAGTTGGCTCATTGATTACCTGTTTTTCTGCTTAGGTATATAGGAGCCTCATGTCGGTTTTCATGATCTCTGTTGCAACTATGTTCTTTTTCCTTTTTTCAGTATTCTCTTTACAAGATGGATATGTTTCCAAGATTTGTTTGTATGTAGTTCTCCCAGAAAAGATACAATGGATTCTCTCTCTCAAATACTCTTGAACTTGTGGTAGAATTTCTTTTGCTTTGTTCACAGATACAATCATTGTGATGCGCCTCTAGAGCAGATTAGAGGACTTAGGCCCCTTGCTTTCTGCATCATCTTTTAAATCAACTTTCCTTGTCGTGTCTGATAGTTTTATATTTCCTTATTCTTGTACCTCACAAGTACAAATTTGTCCTCTTGGGGTCACTCCAGCTGCTTATCCTGCCTTCCTCAGAGGGTCGACCAACAGCTGCTTTCTCTATGTGGGAGTTTTATGTTATTTTTTCAGCACTCAATCATCTCTATCTGCACCGGTTCATTTTGAAAAAAAAAAAAACAAACTATCGAAGTACAGATATGGATCATTTGATCCGATTGATCTGTACGCATTGATATGATTTGCTAGAGCTGTTGATCTGACCTTATCATTCACGGATCAGTTAGATGTAGAACATCCTTTAACGATCTACGAAGTTTAGGTTAATTTTCAGGAGGTTTTATTGTCCTTGAATAATCTGTCTTGATCCTATAAAATTAGGGCAACATTAGTTTGTGGAAAATTGGGAAAGATTTTTGGAGACTCCACCGGTTTGTCTTTGATCGCTCCAACAATCTTACACATGCATTTTTTTTTGGTAGGGCGGTTTAGTTTTGTGTGATGAAACGATCCATTCATCATTTCATGTGAAAACAAGAAGAATTAGACAAGAGCTTATCTTTTGAGCAAAATTCTCTCTCTTTTTCCCCCAATAAATTGGTATCCATCGCGACTGTAAATTTTTTCCACACATAACTTGCCAGATTGTGAAGTGGCAGCAACTACATTCCTCACCATGGACCCCATGAACTGTATTGGTTACAATTCAAAGCCTTTTATGAGAACAGAAATTTATTGGTCATATGATGCAGTAAAAGTAAGGGTAAAAATGTCATTTTAATGCCCCTTAGTGTGTGTAGGGTTTTGGAGATAAAAAAATATTGAGAGCTTTTGCTCCTAGCATCCCAATTTGGATTTTCTCTCTTATATCCTTCGATTTGGTTTGCACCATCATAAGGTAACGTTAAGTAACTCCGACTTCTTTAGTTATCTCATTGTCGTTTCTATCCCGGCTACCGTTGGCAACAATTTTGCATTTTTAGAACAAGCTGCTACCATGCACGAAAGGACAAATCAAATGCATGGGAGATCGCTTGAATCTCCCTGCGCATTTACAATAACTTAAGTATTCAAAATAAGCGTCGTATTTTGTGCACGATAGTGATTATTTATAGTTTCACGGTGAACAAAGAGGACATACCAAATGCATGTTCTACTACCTAATGTTTTGTTTACATCTTTTTATGTCAATTGATATTACTCTTGCCTAGTGAGGAACATATTTTTTGACCTTTAAGAAGCATTCGTTGTAATGCCATCGTTGGAACTCTTAAATCTCCCTGCACATTTACAATACTTGAAGCACTCAAAATATGCTTCTTATTTCATGCATGATTATAGGGATTATCTATAGTTCCACTGTAAACAATTATTATTTTTTTTGAATCGCAAAAGGGTGGGTGGGGGCGAGTAGCAACCCCCCCTTGGGCGTGATCATAGGGTCTCCTGACCCGCCAATAGAATGTCCGGTCTGAGCCATAGCTACTATCCATGAGTACATGCCATCACCACGGCACCACCTAGGTACAAGTGGGCATAAATGTGTACCCCCACAATCCCGCTCATTTTGATTTTTCACAAGAATATTTGATATTTCATAATCAAATTTTGTAGGTTTAACCCCACAAAAAAATTTATAAATTGTCCCACATTGGTTCAAATGCATAAAAGTCACTTGCATTATATTTTTTTCGATAGTAATAGAACTACCAAACGAGATCCATATTGAATATATATAAAATCATACATTTGAAAATATATTTAAATATGTTTTTGAAGTGTTGTGAATAGTGAAAATAGACCAAAAAAATTGGGATGGAGAGAGTACTACATAGCGTTGGTCATCGTAGCCCTGTCATTTCTAAATTGAAGGTACATGGTAGTTGCTCCTATTGTCAACTTAGGTACCATATACACCAACAATGGCAACAAAGTAATTAATGAGATAGATCAATGATAGCGCCCATGCATCAAATCTCCATGTATAAGAAAACAATCAAATTGCGCACATGTCCCTTCATCCATTTTTAAGTGTTGCTTCATAAATCCAACTTATTAAAGAGACATCATCATTAGACCTTTCACATCAACTTTTACCTCCACTTTACACCTTTCACATCAACTTTTACCTCCATCTTTGATCAGGTAAATTTATTCGCCAAGTCTTCTGATATCACTTTTTGGGGAGTTTCTCTCTTTTTTTAGGTGTTGGTTTCTGCCAAGGAAGAACCAGGTCTCCCAATTTGTCCTGCCATGGATGGTTTACTGAGCGTTCATAAACGTATTGTTGATGTGGATAGTGATTCAGTTAATGCTCCATACAAGGAGTGAGGAAGAGCTTTGTACGTGAAGCTGAATCATGAGGTCATCATGCAATGAAGGTGAAGAAGACGGAGAGGACGAGGAAGGTGAAATCAGCACCTATCTAAAATCCAAAAACCCTTGTTTTTTGGACCATCAGATCAGTGATTGACCAGAGGTTTGTTCCACTCGTCAACCATTAATCATCGGATTTTGCCTTTCCTTTTCTATATCTGGGAGTTTTGTGTTGTTTTTCATCACTCAATCATCTCTACCTGCACCGGTTCATTTAAAAACAAAAAACTACTATCAAAGTACAGCTATGGATCATTTGATCCGATTGATTTGTACACACTGATATGATGATTTGCAAGAGCTGTTGATCTGACCACACTGATATGATTTGCTACGATGTTTACGTTAATTTTCAGAAGGTGGTGTTGTCCTTGAATAATCTGTCTTGTTCCTGTAAAATTACAGCAACATTAGTTTGTGGAAAATTGGGAAAGATTGTTGGAGACTCCACCGGTTTGTCTTTGATCACTCCAACAATCTTACACAAATGCATTTTGTTTTTTTGGGTAGGGCAGTTAAGTTTTGGTTAATGAAACGATCCATTCATTATTTCATGTGAAAACAAGAAGAATCAGATAAGAGCTTATCTTTTGAGCAAAATTCTCTCTTTTTTTCCCCAATAAATCGATATCCATCGCAACTATAAATTTTTTCCATAGATAAGTTGCCAGATTATGAATTAGCAGCAACTACATCCTCATTTACCCCCCACCCAAAAAAAAAAAAAAAACTACATCCTCACCATAGAACCCATGAAAAGCCTTTTATGAGAACAGAAAATAATAAGGTAACGTTAATTAACTCCGACTTCTTTAGTTATCTTATTGTCGTTTCTATCCCTGCTATTGTTGGCAACAATTTTTCATTTTAGAACAAGTTGCTACCATGCACAAAATATGAAAAAAAGTCTGAGTACTTCAGTTGTTATAAATGCGTAGCGGAATCAAATGCACATGTTTCTGCTGGGGGAATCGTAGCCGGAGGGAGGAAGACTTTGCAAAGTTCGTCAAATCTCCGGACAAAGAGATGGAGGAATTGGTGTCTGAGAGGGAGAAGTTGGTGAAAACTTACGACAAAAGGAAGACGACTTTGAGAAGATTCAGCAGGTGCACTATTGTTTGGGTAGAGTAAGATACTGATCAATTGCATGTGACTACTACCTGATGTTTTTGTTTACATCTTCTATTTCAAGTGATATTACTATTGCCTAGTGAGGAACATAATTTTTTGACCTTTAAGAAGCATTCATTTTAATGCCACTGTTGGAACTCTTAAAATATGCTTCATATTTCATGCATGATGAAAGGGATTATTTGTAGTTTCACCATAAACATAGAGGATGTACCAAATGCATGTACTATTGTCCGCAGTTTTACCATATGTGGCTACTATCTAATGTTTTTGTTTACATCTTCCATGTCAAGTGATATTACTCTTACCTAGTGAAGAACAGATACTTTTTTTCCTTTAAGAAGCATTCATTTTAATGCTACCGTTGGAACTCTTCTTATGCTATGTCAATCTTTAGTGACATAATCTGTTGCCGTCTGATTGATGCTGTTTTCAAAGTGGCTTGTCATTTTTGCCTTCTCTTACACAACACATGTTTGTATGTATTTGTCAGTAGTATGTTTTCTTATTTGAATCCCAGGTGCTGTGTTGGATTTGAGTGCAAAAAGTGCTTCCATCTCTCTTGTCTTGATCCTCCTTTTACCCAGGCCCCTCATGGAGTTTGGCATTTCAGGTTGGTGTGTTTAAAAGAAGTTACAGTCTGGTGTGCATGCTGTGTTTGAAGGATTAGAGTCCATAGTGGAATCTAGAGAGGTGGAGTCAGATCATTAAAGTAAGTCTCATGTGCATAGTTTCCTTTTCTTTGTAATCAATTCCAGTTATGTATGTAAATAACACCGACGGCAAAAAAACCACGGTTGATATTCAAAGCCACAGACATGGCACTCGTGCATAGACGGAGGGGTACCACCTAGTGCATTTTAATTTCTAGGGGTAGGGCAGGTGACTCATAAACGAGGGCCAGCCACAATTGCTATCTAGGTGCAGGAATGGCAAGGAAAGTTGGCGGAACCTTCGTTTAAAAGATGTGTCAAGTTAAACAAAATGTTTAGTTGGACAATTGTGGTTCCACTAGAATAATTTGATCTTGTGCATTTGCGGCTTACTATTGGAGTAATCTATGTTAGTGTCAATCATTGTGACTGGTTTTGTAGTGTGCTGGTCTTTTCGTTTGTGTAATTTACTCTTATGAAAGGATTTCTCCAAAAGAATGTGACTAATGGTGTAGATGAGAGGGCCCGAAGAGCGATGTGGTCAATGTAAGCTGCAATGATTAAAATACTTGTCGTGGATGAAAGCTGCGACAATGAACATAGGACATGATTAAAATGTTTAGGTGGATCCCATTTGCTTTCAATAGCCGTCGCTGTCACTGTCGGTGACAGGGATTACCTGCCAGATGAGTAGCATAACGATTGGGTACACATTATTGTAGGATTCGTATACAATGGGTATAAGGTCATCACGTGATGTTGTGGACCCACTTCTGCCAATGCGCTACTCAATCTTCAGCATATCCTTTCTTATCTGAAATGAACTGTCATTCGTTCAAAGGAGTTGTGGCAACGCTTGTGCATGCAGAAGGATTTTCCTCTCCACTTTTTAAGGGAACGGGGAGCGTTGAGCACTAGGTGTAGTCGGTGATTGAGTGGTATTTGTGGGTTCAAATTTTGGTGGCTTGCGCTCGATGGATTCACCCAGGTATAATTTACATGACTTGATTTTCGTTATCATTTGCGAAATCTATCTTTTCTTCTTAGAAACAAAACTTCCATGCCTAGATTTTAGGACTTCATAAATCTGTGCTTTTGGGGCTTTGATGTGTCTGACCTTTCAGTAAGCATTGTGTTTTGAGTCCCTATGATCCTAAAAGTTAGCTATTGTTCACCACCTTCACCTTTTTGCAATCCGTAGAACAACAAGGAATACGTGTGTAATGAGCAGTGTTGACATGATTACCTAATAGAAGGGGATGAGGCTTCCTATTTACTGGAATATAGAAGTTGCCCAATTGCATGTCGGGGATGAAACCTGTGACGATGAACGGAGGACATGTTTGCAGCATCGGGCATGAAAGAGGTGGATCCCATTTGCTTTAAATAACTTCTGTGCTCTGAGGCGGCTGAGAAGAAGCGAGATACTACAAATTAGGTTTGGGGTTCCAAACCTGGAGGTCGAGGTCTGTGAACAGATTAAGCTGTACATTAATGTTGTACATCTGCCTGTGGTTTTCAATTATAGGTCTTGGTTCATTTATCCTGTTTGAGGTTTACTTCGATTATGCATTCATTTAATGCATGATGATCTGCATTTTCTTTAAAACTAGCTGCCATATTGATTGTCGATAGTTCTGCTACCAAGATGTGCTCATTTTTGCTTGTCTTATTGAATGTCTTTTTGTTTTTTTGCTAAAATTGGACACACACACACACACAGATCCCTACTTGTCTTTGTTTTGTGAAGATAGATCACTAAGTTTGAAAAGTTCTATGGTTTAAACCCTAGTAAGTATTTCCTTTTGTGCGTGAAAGATACTATACAATTCCTGTCAAGCCATTTTTTTCAAATGGTTACAGCTTCTACCCTGCTATTGAAATAGTTGACTGGAAGTTTGTAACCTGGACTCAATGTACTTCCGTTTGGCTTTTCTTCGATCAATATATTGGCCAATTTTTTCAAAATTTTGGTTTTTAGGAATCTGTCCTGAATTGTTGCAAGATCTTACTGTTTTAGACCCTATCCCTCATGGCTTTCGCATATCTATTTCTTTTGCAATTTCTTTAGGAATTTGGTTAATTTTTTTTTCAATCGTTTTAGACAAGATCCCTCGGAGCAACGAAGGAGGATATCAGAGTTTATCAAGAACAAAGAGTACAACCGTGTCACCTCAGCTCATCAATATATTATGGGGAGATTAGCATAATGATGTCTGATCTCATCAATTCAATTTGGAAGGGGGAGAAGTTGATTCAGGCAGTGCTTCAAGAGGAAATTGGTGTCAAGGTAGGATCTGTTGCCCATTTCAAACGTGCACGGAAAACTGATAGTAATAGGATTGATCTGCGGTATACTAACATCTTTGTCAAATACTTGCTATTTCAAAGGGTCTGTATTACTAAGGGCCAACCAGCAATGGCATGTGAATCTCCCGTATGCTCAATTAGGTAATTTTGTAGTATCGTGAATTGATGTTTGCCATGTGGTAACTTCCCGCATATATTATGCACGTCAAAGTGGAAGTCTCTTCATCTTCATTCAAATTTCACATTGTTATTTCGTGTTCCCTTTTATGTTAATTTACCTTTCCAATTTGCTTGGCATCATATCTTGATCTTTATAAATACCACTCCATGGAATTTCCATTATTGTCCATCACAGTTTGTACTCCTTGCAAACTCCTAAAAGCAAGCAATACAAATCAAAGCGTTGTTACTTCATTGTTTAGTGACTTGTTCTATGGCTGATAATCAACATGTTGTAGGGATGTGCTGGTCCTTTCGCATCTGCAGTTGTGATTCTCTCCTCCTAAAACGGAATTTTTGGACAAATTTTATCATTATTGCTTGTCCTACATTATAAGGTCACCCTGTGAACGGAATTTGCTTGCTGAACATTGGAAAGCTCAAGCAATGTTGAAAAGTAATGCATTAAATGATCACAATTATACTCACAAATTATGTTGATGAAGGTATAAAATTGATACCTTGCCTTTGTAAAAGGACACCAAAACAAAATAATGCACATAACACGAGTTTGAATCATGAGAATTAGTAGTACAAATTTGTCCTCTTGGGGTCACTCCTGCTGCTTATGCTGCCTTCTTCCGAGGATCGACAAACCTTCCTCCATCTTAAAAGGATAGAAACTGCTCCACAGCAAACCATAGAGAGTACAAATGCAGAAAATGAAATTATGAAAATAAGTCTAGCTCTCATCTTCTGGCTTTTGTTGGCCAAATCTGCAGTAATGGGGTATTCCTGATTTCCAGCATTTCCGGTTGGACCATTACTAGCGTAAACATCAAACGGCGGCGAAGAAGGAAGCCCTGTTAAGAAATATCTGAGTCCACAGAACAGCATAGACACATAATATGAAACTGAGAAAGTGACATATTTGAGGTTGCTACCTGGATAATTAATATACATGACTTCATAATTGCCAGCAAGCGTCTTATTTAGAGGCACCTTCTTCTCCCAGAATCTCTTGACATAAGTCAACATAGCAGAGGGATTATCAAACTTCTCCCCCAAAGGTACCAAATTAATGTCCACCACTGTTCTTCCCTGATTCTAACTATCAGCACTGGCACCAATTACTACCACTTCTAAGTTGTCTTTGGTTTTTGAAACTCAAAAGGTAATTGGTCTTTTGTGCAACAGAAAATGGTACTTGGTCTTTTGTGCAACCCCTGCTTATCACTATGTAGTATATCTTTAGCTGTCTTTGATATCTACTGCTTTTTGGAAGTGATTGCAATATCTTGAATTCTCCAATGCTTAAGATATTTGGCGAAAAATAATCTTACGTGAGCGAAAAATAAACATTTCTAGCATTGGATATATATTACTTCTTATTGCATTAGTCAATACTGTAACTAATCTAGATGCATATCTCAATATCCTAAAGTTTGAGTTTGGGAAGGTCCGACTCTTAGACATGCTTATTGAACCCGGCTACTGGCTACATGCTATTACATGATTTAGTACTTCACATTAGTAAGCTTTTACGAGTTCTTTCTAATTATAGGCATATGACAGGTAGCAGAACGTGCGATTTTCTTGTGGAACAACGAACACATAGAAGGCTTGATTGCCCAGAACCGACAAGTGATTTGGCTACTCATTTTCGAAGCATTGGAGAGAAATATGTAGAGCCACTGGAACCAGACGGTTCATGCACTGATTGGCAATGTGCGAAGAATGTGAAGCGTGGGACCCGCAGTATGCGGAGAGAGAAGCTAGCTTCCGTGGCTTGGAAGAGCATCGCAAGTTGAATCGGAAGAGACTGGTATAGTTTTTTTTTTTTTTTTTCGGAAGTTACCAACTCCAGTAATTCTGTGATGAACTCTGGCCTTGCAGAGTTCATTTCACTTTGAGTTCATTTCACATTGAATTGTGGAAGTTATAGGCAGCTTGAGGCTTGTATAGATATTTATTTTAGGAAGCAATTTTTTTTAGGACTTAGTGCAAACGAAAGGATGAGATCTATTTTTGGGCAGGTGGGAATATAACACAAGGTAATCTGAAAAAGAAGTAACTTTTCTTCATTTAGCCTCAGTATTTCTGATACTACCCTCGAAGAGTACAAAGAATGATATGGAGTAAGCCCCCAATATTGCAGTGACATTAACAAGATCAACTCTTGCCAGGTTACTCTTGGATAACTCTTGCAACTACAACTGCTGGCTTTAAAATTGGTAAATGATAATGGCAAAATTGATTTTGTTGGTGCCAAAACTCCAATGCATGAAAGTCTTGTGCCACGTGCTGAGTAAAAGCTTTCTATGATAACGTAAATTGCATACCACGATTTCTGAACACTATTCAAGGCTGTAATCTAAAAATATCACCCAAACAATACATAGACAAAACACTAACCACGTAGACAAAACACTATAGGGATGCTTCATTACGTAAATGGCGACAAGACTCTGTCGGTTTGTGGTCGATTTTAGTATTTGTTTCTCTCCTTTTTTGTTACAATATGACAAAAATGAAGTAAAATTGTCTACCAATTAAGCCTGTCTACCTTTGTGCTAGCTGTCATAGAATAACCAGCAATGGCTGTGGATTTCATTGATTAGTGGAAATTACTAATACTTATGTTCTCTTGGACAGATTTATTTTGTCCCACAAACATTTGATCGTACCAAGACACCACGAGCCGATAGAAAAAGACTTGTACTCAAAGTCTTTGAACCACTTTTATCTGTCAAATCTCAACGATCATTAGGTGTGGTTTGTTTCTGATTATTGAAGGTCATTTGCTAGTAGACGAAAAAATTGGTTCTCTGATAAATTAGTTGATAAGCGTGTAAACTAGGCCGAAAACACTCTGAGTTGTCGGAAAAATTGGTAGTGCAACTTAATTTATGTACCTACTAGTCCTCCCAGACTGTCGTCTAAGCAAGAGCATTGTGAGATTTATACATCTTCCTTCATGATAGTGGAACATGCAGCAATATGTGGAAAGTGGAAATAAACTCCAATGGTTGAACCAAGAAAATTTGATCGACTAGTTCATTAGCCTCTCTTCATTTAAAAAAAAAAAACTCTTTTTTTTTAGTTACTAGCGAAAAAAGTCTTTTTTTTTTTGACAAAAAAAAAAACATCATTTTATAGTTTCATTTTACAGACGAACCAATCTCTTTGCGACAGATGATATGTATCACTTCAACTTCGTCCCCAAGAGCTTGGGCCACGTGGGAACGAGAAAGCAACCAAAGAGCTTGTCTCAAAAGGAGTACAAGCTCGAATCGCATGAAGGCCAAACATTCTAAACTTTGGGGCCACTGGAGGTTTACCCGGTCTTAACTCTTGCACCTCATAATCAGTCGAGATGCACACAAGTTGGCCTCAACATCTAGTTATAAAAAACAAATAAAAAGATGTAGTATCATTTCTTCTTTGGATAAAGAGAAAGCAAATTCGAATATTAAGTAGTGGAAAATGAATCTACCTTATTCTACCTAGCCAGTAGGTTCAAAATTTTGCTTAGGAATGTGAATGTTATCCCACCTATTATTCGAGTATATTCACCTATTTATTGTTTCAGTTAAGGCGGTTCTGAGCATCTAAAATCTACTCTTCAAATATTCTTCATCAGGTACTAAGAAGAGCCACTTAAAAAAAAACCCAAAAGGTTTTGGCCGAAGTGATTATAAGAAAGTAATAATTGCTTCCTTATGAAGTGACATGTTCTATTCCTAAAGAGGCCAAACATTTCAAACCTTACAGCCGCTGGAGATTTGTTTGGTTGTTAAGGAATCCAAAATTATTTTAGGTGCACGTAAGCTGACCCGACATCTGGTATTCCGGTTAGCAGAGAAAAAAAGGGCTACTACAAAAATATGCTCCAACTGACACACGAAATGAGAATATAGATCACAACACAGATACACAACCACAAGTGTATGAAAAGATTTAGAGCCCGTTCAGTTCTTGGGCTTGGGCCTGGGCTTCGTGAGAGGTACATTAAAAAAACACAGCAAACAGCAGAACAGAACAAAACAAAACAAAACAAAAAATATATATATATGCCAAAAATATTAAAACGCCGTTGCCGGGGATCGAACCCGGGTCACCCGCGTGACAGGCGGGAATACTCACCACTATACTACAACGACTTTATTGTTCTGTTTTGTGAAACTTATTGCCCTTATTTTCTCTTTAAACTTTAGGAAAGATATTACTTACTTGGACTGAACCATTTCAAAAACAATTGGATCTGATTTTCCTTCAATTTCTTGTGGCTATTGTCTCATACAGTCGTACTTATTATGCCTTGTAATACTAAAATCACACTTTCATTTATGATTTCTATTGAAAAACTTTCAAAAAATAATCGCGTTAAAAATAAGCTATATCTATAATCGGTCTTTAACTTGTAATACAGCTATTTGATGAATCAAATTGGTAGATAAATTTGTAGAACCCCCAACTTTGGTGATGTATGCCACAGTGGATTGAATACACAACATATTATTGAGGGTGCATGTGAACCAAGTATTGCGTTGCAAGCCTGTTGCCAATGGCAGAAAAATGTATTGACTCTTTGTATTGAAAATATATATCGTGCAAACTGGATTCGAACTCATTTGTGTGTGTTTTTTGAGTATAAATGTGCGCGAATCAAGTATTAATCGGTATCTGATCAATATGGTTTTTGGTGTTGTTAAAGTTCTTGACGAGATCTACAACAAGAACATTTCCAATTATTCAAATGTGTTCATAATGAAGTAGTTGGACGAGATTAAAAAAAAAATGTAGTAAAATAATTGGACTAGCATTTCATAATCCAAAATTACATGATTACCCCAGATCGTACTAAATTACTAACGCTTGCAAAATTTTGTTTTTTGAAAAGGGGACGCAAGTGGTAAAAGGATACGTATGTTTCTTTAATTAAATTTCCGTAGACGTGCAGCAAATGGGCATTTGGTCTAGTGGTATGATTCTCGCTTAGGGTGCGAGAGGTCCCGAGTTCAATTCTCGGAATGCCCCCTCAATTGCAATTATTTTTAAGTTCTTTTATTCCACTGCTAGGCAGTCATCACAACTCGTTTCCTTGGCTCTTTTTTTTTTTCCGTCAGTAATAGCAAAGCTGTGGAACCCAGGGGTGCTGCAGTGCAGCATCCGAGTTGTTCATCGCGAAGTCAATGGTCCTGAAGTGATCTGGCACTTTACAGATTCATTGCTAAGATGAAATTCAAGCCGTTGATTATCGAGATTAACAGCTTGAACGCTATACTACAACACTGTTGAGCGCTCCCTTATGATGTCCAAGATGTGGCATTCCCATAGAAAGGGTTTGCAAGTTGTAGCGATTCTTATGATTCGAATAGTAACCCTGGCCTATACATTGCCTAGTTATGTGGTCGAGATAGAATCAAAACCCTAGATCCTTTTCTCACTAGTTTTCAACTGTATCGATTACTTGCTTTCTTAATTCATTTAGTTTCTAAAAATCTAATCAATCAAACCAACTTTCTTTTTCTCCGATTAAAGTAGAAATCAATCGAAATTATAGTAACTTAGCCATTTTGTTCTTGGAAATACGATACTCAGATTTAGCCACAATCTCTGAAATGAGAAGTAACTTTTAGTTCTTTTAAATTTATTTTCGATACGTACAGCAAGTCCAATGATGATTACATTTGTATGTATCTTGTTCGACTACTATATATGATTCTTCACTTTTCAATAACTGTGTGCCACATTAAATCCTTTTTAATCGCTTGTAGTGGGCATGGGTGATTAGTAGGTGTTACTGTGGGATTCGGGGAATATGTAGTACGGTATTTAAGCCGTTGATCTCGATAATCAACAGCTCGGATTTCATCTTGGCAATGGACGGCTCGGATTGTGCAAGTGCCAAGATGAAATCCGAGTCGTTGATTGAGCGATCAATGGCTCGGCTGCCACACTACAATTCTGTAGTGCGGGTGTCGCACTATAGGATCCCCAATTTCGTTCAACGAGTGGCGTGAAGATTTGATTGGTACGTTTAAAGTACTCGAAATACGTATAAGTTGGTTCGAAGAGTTTGAATATAAATGGAGTAAAAAAAAAGTCCTTTTATTCATAAACTTATTGCATTCAAACCTTTCTTTTCAGGAAATAATTAAAAGTTTACAAAGTATTAAGTGATCAATAACGAAAAATGCTAATGAACGTCATAGGATGGTGGATGCCCTGTCCCATAAACAAGTGAAAAAAAATAAAAATATATCCTTTCCGCTGCAAACTCAACTCTCTCTCGCCTGAAAACAGAAAACAAGTTCACCAAGGCCCACAAAGTCAGACCCACCCATATATCAACCCCTCATTGAAGGAAGATCCGAATGTTTACCTGAACCCTTATGTAAAACCCGGCTCCCGAAAAGCAAGAACCCAACTGCATGACCCACAACAGCCGCAACAAATACGCCACCGTTGTATGACATGACAGCTAGGATCACCATGTACGCAAACCCGGCCCGAACCGCGTGAATACCCGCCTGAAAGAACCCAGATGCAACCCGGTTCGTGCCGGGCTTGATATTATGGCTGCAGTGAGAGAGCCACTCGCCGATCACGGCTAGCCCGAACACGAAGATTATGCCCAAGGCATACATACCCGTGCTCGACCCGGGCCAACCCGGGAAAAGGAACTCCACGTGTTTGCCCCAGTAGAATGCCATGCGCATCAGTATAGTTCGGTGGTGCACGTGGCCGGTGGTGGCGTTGTCCCATGCCACCACCGGTAGTGCACCGCTGATTTTGTGATGCATTAATGTTTCCATATTGGTGAGATGGAGTGGTGGTTGATTTTCATGTAGGATGGATGATATATAAGGAGTGGGGGGGTGTTAATGAATTGGGCAAAGGGACAAAAAGTTTGGGAACATTATTCTTGCTGTCCTTTGGTGTTTTTTATTCCAAGTGCGAGACTAGCGAGTGTGTTGCACGTCAAATATTGTTTCAATTTGGGTAATTATGCTTTTTATCGGTTCACATCCCGTTTTAGGAAGACAAAGAAAATCATTGATCTACCGCGTGCTTCTTATACAACTGGAAAAAGACAAAATTGAACACAAAAAAGACAAAGTAACACAACTAAATCAAATGAAGGATAATACATCCGGTGAAAAAATGATCCGGCAGTCAATCGTTAGTGAACCGCGTGCAAGTTGTCTATGTTCAACTCTCACGGTAATTCTACTATTGACGAGGCTTCCATGGAGAAACCGATCGATACCAACTGAGTGACTCTAACACCCCAGATAAAGAGCACTACGTACAGGGTTACTCACCATATATGCGAACAATCTTTGGTGGTAATCCATCTTTCTCGAAACCAAATTCCTAACTTCTTATTAGAGGAATAAACTTATTTACGGATGTGGCGCAACTGTTCATATTATAAGGCCTGCAAAATAATATATCCACACAAAAAGTAGTTTGATCGGACATCAATAAGTATGTCAAAAGTTGAATTTTGGTTTAAAAAACGGGCGGTTTAGATTCTATCAATAGTTTTTAAGTAAAAATGTTCATGACCGTCCATTTTTTAAAACCAAAATTCAACTGTTGGCATATCTATCAATGTTCGATCAAATTGATTTTTGCGTGAATACATTATTTTGCGAGTCCTACAAAATTAACGGTTCAGATTATTGCAATGATCGCACAGTTTAACCCACAATGAATAGAGTCCGTAAATAAATTTATCTCTTTATGAGATACGCCACGTCCATACAAGGGCGGAGCTACCCTTTGTGTAGGGTGGGCTTTAGCCCAGAGTAAAATAAAAAAGACTAAAAATTTACATGTAAAATTTTTATTCAATAAAAAATTAATATGGGTTAGCCCATAAAAAAAATTATATGAATTAACCCAGAACAAATTAAATTTCTGACTCTGCCATTGCGTCCATAAAGTTTATCTCTTTGTGAGATTCTATCAAGTTAATTGAGTGTTTAGTGTGGAATACGGGCACACAATGGGAAGTGTGGGCTAAGAAACAAGAATATTACTTTTGGCAAGAATTTGATTGGGACATGTTAGCAAGCAATCTTGTAGTACTGTGTCGACAGAAACACACAAATCTGTCGGGTGCATGCTTTTCGGTCTGTATCGAATCACCCTGACTTATTACTCACGTACATCGACAAATGCCATCCAGGGTCGACCCTGAAACGGAAATCAAAGATAAAATACATATAAACAACAAATATCTAATAAGAATTCCCTTAAATTTTACGGTGCGGAATTTTTTGTTCGGGATCGAATTTCGATGATCCGAATGTATTTTTAAAGTCTAACGGGGGAATTCGTCAAAACAAAATACCCGGAAGGGCTTGATTCGAGTTGTTTTCGATAAAATGTGTATATGTACATTTTTATCAAAAATTGCTTGGATCAAGCCTTCCAGATTTTTGTTTTGACAAATCCTCGCGTTGGACCTTAAAAATAGTGTTTTAAACACATCTAACGGTCTGAATCGTCGAAATTTGATCGCAAACAAAAAATCCCGCAACGTAGGAGCCCTCATTGGATATGCTCCGTAGATATAAAATCGATAAATTACCTTTTTCAAAGCAATTCAACTACAAAAAATAATCTCAAACAATATCCGAACAAGACAATATTTCAAAGCCATCACTTAGATATCACTAGTCTAACAAAAAGCGAACACTAACAAAATTTCAAATAATCCCTTGGACTGCATTGTTTGCATAATTTTTTTTAGCTGGAAAAAAAAAAAAACTAATTACAGCTGCACAATAATTTTTTCCGTAAGACCCAGCCCTTCAAATTTTAAAGCCTTTTCAAGCATGAAACAATATATTTTCGGACCAGACAAGCATTTTTCGGATGGAGGGAGTGTTAGATTCATTAGGTTTAGCCGTTTAGGTTTTACATGAACAACCAAGTTGGTCTGAAAGTGTAACAACCCTGATTTTTGGAGCCATAAAAAAAATAGATTTCTTTTATACATAAAAACATATGGACTTTTCCATAAAATTAAAATTACAATTTAACTTCTTTTACAAATTTTTTTAGAGAAATTCAATCCCATGACTCTCAATAGTCGACCCCATCGTACTTCTCACTTTCAAAGCCATCGCTAACTTGCTCTACACCTGAAAAATATAAAATGGTCAGGTAGTATGTGCAATACGAGGACAATAAAAACAGCTTGAAATAAGGATGTTCTCAATAACCGATGATAACAAATCAAATGAATCCTTGCGAAACAATACATCATTATTAGCCTCTTTCCTTGGCCCATCTTGGTAACACGCCAAGCACCACCGGGGTCAAACCGTGTGCCCCCTTTTGGGCCATATAACAGTACACTAGATTTCCCTCATGGAAATCAATCAAATCTCCTTACTCATTCCACCCCGTGGGGTTGCTCGTGTACCAATCTGTTCCATGGCTTTCAGCCAAATATTTCATGTGTCACAAAACAAGATGTGGCAGTAACAGAACAAATAAACTTAGATAACAAAAGAGTACAAATATAAGAGAATCAAAGAAACACTCTTTGCAAAGAGATTTAGCTAAGAATGTATTGCACACTACCCGGTACCTTATATCGAGGCCCTAATCCACTGTCCGAATTTTCTTTCTCCCTTTCTTTTTCCTTTCCTTATTCTTCCTTTTCTTCTTTACTAATGGTGGACGTGTGTGCGCAGGAAGTGTGAGGAAACCAATTTATAGCAATCTCCATAAAGCTCTAGAATTATCTACATTTAACACTAATGAATCCATGTGATATCCTTTAATTAAGGAATAATTAGTCATAAATACACAATATTTTGCCTATTTAAAGGAAAGGACAAGGAACATTTGCAATCAAACATGAAGACAAGGAACATTTGCAATCAAATCTAAAGACACACAATTTTGCCTATTTAAAGGGAAGGACAAGGAACATTTGTAATCAAACATAAAGACAAGGAACATTTGCAATCAAACACAAAGACACAATAAGTGGCCCTATTAATTATGCCATTATAAATTGCAAAATACGATCAAAAGGGTTATCATGTACGTGTACTATACTTTTTGATCAACCGATACATGCAATTATAAAACTACGAATTAACTTACTTGCCAATACCACCCTCTCTCTTCTTCCGATGGAGCGCTGTTGATCATAAAGGCAACAAGACCTGCGAATATCTTGCCAAGAATGTCAGTTCCTTGTTTTGCTACATCAATTCCCCCACAGATCTGTGTAACAGGATACGATGGTGGACGATCATATTGAGCAGCCCTGGAATATAATCTGATTAAGTAATCCGTGAGTTCATTGGAATTATTCAGTGGGCTGAAAAATATGGACAATAATTGGTTAAGTACTTATAAACCTTTTCAAATCTTTTCAAAAAAATAAAGCTTTTGGAATCAATTAAAAAAAAACACCATAAATGCAAATCATGAATGTGCAGTTTACGAGCAAGTCTGGAATTTTTGGCTCAGGATTGAGAGACCATTGGGCTCGGAAGCGACTCTATCAATTTCGGACCATGATTTTCGTATTGTTTCATAGCAACTCTCACTAGTTTCCTGCAACAGTAGTATCCCATTATTACTATTGTTATCGTTTGTGAGATGTTACTAATTCTTTGGGTCGCGGGAAGTGGTCGGCGAGAGGTGGGGTGGTGGTCGGCCGGATGTGGGATGGTGATTTTTTTTAATTATATGTTCGAGAATAGAATTTTTAAAAATTAGTGAGATCTCACTAATTTTTTTTGGTTGCCAGAAGTGGTCGGCCAAGAGATGGGGTGGTGGTCTGCCGGATGTAGGGTAGTGATTTTTTTGAATTTTATGTTTGAAATTAGAATTTTTAAAAATTAGTGAGATCTCACTAATTTTTTTGGTTGGCAGAAGTTGTCGGTCAGTGGACCAAGAGGTGGGGTGGTGGTTGGCCGGAGGTTGAGTGGTGATTTTTCTGAATTTTATGTTCGAAATTAGAGTTTTTAAAAATTAGTGATATCTCACTAATTTTTTTGGTCACCGGAAATGGACGACCAGAGGTGGGGTGGTGGTCGGCCGGATGTGGAGTGATGATTTTTTTGAATTATATGTTTGAAATTATAATTTTTTAAAATTAGTGACATCTCACTAATTTTTTTAGTTGCCAGAAGTGGTCGGCCAAGAGGTGGGGTGGTGGCCAGCCGGAGGTTGGGTGGTGATTTTTCTGAATTTTATGTTCGAAATTAAAATTTTTAAAAATTAGTGGCATCTTACTAATTTTTTTGGTCACCGGAAGTGGCCGGCCAGAGGTGGGGTGGTGGTCGGCCAGATGTGGGGTGGTGATTTTTTTGAATTATATGTTCTAAATTAGAATTTTTAAAAATTAGTAACATCTCACTAATTTTTTTGGTCACCAAAAGTGGTCGGCCAAGATGTGGGGTTGTGGTCGGCCAGAGGTTGGGTGGTGATTTTTCTAATTTTATGTTCGAAATTAGAATTTTTAAAAATTAGTGACATCTCACTAATTTTTTTGGTCGCCGGAAGTGGTCGGCCGGAGGTGGGATGGTGGTCGGCCGGAGATTGGATGGTGATTTTTTAATTTTATGTTCGAAATTAGAACTTTTAAAAATTAGTAACATTTTACTGATTTTTTTTGTCTTTATGTTCGATTGCAAAAGTTCCTTGTCCTTCCATTTAAAAATGTCAAATGTTTTTTGTTTTTATGTTCGATTTCAAAATTTCCTTGTCCTTCTCTTTAAAAATGTCAAATGTTTTGGATTTTTGGGTAAGTGGCCCTTTAATTAATGAGTATCTTATAAGTGTAATCTCATAAAAGCTCATCCCATTAATGTTAAGGGGATTCACCCAATAAGTAAACGCCACCTCGCTTATTTCCGGAAACCCCCATACTCGGGCACCAAGGATCTTTCCTAGCATTGACACGTGTCCTGCTTTGCTCTGCGATGCTTATTCCGACACCGAATTAGCTTTTGAAAAATACCTAAATATATATTATATTTTCCAAAATAATACCAGAACCATTTTATGTAATAAAAATAGAATAATTTTATAAGCCATATTAAATATGGGCATCTACTAAAATACGGGGTGTTACAATCTCCCCACCTTAGGAAGTTTCGTCCTCGAAATTTGATCGCAAACTATAGTGACAAGTAGAACTATATGCTTCCGCTGTGCACTCTGATAAATTAATTGTTTCCCAATTTTTTTTCTCTTCTTTTTTTTTTTAAACTAAGAAAATAGGTTTCTTTTACAATAAAATATATATTTCTCAAAGACCTAACTAAACTCTCCCACACGATCTCATATAAGACCTACTACCTGCTCTGATACCAACTGTAACAACCCTGATTTTTGGATCCATAAAAAAAATAGATTTCTTTTATACATAAAAACATACGGACTTTTCCATAAAATTAAAATTACAATTTAACTTCTTTTACAAATTCCTTTTAGAGAAATTCAGTCCCATGACTCTCAATAGTCGACCCCATCGTACTTCTCACTTTCAAAGTCATCGCTAACTTGCTCTACACCTGAAAAATATAAAATGGTCAGGTAGTATGTGCAATACGAGGACAATAAAAACAGCTTGAAATAAGGATGTTCTCAATAACCGACGATAACAAATCAAATGAATCCTTGCGAAACAATACATCATTATTAGCCTCTTTCCTTGGCCCATCTTGGTAACACGCCAAGCACCACCGGGGTCAAACCGTGTGCCCCCTTTTGGGCCATTTAACAGTACACTAGATTTCCCTCATGGAAATCAATCAAATCTCCTTACTCATTCCACCCCGTGGGCTTGCTCGTGTACCAATCTGTTCCATGGCTTTCAGCCAAATATTTCATTTGTCACAAAACAAGATGTGGCAGTAACGGAACAAATAAACTTAGATAACAAAAGAGTACAAATATAAGAGAATCAAAGAAACACTCTTTGCAAAGAGATTTAGCTAAGAATGTATTGCACACTACCCGGTACCTTATATCGAGGCCCTAATCCACTGTCCGAATTTTCTTTCTCCCTTTCTTTTTCCTTTCCTTATTCTTCCTTTTCTTCTTTACTAATGGTGGACGTGTGTGCGCAGGAAGTGTGAGGAAACCAATTTATAGCAATCTCCATAAAGCTCTAGAATTATCTACATTTAACACTAATGAATCCATGTGATATCCTTTAATTAATGAGTATCTTATAAGTATAATCTCATAAAATCTCATCCCATTAATGTTAAGGGGATTCACCCAATAATTAAACGCCACCTCGCCTATATCCGGAAACCCCCATACTTGGGCACCATGGATCTTCCTAGCATTGACATGTGTCCTGCTTTGCTTTGCTCCGCGATGCTTATTCCGACACCGAATTAACTTATGAAAAATACCTAAATATATATTATATTTTCCAAAATAATACCAGAACCATTTTATGTAATAAAAATAGAATAATTTTATAAGCCATATTAAATATGGGCATTTACTAAAATACAGTGTGTTACATATAGCTCCATAACAAAGCATATTTCCGCAGAAACTATAAATGATAATAAATATATTACAATAAATAATAGGATAGATATCATTTGGAAAATGGTAACGGCCTTAGCTCAAAGGGGATAATAAGTAAAAAGTGCATAGATATCCGAGAAAAGTGTATTAATATCCGTGAAATTATATCGATATCCACAAAATGTACATTGATATCCGAACTAGTTTTTCATTACATAAGTATTATCCTCCACCTCACCTATGGGTTTTTTTTTTTTTTTTGTAAACGAGCCGAGCTACTTGCTAGTAGAGCTCGAGCTCGAGTTTTAGGCTCGTTTAGTAAACGAGCTCGGTAAAATTTGGCTCGACTCGCAAAAGCTCGGTTCATTTATATAGGCTTGGCTAGTTTAAGAATGCTCATCAAATAATTACCTTGGCTCAAATCATTTAGGGCTCGGGATTTACGAACGAACCAAAGTCAAGCTCAATTTTTTGCTCATTTAAACCCCACCTCCACCTATTGGGTGGAGGTTGGCAAGACCCATGTCATTTTGGGTCACAAAGTTAGGTAGGCCCGTCTTACATTACAATACTCCCAAAGCATCTTGGACAAACGGGCTTAGCCCAATTGATCATGTTTTGGGCTTTCTCAATTCCACTAGACTATTGGGGGAATGACGGGCCGCTCCACTTTGTGGAGGGCTTGCACTGCCAACTCATTTTTTTCGAAAAAAATGCACCGCTCGCTCCCATCAGTCAGTCCCCATCCCGTCAAGTTTTTTTTTTTTTTTTTAATTTTAAAATCTCAAATCCTATGAAAGTGCCTAAAATCCTTGGTTACCCTATGAAAGTGCCTAAACCACTAAAAACACTATAATAGGAAAGTGTACCCTAAACCTAAAAACACTAAAATTATTCAAAAAAATAATTTTTTTTTGAATAAAGCCAAAATAGGTGGATTATTGGCCATTCAAAAAAATTTGAGTTTTGACCATAATTTTATACTTGTTAGATTCGTCTCGTCGAGAGGAATCCAGAAACCACAAAATTTTGATGCAAAACTAACGAATGCAAAAAAAAAATTGAATAAGGACAAAATGGTTTTTCAAAAAACTACTTTTTGGTTTTTTACCCAAAGCACCCCCTATGAAAGTGCCTAAATCTAAACCCTAAGGTATCCTATGAAAGTGCCTAAAATCTTAAGGTACCCTATGAAAGTGTCTAAACCACTAAAAATCCTATAATATGAAAGTGCACCTTAAGTACCTAAGCCTAAAAAAAAAGTGATTAACCTTAATGGAGTTAGTGGTAATTAAAAAGAATGATTGAAGTTAGTGGTAATAAATATTTGTTTTGTGGAGCACTCCGTAATAAATCCTAGACTATTCGGTGTTAGCAAGCCCAAAGGGAAGCGGATCCGCTGTCCCGAACTCCGTGTCCCAACTTTCTGTCCTGTCCATCCGAGCCGTCCATCCGTGCAATCAACGGCTTGGATTCCATCTCACCTCAAACAAATCTGAGCCAAACATATTCATCTACAAATCTGAGCCGTTAATTGTTCGGATGGACGGGACACAGAGTTGGGATAGGATCTTCGAGACAGCTGATCCGCAACCAGCCCAAAGGAAGTTGAGCAAGCCCATCAATTCCTTTTTCTCTCTGGTTTGACAAATACTAGGAGTACATGTTTTTAGCATTTCTTTCCACATCATCATCATCATCATACTAATTAAAAAAAAAAATTGATGAGTAAAATTCGGATTTTATTATCTTGTGTCTGATGGATTCTCTTCTTTTCTTTTTTCTTTTTTTTTTTTTATAATTCAGGGTGTCCGCGCTAATTTAGTATCTCGATTAATCTTTAGGAAGTACCACTAATGGAGAGTCAATTAAAAGCCAGATAAATTCCCGTATCAACGAACTTTTCCTATGGTCCCGTTCAGTTGTCAAGCAAAGATGGGAAAAGATGGAAAAGTTAGCTTTCCTACATTTTTTATTGTTCAGTTACCAGGAAAATGATAGGATCTTGGAAATTGATTTTCCCACCAGGATTTACTTTTCCTTAAAACAAGTCTTGCAAAAAATATGGAATTTAGCGTCATGAGAAAGTTCTATCCCCCCTTCATTCTCAAGTTTTTTCCGCCAACTTTCTCCTTCACTCCTTTATTTATCTTATTTCGTACAATTCTCTATTTTCTTTATTTTTTGCTATAAATATAGGCAACATAATCAATATGTTCGTTTTACGGATGTGTGTTTTTAATACTATCATCAGTCTTTTGTTTTATTTGTACCAACCAATTGATTACCGTTGGTTAAAATTGATTTTATTTTATCTTATCTATTTATCTTTTAAGCATCCAAATAAGCCGGCCATTGGATTTTTTTTATTCAATTTTTAATTGCATTTGTTAATTTGCGTCAATTTTTTGTCGATTATTTGTTCGTCTAGACGAGAGAAATCAAAAAAGAAAAAATTATGATAAAAACTCAAAAATTCTTTGAGTAAAGACAAAAACAAGTATTAAAAAAAATTTGGCTTATTTTTATCTCTATTAAAAAAAATTGAGTTTCGATCATTATTATTATTATTTTTTCGATTTCTTTCGTCCCGACAAACTAATGTCCACAAAAATTTGATGCGAAACAAATAGATATGAAAAAATTGAATAGAGACCAAAAAAAAAAAAAAAAGTCAACTGGCTTAATAACCAAACTAAATATTTCTTTTTTTAATGACTAATTTTAGAGTTATTTGATGATTCAAAGGTAGCAATTCATATGTATTTATTTTTTGCCCAGATAAATAGCTCCCAAAATAAAATTTATTCAAAATAATTATTGAAATAAGATTCCCGTAAGTTTTTGTTCTTGGCAAATGAACATCTAAATTTTAGTTTTTCTACATAATTCCTTTATCAAATGAACACTCACAGGAATTTTTTTTTTTCATTTACTTCACTATTCAATTCAATTTTCCCAGGATTTACTTTCCTACACAACATTCTTGACAACTGAACGGAGCCTATGGCGACAAACTCATCATAACTTAAACAATACTTTTTGTCCAATGTTAATTACGATACAGTTACAAATGCAAATTTGTTTATTACAGGTTGCACAAACAAATTACAGCAATTTGTTTCATCCTTGGTGACGGACTGACGGCATGTTCATTCCAGATCTCACTTTCATTATCAGAATTATTCGGTTTTTCAAATTCCTTTATTAAGAGTTGTAACAAAAGTTCAGCTATATCAAAACATCGCAAGTTTCTGACTTAAATTTTAGGAAAAATTAGTCTAAAATGCAAAATATTTTGCTATATTTAAGCGAAGGACACGCGTTGTTTCCTTTGGGTTATAAGGACAGTTGTGGTTTGTAATTGCCAAAACTCCCTTTTGGGCTTATACGCATGGAACAAATACTTCTCGCCGCAGCAATCGACGTCGTCGTGTGAATTTGGGTTCGAGAAGAAAAAGATGAAGAAGAGCAGAGAGCTTGTTGAGAAGGACTCGAAGCTCGTCGTCTTCGTCTGCTTCTTCTAGTTGTAGCTCTATTATGGAGTGGGAAAGTGTTGAGGAGAATGAATTGAAGGATCCTACTGGTTTCTCTCTCCTCATTTATGCTTGGAAGAGATGATGATGATGATAATTGCATGTGGGTTCGATCAATTTTTTCGATCCCATCTGGTTTTGGGAATTGGTTAATAGAAGGGAAATGACTACAATACACACCCCTTATTTGGGTGTACCATATGCACCTATTGTATGGTCCAGATTGTGACACCTCATCGACAATCGTAACATTTTTTAATTTTTCGTAACTTTTCAGCAATATGATTCATAACATTTTTTATGATTCGTAACATTTTGATGTGTCTCGTAACTTTTACAAAAAAAAAATCGTAACCTTTACAAAAAATTAGTAACTTTTCACAAAAAATCGTAACTTTTACACAAATGAGAGGTGTGTATTGTAGCCTTTTCCTAATAGAAGGGATGGGTTTGGATATTGGATCGCAACCACAGGTACAACAATTGCAGAGCAAATTGGTGGACTTGATGTGGCTTCTCCAGATTCAGTTTCAAAGTATAATTACTAAATAATGTAGTTTAATACTTGAAAATCTTTGCAATTTATCTGTAGATATATATGTTTTTGGTGGTCGGCCGGAGTTGAGGTGGAGATTTTTTTGAATTTTATATTCGAATTTAGAATTTTTAAAATTAGTAACATTTAACTAATTTTTTTGGTCTTTATGTTTGATTGCAAAAGTTCCTTGTCCTTCTCTTTAAAAATATCAAATGTTTTTTGTTTTTATGTTCGATTGCAAAAGTTCATTATCCTTCCCTTTAAAAATGTCAAATGTTTTGAATTTTTGGCTAAGTGGCCCTAACTTTTATTAGTTTTTTGTTCAAATCTTGACCCAAAAATTAGATTTTCATATCATTCATTTACTGATGTCAAATTAAGCTGAAATTTTGCAAGTTATCACGGTAAATTAATTTAAAACAAAGCGAGAGTGAACAAAACTCTGCCGCAGTGCAGAAAAATCTTGGCACCCTTAGGATGAAGGAATCTTCTTTGGTCTATTTTTCGTCTAGCTTGGCGTATTCCAATCTTCCCATGTAGTATTCCTATGGAGCACCTTTACTAGCTAGGAAGAAAAGATTGTGGGCGATATCTATCTTTTGTCAAAGGAGGAGGAATAAATCTTTGTGAATCAGAAAGAGCAAGAAAAAATAATCATAAGAAACAAAAAAAGAATCTTGTACTCCATCCATCATTTTCTCTTTTCCAAATCTCCCCAGTGGTATCAAGGAAAAAGCATCCACAAATAATAGGCTTAGGGTTAGTAGGATATTACTTGAAAAGTATTTCCGAAAGTGTTCAGGAAAAAGGGATGAATGACTTATTATCCTAAAATTTTTGTAAAAAATTACGTTCATAGGAATTTATAGGATTAGTACGAAAATTGCATTAGATTGGACTATCACTGAGTAAGACAATCCATCATTTTAATGTTCTATGCAGTTAAACCGAGTCCGATTGACAAAATTGCAATGTCAAACACTAAGTGGAAAATAAAATTGAGTTTTCACTATGGTATCTTTTACGGTATTTTTTGGTAATTTTCTGTAAGTCATTTTCCTCGCATACATCATAAAAATATTATTTAGCGGAAACAACATTTACTTTTGACTATAATGGGAAGACGGTATTTTTAGTGGAAATTCAGTCCAAATTACTCATAGGAGAATTTTATCTGAACATTGCATTGGACGAGAAATCAGCATGTGGCTTTTTCCTTATAAATTGTGCATGAATAGGCAACTACACTAATTACAAATTACAGGATTCTTGAACCATAATTTGTAAGATTTTTTGTGTAGCTAAAATTTGAAGTGTGTATCTATTACCCCTGCAAAGAAGTATTGTCGCGTCACATCATTCCACTAATTATAGAGGACTCTATTGCACCTGCGTCGGGACTGAAGTCGAATTCTCTTGACGTGTACGTATTGGTAGGAGTATGTGGGCTCGAACATGAAACTTGTCCAATTAGATTTTGTACGTGTTTTCATTAGTGAACCAACCTTTTTTTTTTGGGGTGAAATGGCAAGAAATCCAATTAAATTCATTCTCTTTGTTGTTCATTGCTTGTAACTGAAGACAACATAAAAGATAAAAAGGGCCCTTTTAGCTAGACAGTGGGCTTGGTGAATGTCCTTGCGTTCAACGTTGGTAATCCTACAGAAGAAAGCTTTGAAATCTCGTGTCTAATGTTGCGCAACAAAGAGAGGTCCTCAAAATGGCAACCGGTGTTTGAATTTGATTTAAAAATTTAGGTGTTGAGTTTGCAATAAATATATATCGTTTTTCCACTATAGTAAAAAATAAGTGTTTTTGTCTTCGCGCTGGAGAGAACGGTCAGAAATACTGTAGCGGATTCTTAGTATTTTTTTACTTCAAATTGTCAAGTTAGTTGATTTACGTAAAGAGAATGAATTGTTGATTTAACAATTTACAGTGAAAATATCTAAAATATACTGTAACGGAAGCTTTTTGAGTATTGCATTTCCGGCCTTCGGGCCCATATGTTTAGATAAGACAACAACAGTAGGCCGTCACTTTAGACTTTATTTTAAAGCCCGCTGAGCCCAATAGATTTCAAGTCAGGAGGTCCCACTTGGCGAAATTCGGTAAGGGTCCCAATACTATCTTCCGGATCCGCGATAAAGAGAGAGAGATAGAGGCATGTTTGTCCCCCGCCAAAAGTAAAGTGGTCCCCATCTAAGCCTCCACCCGCCGGCCGGCCTACCCGATAGAATCACGCACCCTAATTAAATTTGAAGAGAATCAATTAGCGGAAGCCCATTTAAGACCATAATAATTCAAACTATCCGATTTAGGAGATTCCGCACCCGAGCCATCCACGGCCCGGGCCCCATGGTGTCCAGTTTTCAAAATGAAAACCGAACCAAATGGTTTGGTTTGTGGATACAATGAGATATCATAAATAAATAAATAAAATCTTGTCCATAATATATATCCGGAGTGTTTTAGCTTAAAAAGTTAGTTGACTTATCTTTTTCGTTTTTATTTGATTTTTTTTGTGTTTTTTAGTTTTACATCAACTTTTTGTGTATTATTGGTTCGTCTCGGTGAGAGGAATCAAAAAAATAAAAAAATTATGATCTAAAGACAAAAATAAGCCAAAAAGTCAATTTTTTACACTTTTTTCGATCTTATTCAAAAAATTGAGAGTTCTAGTCATAATCTTTTACCTTTTTGGATTCCTCTCGCCGAGACGAGCCAATAATACTCAAAAAATCGATTCAAAACTAACAAAAGCAAAAAAAATAAAAAAAATAAAGACAAAAAAATAAGTTAAGTTGGCTTTTTAGGCCAAACCTCACCGGAGTATGTTTTATTTTTAGTCACATTGTTTTTCTCAAGACAGGAACTAATCATTTAGACGTGGTTCAAATCGAACCAAACTGCACTTTTATTTATTACTGAATTGGTGTTTTATTTGAAACACACCATATAATAATAGACTCAATCATGATATATACTTCCATGCTATGTAATTAACTCGTATTTTATTCTTTACTATTAGTGAGTTTGAATTTATTTTTTTGACTTCAGGTGATTTTTATTAAATTGGTTCAAAATAAAGTTTTATTGTAAATTTTGATGCAAATCTTCGTTTCTTCAAACGCTTTGTAAGTAAATTATTTCAAATTGAATTAAGCAATGGTTCCAAATCGGAACCGAACCGTCATCTAATGGTTTGGATTGGTTCAATTCTATGCATTTCATAGATAAGTTTGATTAACATAATTTTCAATCTGTAGGAGTTGTTTTGGTTTTTGCTTTACCATAAAAATAAAAACTATTCTTGTCCATACTCACCCTTACACAGGAATCTGTGAGTCTATTTGTTTTCCTTACACTAGATCTCGGGCACGCACTCTGTGTGTGCATGTGTAAATACATAAGGTGTGCAAGTAGGGGAATGGGTAGTTAAGTACATCTAGGAACAATTAATGACATTGATCTTATATTCATCATCCTAACATTTATTATCTATAGTGGTTAAAAGAGCAATAAAAACTTTTCTTGTGGGGATAATTCTGAAAATCACACTATTGTGAAACAAGTTTACAAAATTTGCTCATGCCAAAGTAGGTAGCACTTACCAGACTTCTAGCTTAATTGGTTATGTACCAATACTAAGGTGTTAAAAGTTTTGGTTTTGGTTTGAATTGACGGAACAACATCAATACTGCTATGAGGGCATTCACAATGGGCACTCGAAAACTAGCTCATAAGTTGAATTCTAAGATGTACACACAAGCCTAATTAGGGTCCATTTGTCACTCCTAGAGCGGATATGTGCACTCAATGGGCTAGTAAGAGCTTGCTAAAAATCCTTTATTTTTTGAAAATTTCATATTAAAAAAAGATTTATAGACTTTGGATCTCACTTGGAGCTAATTAGAATGCTACCTAAATTTAGCTAATGTAGTAGGAGTCACGAGCCGCCACCCTTGAGAGTTTGTATGGATAGCTCATTGGGTCTCGTTTGTTTGACCGGAGATAAATGAACGAAATATGAAATCCCTTGGGATATAAGTGGGATATGAAATCATTTGGATATTGCTCAGGACATCAATGAATGGAGAAAATCTATGTTCAATGTTTGTGTTCAACAGGATATAGCCATTGAAAAGATTTTTTTTCTTCTAGCCATTGAAAATCCATAATATCCCATTCAAATCCCACCTCCCCATGGGATTTTATATCCCGTACGGATTAGGATAAAAATTGGTGAGGGAATCCCATCCGGAAAAAGGCTAACAAATACGAGATTTTGGCTACCGCTCCATCCCACCACCAAATCTCATCCCCAAATCCCACCAAACAAATAGGGTCTTGAAGACAATAATTGAGCAAATAGCTACATAAATATTAGGAGCCTCACTTAAAAATTATTTTGAGAGTCCATTCTGGACGCTCTCGCAGTAATCTAATTTAACTACCATAACCACCATATATTGTCGAAAACAAATATAAAAATAAAGAGTTGGGTAGCCTCCATTTATTTATAAGAATAAATATCCTCTTAAAAGAAGGGAACAATGAATGGTTCCTCAATTTCCTCCCAAAACCCCTCCAAATTCTTTTAATCCTCCTCCCTAAACCAAAATTAAAGCTCTGTTTGGAACTTAGGGATGGAAAGGAAAGAGGATGGAAAATTTAAAAAAATTTCTTTCCCTTGTTTGGTTCCTAAAGAAATAGAAGGAAAAGTTTAAAAAACAAGTATAATTTTCCCTCCAATTTCTTCCTAATTTTCCCTCAAACTTTCCTTCTTATTATTTTCTCTCCCATTTTCTTTCCATCCTCAAGTTCCAAACAGAGCCTAAAGAAAGAAAGGAAAACGAAACGTCTCTCTCTCTCTCTCTCTCTCTCACTATATCAGTATCTCACTGAACCAAATTCAGATTTCCCGGTCTCTCTCTCTCTCTCTCTCTCTCTCTCTCTCTCTCTCTGTGTGTTTACTTCTTCCTTCTTGTTCGTCGAAATACCAATTACGAGGACAATCGTTCACAACTTCACATTATATATTCTCACTGTAGATTAGTTCTTTTCTTTGCTTTCAGTGTACGTTGTGCTTTGATTTTCATTATCACCTACTAACCACCGCATGGTAACGAATCGGATCAGCATTTCTTGAATTTTTGCGGTACGTTGTTCTAACCTTCTCCTTTTCTTCGTTTCTGTGAATCCATAACAATAATTTGGTCATCTGCGTGCGAAATTTCAGATCTTTATCTTCTTTCAATTGTTGGTTGAATCTGAATCGTCTATATACAGTATGTGTATAAGTTGATTGATTCTTCAGAAATGTGGTTGGTAAGCAACGTATTCTTGGAATTTTCTTGAAATTGGGCCTCAATTTTGGATGTATCTTGGAATTTCTCAATAAAAGATTATAAAGTGCTTACTGGTCTTCTTCTGTAGATTTGTTTTACACATTTATGCGACCATTCAAGCTCCCGTCCACCTGGGGTGGCTCTATTGGTGTTTGAGGGGGTTCAAGCGAAACTCTGGGTTCAAAAGATACACCAGAATTTTATGTTTTTTATTTTATTTTAATATATAGTTTAAGTTTTATGTAAGATTGTACTGCCCTGGATTATTGGTATGAAGTCGAAGAAAATCAAAATTTACTTAAATTTGTGAGTAAGTAGATAATATAGCTTTACAAAATAAAATAAAATAGACCCAATAAATTTTCACCCAAAATAAATTTGCAACACTGCCTTTTTGGGGTCCAATTGATTGATTGATTGACTTTGCTTGTGAAATACTAGCTTTTCTAGCCTTTGTACAACTCAGCTAATGTACGTGAATTTTCCGAATCTAGTTCTAAATAATGGATTGATCTTTCTCCGCGCATTATGGGAATGACCTCTGTTGATGGACATCAGCCTCTAGAAACTAAAATTCTGATAACAGACGAAAAAGTCTGGGTAATTGATTTTGGCACTCCCCTTTTTGATAACCACTCTCCAATATTTGTCTTTTAGTGTTCAAGATACACATAACATGAACACTAAAAGACAAATATTGGAGAGTGGTTATCAAAAAGTGAAGTGCCAAAATACTTTCCCAAAAGTCTGGTTTATATTCTTCTGTGACTGGATGATTCCACATGAGTAAAACACAAATTTCGGAGAGAGGATGATTTCAGAAGGAAGGTTAATGAAGATCAAATAGCTAACTATTAACTTCTTAAACAAATATGATTGTTACTGGCAATCAACCAAATATTGTGAAATCAATATGACTTATGAACGTGAAAACTGTGATACTTGACTTGTGTCATTAATGCGGGTAATTGGAATCGGTTGTTGTCTTGTTGAGTTAGAACTAAGGAAGGTACAGTTGCTTGCTGTCATATGATTTTTACTATGAGTGTCTTCACAAATGCGAGGAAAGGTTTGCTCCTATTTGCTGCATGTTGTAGTAGTTGCCAAATTTGATGAATTTTTTTAGTCCTTGGGAAAAGTCAAGTCATGAAGTTTGTTTTTCTTATCTTCCGCTGATGAGGAAATTAGTTCTTGGCTTCTTGCTGCATGATTTTCACATTTGCTATGATTCTGACTTCTTTTTCTGGCAATACTTGGCTGCTTGAACTTTAGATAATGCAATTGCTTTATTTTATCATGATGTGCATTTTGTCAGGATGCAATTTGGCAAAGAGTGCTTTGGCAACTCATGTGAACAAGGACTGGTATGTCAAGTGTAATGTGATACCATGGCAAGCAATCAACATTCAAGACCAACTGGGGACCGTGGGTTCCATTTAGAAGTCAGAAACGACTCAAGACCACGAGAAACCTTAAAAGTTGTGAAGCCGAAAGCAACATCACTAAATTCTCATGATGATGAGCTCGTTAAGTACATGTCGAATTTGCCTACATATCTCCAGCGAGTGGAGAAAGGCGAAAAGTTCCAGGAGAAGGCTCTAAGTTTCGGAGTTCTAGAATGGGACCGTCTAGAAAGATGGAAATCCGACAGAAAATGTACTGTACCAAGAGGTGACACTAATGCATCTTCCTCTATCAGTTCTTCCTCACTTAAGCCAGTTGAGTCCATTGCATTCTCTAGGACACCTCAGAAGATGAAGCTTTCGCCTCGCCTGAAGACCTCGTCGCAGTGCCCCCATCTTGATTCATCTCATACAGGCGGCTTTTCAAAATTTGAGAGGGGCAAGAGAAAAGATACCGATGACAAGGTAACATCAGAAAAGGGAACTTCATTTTCAGAGTGGACAAAACATCAATTATTGCATGCTTCTAAGGACGAGACAAGTGCTCAGAACGACAGAGTGACCATTAAGATAAAGGAGGTGCAACCATCAGAGTATTGTCTTGGTCAAAACCACAGCCCTGGTGGTGAAAAGGAAAATATTTTCATTTTATCTAAACAATCTCGTGCATTCATGCATCCAAATGAAACAGCGGCAACATTATCCCTAGGTAAAGGCATTGTTGATAATGCATCGAGTGTGAAGCCTTCGAGTGGAAGTGCAACTGATACTTCCAGAAGTTTGGATCATGAAACTACTGAACCTTCAACCGTGAAAGGAAAGCATTCATCACCTAATCGTCAGTTTAGCTTTAGCCTTCGTAGGATTGCCAGAAGCTTGAGTTTCAGGGAGAGCTCAGCTGTTCACCAGTTGAGATCTGAAGAACCCGATGGAGTTTTCTCTTCTGAGATCTATTCTGATGTTCTATATTCATACCCACGTCCTATTAGATTGGATCCCAACACCAAGTCTGACATGAGGCGGCATAGCTTAGATGCTTCCCAGAGCATGGAATTTCCCAATACTGATGCATGTAGCCCTTTCATGTATCCGAATGAAAAAATACTGGATAAGATATCCCGTGCAAATGCAATTGGGGCTTCTGAGCGGTTTGATCAAGAAAGGCATCCCTCGCCTAATCATCGGTTTGGCTTTAGCCTTGGTAGTTTGAGGAGAAGCTTGAGTTTTAAGGAAGGTTCAAATCTTCCTCAGGGTTCCACATACAATCCTCTCAAATCTGGTCGATTTACATCTGAAGTGTCTGATTCTATGAATAATTCAAGCAGAAACAAGGCTTACGCTAGTACTAGAGCAAGATCCAGCCCTATGAGAAGGTTACTGGACCCTCTTTTCAAGATCAGGGGAACAAAACTTCATCATTCAGCTGAGACTGCTCAGCCATTGCCTGGAAACTTGAATTTAACCTCCAAATTTGAGGCCATTGAGGAGGAGGAGCACGAGGATTCCACAGTTCAAGCTCTTCTGCAACTCACGGTTAAGAATGGGCTCCCTTTGTTCAAACTTGTCAATAGAAATAGTGATATTCTGGTTGCTATGAAAAAATTAACTACTTCTGGCAAGGATGAAGGTGAAATTACGTACACGTTCTACTCTGTTTGCGAAGTTCAGAAGAGTGGCGGCTGGATAAATCGAGGGCATAAGGCAAAAAATTACGGTTTTAGCTATAACGCCGTCGGTCACACGAAGGTCTCCAGCTCTAAGGACCAATTTACAGTGAGGGAGTTTGTTCTGTATAGTTCTGAGGCAGATCAGGAACTCGCCGCCATTATGATCCCAGATGAGAGTTCATGTGACCATGGAGATCAGAGAAATAAGGGCAAAGAGTTATTAGGGAAAGAAGATGGAAACTCCTTTAGAAAAGCAGAAACTGAGAAGTTCATTAGTACAAGAGTCATTATTCCTGGTGGTATTCATGGATTACCTTGTAAAGGTGTTCCTTCGCCATTGATTGACCGGTGGAAGTCTGGTGGATCGTGTGACTGCGGAGGCTGGGATGTTGGTTGCAAACTAAGAATTCTTTCGAATAAAAATCAAAGACAACGCTCGAACCAATGTCGTTTTGAACTTTTTGATCAGGTACTGGTCTTTGTTCCTCCAAAAAAAGATGGCTTCTTATTATATCGACAATGTCTTCTAGAATTATCTTGGAGTTGATAAATTAACGGTTTTCTTTCTTTCTTTCTAACAGGAAGAAACTCAGGACAATCAGCCAATATTCAGCCTGAGACCATTGGAGAAGGGTAACTTTTCGGTTGAATTCAGTTCATCGATTTCTATGTTACAAGCCTTCTCAATTTGTGTCGCGGTAATAAGTAGTCAGAAATCATTTGACCTGGCTGAAGAAAAATGGCTCCGGGAATCTTTTAGGGTCCGAGGGGAAGTACCCACGAAATATGTCCAGTCTCCGCCTCCATCTCCAGTTGGAAGAGTATAGTTTTCATGGAAAGGATCTGTCTTGTTGCTGGCATTCAGCTGTGCTGAAAAAAGAGAACAAATCAGCAGTAGATCTATCACCTCGAAGAGGCGTATTGTCAGCAAAATCTACTCCCCCAATCGGGGAAAGTTTAGCATTCAGCTCCCGTTTGGCACCAGAGTCCCGGGAAGAAACGGGAAATGAAATGATTAAAGAGGAATAAGTGTGCTGAAACAAAATGGGATAAAGGGTATGGTTTTTTTTAGAGCTTTGACCTCATTGTTTTGTGTTTTGGGGTTTTTAGTATAAGGTTAGTACATATACAATGTAACATAAAACTGAATGAAACGGTTATTACGCTGCACAATTTGTATGGAAAAGATGGATCCTTGAAAACTGCTCTGATGATCTTTTACACCAGCTTATTGGGACAGGCTTTGGGTGAAAAGAAAGAAAGGTTGAGAGCTAATTTCTAAACGACCCTAGTCTAAAAAAAGAGAGCAAAGAACAATGCAACGCAACAAGTCCAAAATACAGAGCCGGCCTTAAGTTAAAGCTTCAGGTGTGGCCACTTTAGGCCTCCCAAAATTTACGAATTTTAGGGACCCCGCTATAAAAAGACCCGATCTTTAATTTTTGTTTTAGGCTCTCAAAAAGTCAGGGCTTGCCCTCCCAAAATACATGCGTTATTCTCTCATTGTTGATTGGTGACAACGTTTTCTTCGAAATTCTTGCATTTGCAAATGCAAGAGTTCCGAAGGACAGACGCAGAAGACTTTGCAAACTTTTGTTTCCAATTTTATTAGATGTCACTGAAGGAGCGGCCCACAGCCCATTTTGTTACCAAGACAAGCTGTATGAAAGATTGTTTAGGGCTTTGAGTAGTCCGGCAAGTTTTAGGCCCAGATCCTAAGCCCAACTCGTGGCTTAGGCCGAAATGAAGTTTAATAAAGTTTACTTTATTATTCATCAATCTTTGGTTTGATTCTAGAGAAATTCTAAAATACGGTAAGGAATTAAACTCCACTTTCATACATCACTTTTTCAGCATCTATTTCACAAACTCGTCGATATCGACAGAGTGAAATTATTTGATAAACAATTAAGTTAGGAAATCCCTTCATTTTATAGTTAATTGGACGTTGATGACGGATGACAGTAGCAAATGGTAGTGTACTTATTTGGGGGAAAGACTATAATACACACTTTTTATTTGGGTGTATCATACGCACCCTATAAAAGTTACGAATCAATTACCTCTTATTAATGAAAGTTACGACTATTTTTGTTAAAAGTTACGAGACGTACCAAAATGTTATAAATCATAAAAAATGTAGCGAATCATATTGCTGAAAAATTATGAAATACAAAAAAATGTTACGATTGCTAATGAGGTGGCCCAATAAAGACCATACAATAGGCGCATATGATACACACCTTATTGTAGCCATTTCTATTTGAGACGCAAGTCGTTATATGTCTCATTAGCTAAGATACAATACTAAGAAGCGGCTTTTGGTCCCACAAAAAGTTATTTAAAATAGGGTCCCAAATATTTAATTCCCATATATATTAGGCCCAATTATTATTTTTATGCGTGCTACATATATGAAAATAGGCCTAAAGGTTTTTTTGGCGAATTCGAAAAATCACTTGGTAGGTCTTGAGGCCTTATTTTAGAACATGAATAAAATAGATGCTCCAACCTCCATGTATCGTGGCGTTCCAATTGCTTTGAAGTAGTTTAATGGTTATTTTTTTCTTAGACAACTACAGGTTTAAATTTCTTTACTTATATTTTTATGAAGACTCATTGTTGATTAGTTCTTATATGCAAAATTTTTTATGTATGACCACATTTAAAAAATTTGCTTCAGACCCCGAAACTTTTGAGCTGGCGCTACACTCATAAACCACACATTCATGTTAAAATTCACATACACAGATACACTATATCTCCGGTGTTTGTGGGCACGTGGATGTGAGTGCGCGCGTATTGTGTCTGTAGGTTACCTTCGGGAATGGGCATTGCCGTCCCTTCGGGACATCCGATAAAATGAGCATTGCCGGAAATTGAATTACCCTCCTCGGAAGGCCAAATGGCACCGCGCTCATGAACAGAAGATTACGATGGAGTGCTATCATAGCAATAAATAAAATGATTTTTTTGGTTATAATGTATAATCACAACGAATGAGTTTGGTTTTTGATGCAGCGGAAGCTTGAAGAAATAACATATAACACGAGTTTGAGTCCGTTGATTCGCGCACGAATATCCGGAGATCAAAATCCTTCCTTAAACCTGTTGATTCACTAAGAATATCAAGACTAGCTAAGGGCATGAATAACTTTGTTGATTCCGCACAATACCAAAGTAATTGGAAAAATAAAGAGAAACTCTCTCAATTTAATTAATCACCAAAAGCTTAATAATCCCAAGGCGTTATAATCCTATTTATACTAACAAATGAATGAATCAAGATACAACCTTTTAGCCTTCCACATAAGACCTTTGGACTCTCCAACAATACAATTAATACGAGAAAAGAACCATTGGACTACTAAGACTCATCATGCAAAGTACTTGAGAACTGAAAAGACACAATTTAATGGACCTTGAAAATTGAAAAGATATTAAAAACAACCTGACTAACTATACTTTGACTTGTGATGTTCCAACTCCACCATTATGTTACTTTGCAATCAAAACGGTCCAAGTACCGATTCGCTATCCAATCCGCATCAATTTTCTAGGATAAAAGTTACTTTTTCTCGAAAAGACATTATTTGTAAACCAATTTTTAAAAGAAAAGAGAAATTAAGTGAACCGGTTAACTTTTATTTTATTTATTTTTAGTTGGTAATTTCGAAACTGGTGAATATTTTGAAGTAACTAAGGAAAAAATAAAATTCTAAGCATCTTTTTTACCTCTCAAAATCCCGCTAAACTTTGGTTCAACAATAATTTAACCCCATTAAGTTCTTGCTTTTATGACTGCAAAGTGCAAACAATGAAGAGTTATTTGTTTTGAACAAACTTGTGTGCATTAACTGAGCAAAAAAAAAAAAAAAACTTGTGCGCGTTAAGGGGGTGTTCCAGTAAGGTGGTTTTTTTTTTTTTAATAAACTGATTTTTCACGGTTTTTTATGTGATGTATTGTGAGAGAATAAAATGTCTCAATTTTTGAAAAAAACAGTTTTTTGTTAATGGAACACCCCCTAAATTAGCTAGCTAAGCCAATTTTCAAGTCATCTTCTTCTCTTTCCCATAAGTCTACAGCCAGCAAACATGCACTGACGAAAAATCTTCCCGGCTTTTCACCTTACCCAGACTGACACACCATTGGAGACACGTGTATATATATGTGTGTGTGTGGGCCCTTTGCGAATTCTTAAGGTAAGCAAAATAAGAAAAATAAAAAACTTTCCCAATTTCTCAAGCCATTAGTAGCCAACAATATCTTGTTTTCACCTTGCACAAGCTATTTACAACAAAAGCAAAATATTTTTGTTAGAAGTACTTGAATTTACAAGCCAACTCCTATCGCTTCTCTCCGTTCCTCAAACGACGGATGTAGTGAAACGAAATGAAATGCCTACCCTCCATATCCTTTGAAAAATGATCTCCATCTCTTCTTAAAGGCCCTCTTTCTATTACAAAGTCAATGAAATTTTGATCAATCTTGTCTCAATTACTTGAATCATAAATGTTTGTAGGTCCACATTCACAATCCAAATATCGTTATTAAGAGTCTAAGACTATAAATTAATTATTAAAGAGGGTTGGTGGGCTATTTTTAGGTGTATATACATACATATACGTACATATATATTTTTGGTGGGCACAGGCACCTTGGGCTTTAGCCCAAAGCCGGTGTTGGGGGTGTGCTGTGCGGCAGTTACAGGGGCCTACGTGGGGTCCTGTTGTTTGACCCAATCGTTCATGTTTTCGTCTCGTCGAATTCATAGTCCACGTGAAAATTTAGGTTGATCAGACCTCGGTAATTATGTTTTTAGGCTGCAATTTTCATAGAAACGTTAAGAACAGGTTGTAAATGATTTTTTTTCCCACAAAACTGTTAGTTAAATGGTCACCGACCAAATCATTACCCATGTCCGAATAACATGAATTTTTACGTGAACTACATACTCGACAAGACGAACAAAATGAACCATTCGGATCGAATAATGGGACCTCGGGTAAGCCCCTTAATTGTCGCACAACACGTTCTGTGCATTGCCACATAGCACGCACCCCGCTCCCCCAAGTGGTTAGAGTGAGAAGAGAAAGATTAAGTTAAGTAGAGTGAGCCGAGCCCTCCTCCATTGTGTTTGTATCTCCCCAAATTTTGACGTGGAGAAATTCCTCCCCTCCCCCTATTTGGAGATGAAAGAGAAAAGAAGACGACTTGAACATTGGCTTAGCTAATTAATGCACACAAGTTTGTTCAAAACAAATTTCTCTTTCCTTCCCCATAAGTCTACAGCTAGAACACATGAACTGAAAAAAAATCTTCCCGGCTTTTCACCTTACCCAGACTGACACACCATTCGAGACACGGACGCAGAGACAGAAAAATAGTACTATATGCATGCATGTCTATAGTTTCTTTGCTCTGATATACATCAATGGAGATCAAGCCAGAAGAGTCTAATTCCTCTTTACGTATAAATTAAAGAATCCTGTGAGAGGTTCTCTCCTCACCTTTTGCATTCTTGAATTTTGCATTGCTTTTATGAGCTAAGTATATTACTAGTACATGATTTCCAGATTTCATACTAATTTGTTGCATGCTTTTATTCTGTTTTATTTGTTCCTCTACTTTGGAATTAAAATAGCAGTACACCTTTTCCCCCAAAAATTCTACTATGTTTAATGGGTCATGTACAAGTTATAATCAGCAATCAAATGTCCAATGTCCACGCCGCTAGCCATTTCGGCAGAATTCCTTGCCATTCCTGAAAGAGGGTTAGTAGGATACAGTGAAAAGTATTCCCAAAAGTGTCCAGCAAATGGAAATGAATGGCTCAGATTCACGGTCACTTGAATAGTTGAATATGAACCAGAATTCATTCCATTTTCTTGGACACTTTTGGGGTTCATGTATCCTAACATTTTTGTTTCTAAAAAAATGGCATAGGAAATGACGAATAAGGTGCTAGATCCATGAACAAAAAATTTTCTCAAATTTGACAAATGTCAATTCCTTTGTAATACTATATGGCATAATTGCCATTTGAGATTGAGAGAATTGCAAAGGCAAAATGACAAACATAAATGTAGCAATCCTTTTTCTTTTTTTTTGGCAAAATGTCACTATTCATTGCCCACAAAATGAGAATGGCAATGGTCATGGATGTGGTCCGTGTGGATGCTCTTATATGACGGTCCGATAGTAACTTGCCATTTTTAGGACCATGGTTATACTCTGCCATGGTTTGCCATTTTTATTATTATTTTTTTGCAGATGGATGAAAGAAAATGGGAGGACTTGAATATGGATTGCTTGGTGAATGTGATTGGGAGAGTGGGAATGGAATCTCTAATTTTGGACGTTCCATTTGTGTGCAAATCATGGTTCAAAGCCACCCTCAGTCCTCTTTGTTGGCAAAGACTTCATTTTCCTCCAATCTCATCTCATGCAATGATATGTTTCGATAGCCCGACGAGCAGATTGGAAAATGAGTGTCACATAATTGATCAGTCGTCTGCCAACACATTCATCACGTCTGCAGTCAAACGAAGCGATAGATCTGCTACTTCTATCGTGCTGCCTCCCTGTTGTACAATGAAAACTTTGCTTTTCATCGCTGATGAGTAAGTTCTGCAAACTATACATAGGAGATGACATTATAATAGCAACGTCGATGCTAAACAACCCGACTTGGGAAAACAATATAGCCTTCTCTGGTTCTTTCAGTTTTATTCTGAATGTTCACGTTATGACTCACAATAACTTTTTTATAGCTCAAGGTGTCCCGGCCAGCACTATATATAACTTCACTGTCACGTTTGATCTTCTTTTTAATCATCAGGTCTCCTAATCTAAGGGTTTTGGTGCTTCCTGAGTACCCGTATCATGATCTCATGCCAAAGTTTCCAAACCTTTTGAGCAAGTGGAAGCATTTGGAGATTTTGAGTATTACAAGCAGCTGCATCAACTGTAACATGCAAGAATTACTTTCCCAAATCAAAATTCATTGCAAGGACTTTTGGGGACTAGCTGTCAAAGGGGGCGCTATTGGGGAAAAAGAAGCTACAGCTATTGTCACTCTCGTACCAAACATAAAGTATTTGAATTTAAGTTCTTCAGAAATTGATCGGGAGAACTTGTTGATAATTTTGGAAGGCTGCAAAGAACTTGTTAATTTTGATGTCAGGTATTGCAATGGATTTGAAGAGGGTGATGATGAAATATTAAAGCTTGCTTCTCATATCACCACATTCAAGGATGAGGGTTCAAGTTTGAGTTTCTTTGGAAGATTTTTCAGAAATGTTCTCATCATTTGAGGCACCTAGCATGTTCAATCCGATTGATTCCAATGATAATATCTGAGCCTGTATCTTCATAGGTTGCGTACGTTTGGAGATGGAATTTGGCAAATGGGAGCTTTGATTTCTAGATTTTGGAAGTGTTATGGTGAACTTACATAGGAGTATATATTTTGGCCGGGTTATATTGAGTTTGTTTAGAATTTGGACAGGTGAAATTGCTAGCTTCTTTTGCATATTCTAGTATTGTGTTTGCTACTGGTTGACTCTAATTTTGTGATTACTTATCTATGCATCTTTCAGTCTTGTAAGTGGTAACTGATGTAGAGTTTCTGATTGAGTAGGAGTGTAAATTATCCAAAGACGGCAATAGCACAACACGCATGACTGGTTCTGGAAACAAATCGGTTGTAGACTACATTTCTGTCCACGGCCAGATTCAAGGACCAAATCGTGACTCAAAATCTACCACGCCGATCGGGGAAAGTTTAGCATTCGGCTCCCGTTTGGCACCAGAGTCCCGGGGAAGAAACGGGAAATGAAATGATTAAAGAGTGAAAGGATTTGGAAGCAAAAGGTATAGAAAGGAAAAACCTTCACACTTTTCCATTATGTGTTGACTACTATATATATATACATGAATATCTTTTGGACAAATCATATCCCAGAATTATATCCTACAATTATGCCTAGATACAATTCACATGTGCACTAATTTACATCCATAAATCAAGACACAAATCATAGAAGATTGATTGGTCAACTATCCTCTAATAAAGAGGAATAAGTGTGCTGAAACAAATGGGATAAAGGGTATGGTTTTTTTTAGAGCTTTGACCTCATTGTTTTGTGTTTTGGGGTTTTTAGCATAAGGTTAATACATATACAATGTAACATAAAACTGAATGAAATGGTTATTACGCTACTCAATTTGTATGGAAAAGATGGATCACAGCCCGAGTCTAAAAGAACAGGAACAATGCAAAGCAACAAGTCTGAAATACAGAGCCGGCCTTGAATTAAAACTCTAGGTGCGGCCATTTTAGGCTTCCTAAAATTTACAAGTTTTAGGGAACCCTCTTGTTCAAAAAAAAAAAAAAAAATCTTTAATCTTCGTTTTAGGCTCTCATAAAGTCAGGGCTGGTTACCAAAATACATGCATTATTCTCATTGTTGATTGGGTACAACGTTTTCTTCGGAACTCTTTCATTTGCAGAAGACCGCGTATCGGATCTCTTGGCGGTTCCCAGAAAACGGGCAAAATCTTTGATGGATAGTGGCAAACATGAGTGGTGCTGTTTGCGTTAACCCAGGTGGTATTTTTTTCATGTTTTGCTCTTTCTTCAAAGCCTTTGGGAGTTTTCTGTGTGTGTTTTCATTTGACGGACTCTTGAATTTGGATTGATTCGTGATGAGTTTGGTCGCTAGGCATTTACGGGCTGGTATAGCACGCTTTAACAATTACGTCCAGGTACAGCGGCACATTCACAAATGCACGTGTAGGTATAATTTTACGTCCATGTTCCGTCTCTCTCTCTCTCTCTCTACCCACCCACATGGGCACTATTTCTTTCACTCATCGACTCCCCAAACCGTATGAAAGTGCCTAAACCTAGACGTAAAAATCTGTTGAGAAGAATACACCTAAACTACTGTGCAGTCCATTTTATTACCAAGGCTATATGAAAGATTGCTGGTTTTTTTTTTTTTTAATCTTGAATGACATCTTAGCTAAACGGCAGAGGCTGAACAAACTGAAAAATGGAGGGCTTTGAGTTGTCCGGCAAGTTTTAGGCCCAGATCCAAAGCCCAATTCGTGGCTTTGGCCGAAATCACGTTTAATAAAGTTTACGTTATTATTATTCGATCTTTGGTTTGATTCCAGAGAAATTCTGAAATGTGGTAAGGAACCAAATATATTAGTCCAATTTCTATAACAACATACAAACAATTTTAAATAAACAAGAATTTTGAATTTCTTTTTATAGTCCAAGAAGATGATCTAACCACATACAAATAAACAATTTTAAATACAGAACCGGCTTAGAGCACAAGCCTAAGAAGCGGCTTCAGATCCCCCCCAAAAATTACTATTTAAAATTGGGTCCCAAATATTTAAGGCTCATATATAGTCCGATTTCTTTTTTTATGCGTGCTACATATGAAAATAGGGCTAGATTTTTTTTTTGGCGAATTTGAAAAATTACTAGGTAGCTCTTGAGGCCTTATTTTAGAACATGAATAAAATAGATGCTATAGCTTCCATGTGTGGTGGTGTTCAATTGCTTTGAATTATTTTAATGGTGATTTATTTTTAGACAAACACACATTTAAATTTTTGTACTGGTATTTTAATGAAGACTCAGTGTTAATCAGCTTTTATATGCGAAAAATCTATATATGACCACATTCAAAAAAATTCCTTCAAACTCCGAAACTTTTGCGCTGGCGCTGCACTCATAAAACACACATTCATGTTGAAATTCACACACACTATACCTCATGTGTATGTGGGCACATTAGTTAACCGGTTCACTTAATTTCTTTTTTCTTTTTTAAAATTGGTCTATAATAATATCTTTTCGATTGCACTCGTCTTGACAAATGGAAAAAGTAATTTTTATCGCAGAAAACTAAAAACAAAAATGAGTCGAATTTTTATTTTTTAATAAAAACGGGTGATGAAAACCCCATTTTAATAATTTTATTTGCTGCTTGCGCTCCATCTTAATGTTTTTGTTCACTCCTTTTCGTTTTCACGAGCGCGGTGCCATTTGGCCTTCCGAGGAGGGTAATTCAATTTCCGGCAATGCTCATTCTCCGGCGCAATACCTACCAATCGTCTTGAAAATCAAACACCTCCTCTTTCCCTAAGGTAACCTACAGATATTTTTAGTGGGTAATTTCGAAATTGATGAATATTTTGAAGTAATTAAGGAAAAAATAAAATTCTAAGCATCTTTTTCATCTCTCAAAATCCCGTTAAACTTTGGTTCAACAATATCTTAACCCTATTATGTTCTTGCCAAACTTGTGTGCATTAAATTAGCTACCTAAGCCAATTTTAACATCAAGGGAGATCGATCAAGCTAGAAGTGTCTTCCGCTCTACGGGTAAATTAAAGAATCCTGCTGTGAGAGGTACTCTCTTCTTTCACCTTTTGCACTCTTAAATTTTGCATTACTTTTATGAGCAAAGTGTAATACTGTATATGATTTCCAGATTTCATACTTATTTGTTGTATGCTTTTATTCTGTTTTAGGCAGAATTCCTTGCCATTTCTGAAAGAGGGTTTGTAAGATAAATTGAAAAGTATCCCAAAAGTGTACAGAAAATAGAAATGAATCGCTCAGATTCACGGTCAATTGAATCTGAGCCATTCGTTCCTCTTTCCTAGACACTCTCAGGAATACTTTTCGTGTATCCTAACATTTTTGTCTCTAAAAAAATGGCAAAATAAACGACAAATCAGGTGCTAGAACAAAACATTCTCTCAAATTTGATAAATGCTAGTAATTCTTTTGTAATATATGGCAAAAATTGTCATTTGAGATTGAGACATTCGCAAAGGGAAAATGACATAGATAAATATAGCACCATTGTTATATTTATTTATTTATTTTTTGGCAAAATGACACTATTTATTATTGCCCACAAAATGAGAATGGCAATGGTCATGGGTGTGGATGCTCTTCTGGTACGGTCCAATAGTAACTGATGATTTTTAGGACCATATTTATACTCTGCCGTGGCTTTGCCATATTTTATTTGCAGATGGAAGAAAGAAAATGGGAGGACTTGGATATGGATTGCTTGGTGAATGTGATTAGGAGAGTGGGAATGGAATCTCTGATTTTGGACGTTCCATTTGTGTGCAAATCATGGTACAAAGCCACCCTCAATCCTCTTTGTTGGCAAAAACTTCATGTTCCTCTAATCTCATTCCCCCCTTCCGTTCATGGAATGATATGTTTGGATACCCCGAGAAGCAGATTGGAAAATGAGTGTCATATAAATGGTGACTCGTGTGCCAACGCATTCATTACGTCTATAGTCAAACGAAGCGATAGATCTGCTACTTCTATTGTGCTTCCTCCCTGTTGTGCAGAGAAAACTTTGCTTTTCATTGCTGATGAGTAAGTGCTCGCGTTACGATTCACTGTAACTTTTTTTATAGCTCAATGTGTCCCCGCCAGCTTTATAACTTCGTTGTCACGTTTGATCTTTGACATTTGCTCTTATTTTTAATCACCAGGTCTCCTAATCTAAGGGTTTTAGTGCTTCGTGAGTACCCAAGTCATGATCTCACGTCAAAGTTTCCAAACCTTTTGAGCAAGTGGAAGCATTTGGAGTTTTTGAGTATTACAAGCAGCTGCATCAACTGTAGCATGGAAGAATTACTTTCCCGAATCAAAATTCATTGCAAGGACTTTTCGGGACTGGCTGTCAAAGGGGGAGCTATAGAGGAAAAAGAAGCTATTGCTATTGTCACTCTCGTACCAAACATAAAGTATTTGGATTTAAGTTCTTCAGAAATTGAGCGGGAGAACTTGTTGATAATTTTGAAAGGCTGCAAAGAACTTGTTCATTTTGATGTCAGGTATTGCCAAGGTTTTGAAGAGGGTGATGAAGAAATATTAAAGCTTGCTTCTCATATCACCACATTCAAGGATGAGGGTTCAAGTTTGAGTAACTTTGGAAGATTTTTCAGACATGTTGCCATGTTTCGAGGCACCAAGCATGTTCAATGCGATTGTGATGTAGTACAGGTTGTTGAAGAGGTTCTCAAGAAGTTGGACCATCGCAAGTCAAAGTAGTCTAATAATTGCTTATTAATCCTAGGGAATTCTAAATAAGTGTCTTTTAAAGTTCCTATGTTGGTACTTTGTACTAAAGTAGTGTTTTGCATTAAGTGTCAGTCCTTGTTCCTAGGTTGGTTCTTTGTATTTCACACAAGAGTCGAAGGGTCAGTCAAAGTCATTACTTGTTAGGCTTATCTACTTATCTCTTTATCTAGTATAAATATGGGTTGTAATCCTTATGGAAGGGAATTCAATCAAACTTTATAATTAAGAGATTTCTCTTGTCCTTGTATTCAAGGTGTTTATCTTATTTTTGTGGATTCAAGAAAATCGTCTGTTAGAACGAGATCTAACCAACTCGTCTACTAGAACGATATCTAGTCATTACATCCGCTACAACGCTACGTCAGTTTGATTCCGATGATGATACGCGAGCCAGTATCTTCATAGGTTGCGTACGTTTAGAGATGGAATTTGGCAAATGGGAACTTTGAGGTCTAGATTTTGGAAGTGTTATGGTGAACTTATATAGGAGTATATATTTTGGCCGGGTTATATTGAGCTTATTTAGAATTTGGATAGGTGAAATTGCCAGTTTCTTTTGCATATTCTAGTATGGTGTTTGCTACTGGTTGACTCTAATTTTGTGATTAATTATCTATGCATCTTTCAGTCTTGTACGTGGAAACTGATGTAGAGTTTCTGATTGAGTAGGAGTGTAAATTATCCAAAGACGGCAATAGCTTTATTATGAAGACAACATGCATGACTGGTTATCGAAACAAATCAGTTGTGAACTATATTTCTGTCCACGGTCCGGATCTAAGGACCAAATTGTGAGTCACACTTTTTAGAAAATGCAATTCATGTCCGGACCAAAAGTCTTACGGTCCAATTCTAAACCAATTTGGGAGTGACCGTTCGTCCCGATTTTATCCATGGATTACATTCGATGTAACCATAAAAACCAAAAAAACTAAAATTCAAAGCAACCAAAGCCCATACCAGAAAAATAGCAACCAACATGGTTTTGTATATGTAATAAAATTACAGTTGTAGAACAACAACAAAAACAGTCTAGAATTCATACAGCTAATAACCAGATGTAAATATGTATTCTAGTTGTCATTGGGCGGGACACATCTCATTTACTTCCTTGCTAAGTCTCTTATTTGCTTAGTCTTTGACCAAGTTGATCTGTGGTCAATCTTCAATAGCTTCCAGGAAGTTTCTTCTTCCTTCTTCTGTGTTCTTGACAGCTTTCCTTCATCTAGCTTCCTGCAACTTCTTCATTCTTCTGTACTCTAGAATTCTCTAGAGTCATCAAGTCTAAACTTGGGTTTGAATTTCAACATCCCCCTCAAACCCATTTCGCTAGGTTTCTTCGTACCAAGCAATTTCTTTAGTTTCTTGAAAACTTCATGTGTTAACGACTTGGTGAAAATATATGCAACTTGATTGTAGGACTTGCAGGAAATTAATTCCACTTCCTTATTCTTCACATGTTCTTGAATGAAGTGATAACGCATGTCAATATGTTTGCTTCGTTCGTGGAATACTGGATTCTTTGCCATGGTTATTGCTGTTTGATTATCAACATGAATCATTGTAGGTTGTTCTTGTTCAAAACCCAAATGCTTTAGTACGTTTCTTAACCATATCGCATGACATATTGCTGAATTGGTTGCGACGTACTCTGCTTCACATGTTGATATATAGTATAAAGATTAAGTTGAGCAGAGTGAGCCGAGTATCCATTGTATTTGTATCTCCCCAGCTTTTTACATAGAGAAATTCCTCCCCTCCCCCTATTTGGGAGGCAACAGTACTGTCTCATCAGCTAAGGTCATAGAAGTATGTTAAAACAAAAATGCTATAACCACACACAAATAAACACTTTTACATAGAGAACCAGCTTAGAGCAAAAGCCTAAGAAGCAGCTTCGGGTCCTCAAAAAAGGAAGTGGGGTCACTGCCGTGCAGCCACCGTGGTGTGCACATCCAGGCCGTCTGTTGCATCCGAACCATTCATTGTCGTGCGGCGAGATGAAATCTGGGCCATCCATTCAGGCAACGGACGGTCTGGATATGCACAACACAGTGCCGTGCGGTGGCTACACAACGGTGACCCCCCTTCCCTCAAAAAATTGTTTAAAATTGGGGCCCAAATATTTAAGGCCTGTTTATATTAGGTCCAATTATTATTTTTCTTTATGCCTAACATATATGAAAATAGGCCTTAAGGTTTTTTGGCGAAATTGAATGGTTACTTGGTAGCTTGAGGCCTAATTTTAGAATATGAATAAAATAGATGCTCCAGCCTCATGTGTCGTGGGGTTCAATAGATTTTGAAGTAGTGTAATGGTTATTTATTTTTGGACAACTATACTTATTTGTAATGGTATTTGCGAAAACTCTGTGTTGGTCAACTTTTGTATGCAAAATATATAGATGACCGCATTTAAGAAGTTTGCTTCAATTCTCGAAACTTTGAGCTGTCGTTGTACGTGAATTCATGTTGGATTTCACATACACTATACCTCGAGTGTATATGAACTCCCAACAAATTGGGACAGAGGGATCAGATCATCAGATAAATCAGTCAAACAGTCACTATGATTTACAGTATTTTTTTTTTTTTAACTTGTGTGCATCAATTAAGTAGGCCAATTTTCAAGTCATCTTCTTTCCTCTTTCCCCATAAGTCTACAGCAGTAACAGCACACACATATGCACTGACCAAAAATCTTCCCGGCTTTTCACCTTACCCAGACATACCATTCGAGACGAATATATATATATATATATATATATATATAGGATCATGATCTATTGAGGACTCCCTCAAACAAGAATTTGGTGCGGACCTCACCATTTTTCGACTTTCCGGATCAAATTTTGACGATCCGAACCGCTCAATGTTTTTAAAATGCATTTTCCAAGGTCCATGCGGAATATCTTCAAAAAAAAATACCCGGAAGGGCTTGATCGGATCAGTTTTTGTCAAAAACGCTATATATAGCGTTTTTGACAAAAACTGATCCGATCAAGCCCTTCCGGGTATTTTTTTTTGAAGATTTTCCGCGTGGACCCTTAAAAATGCATTTTAAAAACATTGAGCGGTTCGGATCGTCAAAATTTGATCCGGAATGGTGAGGTCCGCAAACTCTTATCCTAAGGGAGTCCTCAATAGATCATGATCCTATATATATATATATATATATATAGGAAGCCGATCTCCTAAGGGCTCCCTTACGGAAAATTTGGTGCGGACCATGCCCTTTTTCAACTTTCCGGATCAAATTTTGACGATCCGAACCGCTCAATGTTTTTAAAATGCATTTTCCAAGGTCCACGCGAAAAATCTTCAAAAAAAAATACCCGGAAGGGCTTGATCCACACAGTTTTTGTTAAAAACGCTATATATAGCGTTTTTAACAAAAACTGTGTGGATCAAGCCCTTCCGGGTATTTTTTTTTGAAGATTTTCCGCGGGGACCCTTAAAAATGCATTTTAAAAACATTGAGCGGTTCGGATCGTCAAAATTTGGCTCGGAAAGGGGAGGTCCGCACGGAATTTTGGTAAGGGAGCCCTTAGGAGATCATCCACGTATATATATATATATATATATATATATATATATAGTTTTTATGCTCTGATATACATCAAGGGAGATCAGGGCAGAAGGGTCTTCTTCTCTTCTCTACGTTTAAAAGAATCCTGTGAGAGGTTCTCTCTTCTTTCACCTTTTGCACTCATTGAATTTTGCACTACTCGAGCTAATATTACTACATGATTTCCAGATTTCACACTTCGCTGTATGCTTTTATTCTGTTTTATTTGTTCCGCTTTTTTGGGATACAGGAGGATACATGGAATTAAATCCAGTTAGAGCATCCACATCCTTGCCGCTAGTCATTTTTGGCAGATTTTCTTGCCATTTATAAAAAAAAATGCAAATTGGGTGCCACACCATCAACAAAAAATTCAAAATTTTCAAATGCAAATTTCTATGTAATACATGGCAAAATTGCCGTTTTGACAGTGAGAGAGAAAAAAGAGAATCGCAAAGGCAAAATGACATACATAACTGTAGCACCCTTGGCATTTATTTTTGCAAAACGACACTATTCATTGTTTAGAAAAATGAGAATGGCAATGGTCATGGGTGTGGATGGTCCGATAGTAACTGATGATTTTTAGGACCGTGTTCATATGCTACCGTGGCTTGCCATTTTTTCTTGCAGATGGAAGAAAGAAAATGGAAGGACTTGGATATGGATTGCTTGGTGAATATAATTGGGAGAGTGGGAATGGAATCTCTGATTTTGGACTTTCCATTTGTGTGCAAATCATGGTACAAAGCCACCCTCAGTCCTCTTTGTTGGCAAAAACTTCATTTTCCTCCAATCAAAGCTCATGCAATGACACCTTTGGATAGCCCGACGAGATTGGAAAAGGAGTGTCACATAATTGATGAGTCGTCTGCCAACGCATTCATCACGTCTGTAGTCAAACGAAGCAATAGATCTGCTACTTTTATCGTGCTTCCTCCATGGTGTACTGAGAAAACTTTGCTTTTCATTGCTGATGAGTAAGTTCGGCCTACTATACGTAGGAAAAATCGATTCTTTTGTTTATTTGAGTATTTCTTATTGCTATTAGAAATTGTTTGGCATCCACTTTGCTTATAATAGAGCGTCAATGCTAAAAAAACCGAATTGGGAAAACGATACAGCCTTCTCTGTTTCTTTCAGTTTTATTCTAAGGCCAAGTTTCCCAAATGATTCACGTTAACTTTTTTTTTTCTAGCTCATTGTGTCCCGCCCAGCTTTATAACTTCACTGTCACATTTGATCTTTGACATTTGCTCTTCTTTTTAATCACCAGGTCTCCTAATCTAAGGGTTTTGGTGCTTCCTGAGTACCCATATCAAGATCTCATGCCAAAGTTTCCAAACCTTTTGAGCAAGTGGAAGCATTTTGAGTTTTTGAGTATTACAAGCTGCCTCATCAACTGTGACTTGCAAGAATTACTTTACCATATCAAAATTCATTGCAAGGACTTTTCGGGACTGTCTGTCAAAGGGAGAGCTATTGAGGAAAAAGAAGCTACTGCTATTGTCACTCTCGTACCAAACATAAAGTATTTGGATTTAAGTTCTTCAAAAATTGAGCGGGAGAACTTGTTGATAATATTGGAAGGCTGCAAAGAACTTACTCATTTTGATGTCAAGTATTGCAGAGGATTTGATGGGGGTGATGATGAAATTTTAAAGCTTGCTTCTCATATCAGCACATTCAAGGATGAGGGTTCATTCAAGTTTGATTTCTTTAATTTGGAAGAATTTTCAGGAACGTTGCCATCATTTGAGGCACTGAGCATGTTCAATGGGATTGATTCCGATGATGATATGTGAGCCTGTATCTTGATAGGTTGCGTACGTTTGGAGATGGAATTTGGCAAATGGGAGCTTTGAGATCTAGATTTTGGAAGTGTTACACAGTGAACTTACATATATATTTTGGCCGGGTTATACTGAGCTTGTTTAGATTTTGGACTGAAATTGCTGGTTTCTTTTTCATATTCAAGTACCGTGATTGGTACGGGTTGAGTCTAATTTTGTAATAACTTATCTATGCATGCATCTTTCAGTGCTTGTAAGTTGCAACTGACGTAGAGTTTGTGATTGAGTAGGAGTATTATCCAAAGAAAGCTGGGAGTTGAGACCCAAGATCCTCTCTCGGCTCCTCTCTCCCCGAGACGCATTCTCTCCTACGCCCGACGTGCCCGTTCCCTCTCAGTTACAACACAGAGAGGAGGATAAGTAATGATCAGGAAACAAGATGCGATAAACTCAAAACTATATATTTTCAGGGCAATATGCCTCTTGCATTTACATATACGCATTGTTTTTCAACTTGCGTTGCGTATACTATGTTTTTCAGCTTTTAACCGATATAGTTTGTGTTCAGGCATACTTTTTGCGTTCATGTATACCTTTTGTGTTTGGACTTTGCCCTTTGGTGCAAGGTGGCTCGGTGAGATCGGAGTTAACTAGTGTTAAACACGGCAATGGTTTTATTATGAAGACAACACGCTTGACTGTGGTTATCGGAACAAATCGGTTGTAGACTACATTACGGTCTGGATTCTTATGAATCCGAGGATCAAATTGCGAGTCACGATTCTAAGAAAATTAACGCAATTCCTGAACGGACCAAAAGTCTTATGGTTCAGTTTCGGAATCAATCTATGAGTCACAGTTTGGTTTCACGGATTACGTAAAATGCAAGCAAAAAAAGTAAAGCAACCAAAGCCCGTAAAAAAAAAAAAAAAAAACATGGTTTATTAATGAAAGATTTTGCTAAGAAAATACTGAGAGGGGATTACGGAGTAATGTATATCAGTATACGTTTTCTTTCCCCAAGTAATAAAATTAGATTTCACTGCCCTTACATTTTATATGGTTACACTGTATCGCACTTAAAAAAAAATTATAACAATAGGTAATATTACACACATATATTCTACTACTTCCAATTAACTCATGGTCCAGTTCAGTTAATTCAAGATACGTATAATTATTATAGAGATCCGTGGATCAAACCATATCTCACAATTTTTTATTTTTTTTTACCCATATAAAGAACCATTAATTTACAGATTCAATCCAAAATGTACAGTTGTGTTGGGTTTGGACCGAATTCACCGTTCACGAGTTTTTTTACAACCCTAGACTACCATTTCATCCGTGCAAACTTTGCTCAACTTGGTCTTCGATTTTGAGCTTCAATCCTGTATATGTCATTAGGAAGATCAATGTGTACCATGCACCGTTGTCTTTTGGGCAGAATTACTTAACCCTCTGAGTCTTTATGGCCTTTTTTGGGTGTGTGTGTGATCAGGTACAGTACAATAGTTGAACAATGGTAATCACATGGCCTTGTTCGTTTCTCTGTTTAGTTTTAGTTTTAGTTTTAGTTTTGATGACATCATCATTTCTCTCTCTCTCTCTCTCTCTCTCTCTCTCTCTCTCTCCACTCATTACATCTGCTGACATCATCAAAACTAAACTAAACTATCTAACCAAACACAACCATGAAAATTCAACGACAAAGAAGTACGAAACCGGCAAAAATAAAAGAAGTTTCAGCAAATTAAAAACCAGTTCCGATTCAAATAAATTTCCAGCAATTTAGATCCCTATTTCCAGGGCCAAGCGGCCAGCCCCTAGGTATAGGCAGACAAAGCGGTTGCCTAGGACCCCAGTTTTCGGCCCAATAAAAGAGCCCCAAATATATGATCATTATAAATGTTATTTACATATTGAGAGGTGATACAAATACGTTAGTCAGTGGTTGGGCTCATGTTGTGTATCCATGATGATCCGGGTTCGATTCCAACTTTTGCCAAAAAAGGCTTCAAGTTGACGGCTCAAGGGGTCAAACACGCAGCCTTAGGGTGCAACTCCCATGTTCCGAGCAACAAACCGCTAAACCATAGGGCTTTCTTATGTTTCATATGGAACAACTGATATACATAGTTACAAATGAGAGGCTCCATTATCAAATTTTATTTCCCCGAAAATCTGAGGGCTGGCCTGTATCATCAATTAAAAAAGCAGCTTCAACAGTTGAAATTAAAAACTCCAGTTTCATCACTTCAGCAACAAGGAATTTCCAGCAATGAACTGACCAGTTCCAACAACTATAAAAACCAGAGAAGTTGTAGTTCCAGCAATTTAAATGAAGCATGCAGTACTGGTGGTTCCAACTTCCAAGCAGTTGCAGAAAAACAGTTTCATTCATTTAGAACAATTTCGGCAACTATTTCATCAACAGAACAATTCTGTAAGTTCCAAAAAGTCGAGCTCTTTTGTATTGGCAATTTCATTGATAAAACACGTGTTGGTCTATATCCCGTTTATCGAGTTGTATTTTAGTTTATTTATCTGTTTTAGAGAGTTTGTTTAGGATCTATGTGAAAATGAATCATTTTGAACATGTATTGAGTGTTTGAGCGAGGTAAGAGCATCCCCAACAATGAGAACACAAATCCTCCCTAAAAAGATTGGTGAATAGTGTTTTACCTACTCACATCTCTTTCAACACTCCAACAATCCTCTCTATACCAATTAAATAATATAAACTAATACATATAATATATATACACACATAAGAGGAGAGAGAAAATAAAAAAAAGGATTAAAAAAAGGGTTTGGGAGTGAATAGTGTCTCCCTAAAAAGGGAGTGATATAGGGAGGCACTATTCACATATGTATTTTACCAACCCGTTTGTGGAGGCTCTTGGACAGGGGCAACTCTAGTTTGTAAGCAGCGAGATCAAGCGACCTCGCTGGGTTCGAAAAATGCATTGAAAAAAAATAAAAATTTACATATAAATTAAACTTTTTTTTACTATATATTGTCAGCGCTTGGTTACTCGTGCGAGGTTAAAATAAATGTTTCCTACTAAATTTGAACCAAATTGTTATAGTCCTAACAAAACAAAACAAACCTAGCCCAAGAGAGCCCAATATATAATTTAATAGTAAACATAGTGGTTGGCTTTTTATCTTTTTCTCTGTGTCGGCAAAAAAAGAAAAAAGAAAAAGAACAACTCAAAAAAAAAAAAAAAATAGACTCCTGCAATTGATTGAGAGTGTTTAGTTGGCCTACTTAAAAATTCATTTCTCTTAGTTTAAAATTTTATTTTTGTCAAACGATGTATATATACTTCCGTAGAATATTTTTACAAACGTTAAAAAATGTACTTCCGTAGAATATTTTTTAAAAATTTTTACACCAAATTAAAGTACTCAATGAGCATTTTAATTTGAAATAAAACAAATTATAAAATTACATATAGAAGTATTTTTTAGGTGTTTGAAATTATATATATTCTTATAGTGGACATTTAAAATGTGACAGATGGAGTATCTCTTTTGCCAAGTAAATTATTTTATTTTATTTTCTCACACAAATTTTTTATTATAGACACGCTTATGTATTTTTGTCAACGTTGGATGAAAATCCTAGAGTCGTCACTGCTCTTGGAGCTCAAATTTGATGTTTGGCTTGGTAAAATAGAGATAGGAGGAGATTTAGGGAGCTAGTCACTTGTGCTTGCCCTAATATAGTTAAATTGCGCTCTGGGGCATAAAAAAGAATCAAATTTCATCGTGAAAAATAAAGAAGTCACAGTTGTGCAGTATGCAGTTTTCCAGAAAGTGCTCGAGCCACTATTACACGTTTTGTCCAGCAAACCTTGTTAGAAAGAAAGTGCTTGAGCAACTTATGCGGGCATAGCAACAATAAATGTATGCATCAGCTAGGTCAAAACATGTGGGGAGCGTGTCAGAGCAGCTGTTTTGTCTGTTTTAAGTATAGTAGCACCTAGGGGTGTAACCGGTTCGGTTCGGTTCGGTTCAAGGGGGTATTTGATTGAACCGAATAAAACCGGTTCAGGGACAAGTAGGAACCGAAACCGAGTTTTGAAGGTCGGTTCGGTTCTCGGTTCGGTTCCTGGGGTTCGGTTCGGTTCTCCCGGTTCTCCCGGTTCATGTTGTTGGGCTTTGTTTTGGGCCAAGCCCATTCCAAATTCATAGCCCATTAAAATTATTTAAGCCCATTTGAAGTTCTTCTAGCCCATTTAAAATCAATTTGAGCCCTTTAATTTAGAGCCCATTCATGTTAGCCCATTTTAACACAATAGCAGCCCAAAAATTTAAGCCCAACTTCAGACATTTCAAAAAAATTCAACCCCAATTCACTGTAGCACATTTCTAGCCCAAACAGCAAACATTAGTTTGACATTCACCAATACATTTTAGCAAACAACATTACAGCAACACTGTCCAGCATCAAACAACCCAATACAATCTACCAAACATTAGCTTGCAACACATAAAAAGTCTCAAACAGCAACACAATAACAAACTAGCAACATTACAACAAGTCTCAAGTCTCAAGCAACACAGTAGGCACTACGAAGTATATCAGTAGCACTAGCCACTAGCAACATTACAACAAGACTCAAGTCTCAACTCTCAAACAACATTACAATTTACAGCAAGATTTAAGTCTCAAAAAGCACCATTAAAACCTGGAATACTAAGTCCCAAACACAACCAAATCTCAAACACTAAGTCTCAAACAACATTAGTAGTTAGTACTAGGAATTGAAAAAGAACACATTAAACCATCGCTGCTCACTGTCCAGTAGCACTTCCCAGTTCCCAGCAGCAAACCGATCTTCACTTTCTGCATAACAGAGGCGAAGTGAAACATGGCTCACTGTCCAGCAGTACATTAACAGAATCGAAATGAAACATGGCTCATTGTCCAGCAGTACAATCTACTAGTATGCCATGTGCAAACAACTTAACAACACAAGAGAGAACATTAAGCAACAAAAGCAAGAACATTAGTAGTAAAAGTTAGTACATTATACCTCCGTGACACATGACTCCTCCAAGTTATACCTCCGTCACACATGACTCCTCCAAGTTAGCTTCCAAAACCACTAGAAAAGAACAAAACCATGGACAATCAAATAACTTAAAACAAAACTAAAACAAACAAATTATAGTTATAAAGTAGTACCCGATTCAAGTTCCTCCACCTCATCTAGCATATCTCGAAGAGATATTTCGCATGGGTACCTCAACCAATTTTGCGCGCAAATAAGGGCCTCCGCCATTTTGGGAGAAAGAGAGGTCCGGTATGGATCAAGAATACGTCCTCCGGTACTAAAAGCGGATTCGGATGCAACGGTAGATACCGGAATAGCTAGAATGTCCCGTGCCATTTGAGAGAGAATGCGATACCTTGTACAATTAGTGGACCACCAAGTCAAGAGATCGAACTTTTCATTTTTTCGATCTTCCATCGTCTCCAACCAATACCTCTCTAACTCCGACTTGCTCACCATATTCGTCTCCTCTTCCATGTGTTGATCAAATTCCGAATCCAATGCCTCACTCAAATCCAAGCTCCGCTTTCCATTCTTCTCCTTGTTCTTAGAGGTCTCAACATTTGATGCTTCGGCTTCCTCATGTTCAAGAGTCCTTTTCTCATACCAATTATAAACCATTTTCATCCCTTCTTTGATCTCAACAACCTTGCTTTCAACCTCCCTTTCGGTTAGGTATTTTCTCAAGCTCCATCTCACATACTCAAATTTGTAACGGGGATCAAGAACATTAGCATACAACAACAATTGGTTAATTTTATCAAACTTACCCCAATACTTGTCAAACTTCAAGTGCATGCCCTTAGCCAAAAGCAACAACTTTGGATCATCACTCAATTCCATTTTAGCAATTGCATTTTTAATGGTTGTGACTTCTTTGTAAAATGTATTGCAAGTCACATACAAAGAACCCGATAATCTCTCGGTCACAATGTAAAATGTTCTAAGAATTTCAACATACATTTGCACAACATTCCAATCGTCACTACTAGGAGTACCAAGCTCTCTCCCTCTCCCTTTCCCTTTCTCTCTCCCTCTCTCGCTTCCCCCACCAATTATTTCCCCTTCCAACACATTTTCAATCCCATTGTCATGGTCTACTAGACTAACCACATCTTCTTTAACACCAAGAACAACATTTAGACTATCTTCCTCTTCCAATCTCTCAAATGCTTTTTGGTAAATCACGGCCCTTTCCAACATAAAGAAAGTCGAGTTCCAACGAGTAGGCACATCTAAACAAGGCACAAGTTTAGAAGCAATTCTATCTCTTTCGACACATTCTCTAAACTTTCGGTACCTTTGGGGTGATGATCTCACATACCTCACAATATTGCGCACTCTTGCAATGGACACATCAACCTCTTTCAACCCCTCACGGACAATCAAATTCAATATATGAGCACAACACCTTACATGTAAAAACTCATGGTCTAGAATAGTGTTGTCTCTTTTCATGGTCTTCTTCTTCAAAAAATCAATTATGCCATTATTGGAACTTGCATTATCAATTGTGAGTGTCAAGATTTTCTCAATCCCCCATGCCACCAAACATTTTTCTACCTCCTTACCAAGTGTCTCGCCTTTGTGATTTGGAACTAAACAAAAGTTGATGATTTTTTTGTGTAGTTTCCAATCACCATCAATGAAGTGGGTCGTAAGACACATATAGTTAAGATTTTGAAGAGAAGTCCAAGTGTCCGTGGTAAGACATACTCGTTGATTATTAAAAACTTTTTTCAAAGCTTTCTTCCCATCTTTAAACAATTGCAAACAATCTCTTGCTACCGTTACTCTAGATGGGATTTTGGTCCACTTTGGTTGCACCACGTGCATGAACCTCCTAAAACCTTGACCTTCAACAAAACGGAAGGGCAATTCATCAATAATAATCATTTCGGCCAACGCCTTTCTACATGCCTCCGCACTAAAGCTTACGGCGGTAAGCTTTGGACCCGTATCTCCTGGACCAACAGGTTCAAACCCTAGGGTTTTTTGCCTCTTATCCTCCCCATGCTTCTTCCTATAGGCATCGCTAAGCTCGTATTCTTTACATCTTCTAACAATATGGGTTTTCATTGACGATGTCCCATTATGATCGGTATTACAACCAAATTGAGTTCCACAATAGTTACAAGTAGCCTTGTCCTTATAACCCCGTGGTGGTACCTTGGGCTTGGGTATTCTTGTAAAATGGTCCCATACAAAGGACTTAGGTTTTGCTCTTGTTTTTTCGGATTCATCTTCCTCATTATTCCCTAAGATGGGGTCATCATCAATTTCTATATCATTATCAATATCAATCGTATTAGACCCAGATACATCCACCTACAAGAGAAACAATACAACCACACAAAAAACAAATAAATGCCATAGTCCATAACATAAAATCACATGCAGAGCAACAAGCCAACAAGCCAACCGAACTCCCATTAATCAACAATAACCACCAATTGAAAGTTTTACCAAGGAACGTGTAAAAACAATGGCATGGGGCAGAAGGTAGATAACTAGATAAGTTTTAATAATACCTTTGCCTTTGACATGCTTGCTAGTTGCTAGCTGCTACGCGCCTACGCGGTTGTCAAGATCAATCCCAATATTTAAGTTCTTAAACAACAATGGCCCCCTAGGATAGCCTAAAGATGCATCACTGCAATCACATTTACAAAGATGAACTCAAAACTATAAGTAAACAATCAGCAACTAATAAGCATATGAGCAGAGCACCAAAACTACAAGCATTTGCTTCAGTAAATGAGAAGTTACAGTGATTTTGAGCAGCAGTTACAAAAAATTCAAAATTGTGAAGTTACAGAAAACCTTAGAATAAGAGTCGGAGGATAAACTATGAGTAAACAGTTGTGAACAGAGCAGCAAAATCAAACAACAAAAATTCAAAATTGTGAAGTAAATGAGAAATAAGAGTCGGAGGATTTAAGACTTACAGTGATTTTGAGCCACTCCATTAGCTGATTTGGAGCTCACTCAGTTACAGTTCTACTTGCAGAAGCTAACCAAACCCTAAAGTAAATACAAAAATTTCAATACCCTAGAGTAAATCAATAGATCGAAGAAAGAAAGAGAGAGAGAGAGAGAGAGAGAGAGAGAGAGAGAGAGAGAGAGAGAGAGAGTTCACCAGAGAGAACTCGAAGTTCGATATCGATCGTCGGTGAACCAAAGCTTGAAGTTCGGTCGTCGGTCGATGAACTAGAGCTTGATGTTTTCCCCCGTCGGCCGTCGCTCGATCGGCGGTGAACCAGACCAAACGAGAGAGAGAGAGAGAGAGAGAGAGAGAGAGAGGAGTGTCGGCTGCGGACGTGAGGACTGAGGACTGAGGATCGATTTTAGTTTTTAGGGTTAGGATTTAGGAATAACAGGAGTATATATATTTATTATATTTTTAAAACATTAAATATATATATAATAAAACCGGTTCGGTTCGGTTCGGTTCGCCCCAAATTTTCATAAACCGAGAACCGAACCGGATTCTAAATTTTTTAGTCCAGCGAACCGAACCGAACCGAACCGGGGAATGAAAAAAACCGAAAAAAATAACCGGTTCGGTTCGGTTCTCTTACTCGGTTCGGTTCCTCCGGTTTTTTGTTCACCCCTAGTAGCACCCTAGCTTTGCATCTTAGAGTACATATACGATCTATGGAACATTAAGCATAAAATATATTTTCAAGACGTTTCAATATCATTTTTAACCCATTTGAGCAAAGCACTAATGAGAATTCCTAGGCAATAGAAAGTCCTTCAATGAATTTTCAGGAGGCAAATTAACTACAAAATTAGTATAGTGCATAATTAATTTCCTTGGTTTTTACCTATTTAGGGGTTTTCTATGTATATATTTGTGTTCTTTATTTGGTTGCTTTCCATTTGTGTGATTGATTGATATATTTATTGATAGATTTGTTATTTAATGATCAAACATAATAAATTTATAATAGGCAAGCTAGGGATTTCAAAGTTCATAACTGAAATAGAACCATTAGTCCAACCTCGTTCCATTCTTGTGTAGGCCCACTCTATCTTTTGTTGTTTGAACAAAACAAATTCACACTCTCAATTAGGGATGGCAATGGGTCGGTTCGGTTCGGGTATTGCCATATCCGAACCCATTACCCGAAACTAAATGGGTACCCAGAACCTGTTGGGATTCCACCCCGGATGGGCTTAGGGCTGGATGGGAGTGATTTCCTATTGTGTTTAAGATTTCCTATTGGGTTTAGGATTTTCCATTGGGTTTAGGATTTGTATCTCTACAAATACTCTTGTTGTCTCTTTTTTTGGAGTGTGGTAGCACAATGTGAGCGGGACAGGCTAACAGCGTGAGAGGAGGACCTTGTTGTGGCCACCCCCCGCCGCAGTGGGAGCCGGTTATTGCTCCCCGGAGAGGTTTTTCAACTTGTATATTGTGTGAATATATTCAAGGGAGTTTTCCTTAGAATTCTTGTGTGTGTTTGAGTGCGTGCGTGACACGAAATTTCACAACAAACTAGTATTAGAGCTCGGGTGGAGTGAGAGGTCATCGGGTTCGCGCTTGAAACTCATGGATTCAAGAACGAAAAGAAAAACGAAGTCACACGGAAGTTTTGCTCACGAAGTTGGAGAGCTACACCAGGAGTATTGGACAGACTTTGCAGAGATCGGAGGTTGACCGGAGCAATCGGGTGATTGCAGATTCGCGGCAAGTGAGCCGTGGTGATCAGTCAGAGAAGCTAGTGAGCAAGGATACATTCTTTCGAGTGTTGCATCTCTGTTTGGTGGGTGCGGATACACTCGATTGGTTAATGGCACAGGCGCTTGCTAGAGTGACATATCGGAGTTGGTCAGCGATGATCGGAGGCAGTCTGGTTCAATCGGATTCGAAGACCTATCATCAGGATTTGCAGTTGTGATTCAGGTTGCATTGGATTAGATGATGAGGCACCATACATGCTTGTGAGAGTGCAGTGGCAGGTGGAGCTAATGTCAGGCATGGTTAGGCAATATGGGTGTTTTGCGACATGAGCAGGAGAGGCGACAGTTGCAGATGCACACAGGATAGGCGCGGGATTGTACTGAGGAGTTGCAACCGGGATGATACTGGATGCGTCGAGAGTTGAATCAGGAGTGTGCGGGATGCTGGCCAGCAATGGTGATGCAACTAGTTGTTGTGGGTTATTCACGAGAGCTCCGAACAGAGGGACTGAGATGGAGATCAGATGATGCATCATGGTATTCTATTTCTTCTGTATTTTTTGTGACGGTTTATCTTTCCAGTTATGAGTGCTCATGTTGGTTTTGAGAGATGGAGTCACGGATTATGTCATGTGATTGGGCATGAGCATCCGGGTTTGGATGCAGACACTCCGGTTAGGGGAGTTCAGGATTGTGATCAACCGCGGAAGATCTGGCGTGCAGTGATACCTTCATTTGAGTGGTGTACTCGGTTAGGGTGCAGAGATACTTGTTTGGGAATGACATAGGCGCTTGTCATAGCGGTAGATCAGTTGGAGCCACGGAGATCTAGCCGGATATGTTCACATCCCGGATTTATGAGAGGTGTATCCCGGTTTTGGGGGTGAGAAGGTACTCGGTGGGGGATGCGATGTCAAAGAAGGAGTCAGCCTCTTCGCAGATGGTGTGTGAAATCATTTGGAGAAGCGAACCTCTGGTGTGGGCAGAGGGTAGCTGCATTCTCTTGAAAAGACAGGATGCTAGAGTGGAGTAGCGTGGCTAAATGAAGTTGTGGGCACTCGGTTATGGAGCGCATACACCTTGGCAGGAGGTGTGCGAGTGGAGACATTTCAGTTGAGGGGGTGCGGTACTCAGATTTTTTGATTGGCTGCGGATTCTGGTTTTGCAAGGATACACTCTTTCGGGTTTATGTACTCTGTTTGGTGGTGCATGGATGCTCGACTGGTTAGTAACATAGGCGCTTGCTAGAGGTAGCGGATTGGAGGTGGCGGCATGGGGGTGTTACAGTCAACTTTGCCCACTCGGTGTGGAGGGGGTGATTGTTGGGATTCCACCCCGTGTGGGGCGGATGAGAGTGATTTCCTATTGCGTTTGAGATTTCCTATTGGGTTTAGGATTTTCTATTGGGTTTAGGATTTGTGTCTCTATAAATACGCTTGTTGTCTCTTTTTTTGGAGTGTGGTAGCACACTGTGAGCGGGACAGGCTGAGAGTGTGAGAGGGGGAGCCGGTTGTGGTCTCCCCCGCCAGAGTGGGAGCGATTATTGCTCCCCGGAGAGGTTTTTCAACTTGTATATTGTGTGAATATATTCAAGGGAGTTTTTCTTAGAATTCTTGTGTGTTTAAGTGCGTGTGTGACCCGAAATTTCACAACAGAACCGAACCGAAATCTGAACGGGTAGGGGAAATTGAAACCATAACTAAACCAATCGGGGATCGGTTCGGTTTGGGCACTCCCCGTTAAATTAGAAGACAAAATAAAAACGAAATAATTATGAATTAAATTCAAATATGAAAATCAGTTAAACTGGAAATGCCACATATCCGTCAATTAAAAAGTTATACAGATATGCATCTAGATATTTTAAATGCAAAACTAATATAAATCTAAGTAGAAATTCAATACATTGAAGCTATACACAAGCTAAACTTTTACATATAAAGGGTAATTTTGTAATTTCATGTATCCGGTTCGGTGCAATTTGGGGAACGGTTCGGTTATCAGCTCAAACCAGATCCGAACTGAACCCGTTCGGTTATCTCACATCCCATACCATACCCACACCCACGGGGAATATTTTGGTTATGGTTCGGGTAAAAAACCAGATTATGGTTCGGGTACCCATCAGTTCGGTAGAGATTGCCATCCCTACTCTCAATTCTCCAACACCAGCCAAAGTATTTACTCCAATGAGTGATTAGACATCTACTTTGACAATAATCGTATTTACTCGGATATGGGATTAGCCATCAACTATGACAAAAATCGTATTGATTAGATCCCAATCAGTATCCAATCAGCATAAAACCCACTTTCTAAAAAAGAACTCGACAGATGGGATAAAACCCACTTTCTAAAAAAGTTTGAAGATAATTGTCATTTCGATCACATAATGATCGAAATTCAATATGTTCCGACATGATTGATGATACAATTCCACTTATCAAAGTGTGTTGGCATGCATATGCCCCTAAAATGACCAGCTTCATCATGTGCAACCCTTTTTTTAACTGCTGAGAAAGCCAGCTCCTATCACCCACTAGTACTTTGGACAGACCGTTTTATATGGCACCGAATGACACCAAATAAAGTTTTTGTACATATGGGTAAGGGCGTATAGCTCCAAAGGAGCCGAGTTGAGTTTTGTTGTATTTGAGCTTGGTTTGGCTGCAAACGAGTCGAGTTAGGTTTATTTAGGCCGAGTTTATACATACAAACCGAGCTTTTTCGGGTAAAACTTGGCTGTTAACTAAATGAGCGCAAAACTCAAGCTCGAGCTCGGCTCGATTATTAAACGAACTGAGTCGAGCCGAGCATCGAGCTGTTCTTGGATCATTTGCATCCCTACTGATATGTGTAAAACAGAGCAGAATATCCTTAGAGGAAAAACAGCTCAGTTCGTTTGCAACGCTACTGATATGATATGGTTAAAACAGAGCAGGGTTTCTTGGCATTTCCTGCTTGACGTCAAGGAACGCAGAAGCCACTTGTGTGGGCCTTTATTTTTCGATAGGACTCTATTGAATGCGTCAAAATCCTTTCTACACCTAACGTATGGGCTCCAATGATCCGGAGTCTGTTGACTATTATTTTTTTATTTTTCCCAAAGTCTGTCAAATAGATTATGTCACAATAATCTACTTGACAAACTTTAAGAAACGAAATTACTCATGTTCATAATGATCCGTACAGAGTCTGTTGAGTAGTTTTTTTTTTTTTTTTTTCCAAAGTTGGTCGAGTAGATTATTGTACAGATTATGTCACAATAACCTACTCGACAAACTTTAAGAAACGAAACTACTCATGTTCATAATAATAATGCGCCTATTTTAGGGGTGGACTTCCACGAGAGGTTATTTGGTTCTATTGGAGCAATATTGCTCCAAGGGCATTCAAGCAATCCTGCACCATACAATTGTGGCATAGCTAAGCTACATGAAGACTTGATAGGATTTACATTCCTGAGAGATGTAAGCCTGCTTTTAATTTTCTTATTGCATTTTTTATTACAAAGATACAACTTTATTTGTTGAAAATATAAGCTTAATCAGATATTGATAGACATGTGATCGGTTTAGTTTCTTTCCATAAAACTAGGATATCTATTCCAATTACCGTCATAAGCTTGTCTGACCTTGGCCTGGTTTGGGTAAATTGACAAAAACTGGTTTTTTGGTTTTTTTGGTTTTGTCCTTATTAAAAAAAAATTGCATTTGTTAGTTTTTGGTCGAATTTTTGTGGTTTCTTGGCTTGTCTCGACGAGAGGAATCTAGAAAGTATAAAATTATTAGCTAAATTTAAAGTTTTGTGAATAAAGACGAAAAATAATCTAAAAAACCGAAAACTAACAAATGCAAAAAAAAATTGAATAAAGACAAAACCCAAAAAACCAAAAAACTAGTTTTTTCAATTTACCCAAACCAGGCCCAAATTGATCCAATAATATTGATACTGATGTTCATTTAAATTAATTTTCTGAATTTATTATTTGCGCAAATCCCACATGAGAAATTATTCAACTCATTGAAATCGGCCTGGATGAGTTTCACAACTGGGAAAAAGTGGAGACAATCCGGAAGGTGGGGCATCATCCTGAATTCAAAAATGTGATCTGAACCGTTCACCATGTAGAGTGTGATACACAGAACAAACTTTTAAAAAATTAAGTCGATTGGATATCGGTAACTCAGTAAACGAACCACATTTGTCCATAGTATAATTTTTCAGACATTTATTACTGTCCAAAAAATGTGGTTCGTTCACTGAGTTACCGAAATTCTAACTGGCTTGATTTTTTACGATCTTATTCTACACGTTAAGCTCTAAACTCTAAATGGTGAACAGTTTAGATCACATTTTTGGTTTTGGAATGATGCACAACCACCCTGTTGTGCCTTAGGCACCGTAGGTGCAGCCCCGTGCTGCGCAGTTTGCTGTGCGGCCCCCTGACCGGCTGCGCCAGTGTCGGTCCGATGATCTGAGACTTCCATCGCGTAGAGATCGTCGAGTACTACAAATGTACAAAAAATCAACTCGATCGGCTATCATTAAGTGCGTCATCAGAACAAAAATAACTTTAAAAAAATGGGTTAAATAGTTTTCATCAAGTGTTTCAAGTTATATGTGTTCCAATTTTTTTAAAGTTATATCTGCTTCGATGATGTACTTAACGATATCCAATCGAGTTGATTTTTTAATTCAGATGAAGTACTCGACGAGCTCTACGCGATGGACGTCTCTGATCGTCGGAACAACACCGGGTGCCGCGCAACACGGGGCTACGCAACACCTCCCATGTTTCCCATGCCGGACAGTCCATCCACTTTACTAGCTTATACTTACATGGTTATACATGTTTGTGTGCAACCTCCAAAAATTTTGCAGATGCACCCATGGTATTTTTCTAATCTGTGCTTGGAAATAGACAATTCATAGTACAACCCACTTTATGTTTTGATAATGTAAGTTGATGGGGCATGTTGCGGTTGTAGTTGAGGAATCTCTCATTTTTCTTTGCAATAAGATGTCAAAAGAACTGATGTCAGTTCTGCGTGGTGATTCAAAAGCACACATTGATGCAGCTTTCTTTCTTTCTTTCTTTCTTTTCTGAGAGTGAGATGATGCTAGCCATTGCATAAACAAACAAATAGTATCTGGTTTAGCCTGCATTGGGCCCCAGTTTCCCAGGCTGGCCCTTTTGAGATTCAAACCTCAAGGTGCTAATGAAATGCAAATAAAAGTTATTTTTGTCTCTTGATAATGCTTTAAGCATCTTCAGCAGACCATTATCTCTCCATTTTCAACCACTAAAATGTGAATTAACCCGTTCCACGGTAACTGACTTATGAATTTTGTTTGTCTTTAAGCTGTCTTTTCTTGGATGTTTCTCAAAATATTTAGGTAAAATTCATAATGTTGACAAGTCCCGATTTCTCTCATCGAGACGAACCTATAATCATCAAAAGTTTGACGCAAAACTAACAAACGCTAAACACACTTGAATAAAGACAGAACCACAAAATCCCTAGTTGCTCTGGAATGGGAGTTTGTCACTTCAAATAACAATTCAAATAGACTTCATACATATTTTCCTCTTACCAAAATGGCAATAATTAAACAAGATAAAAAGTTAATTAAAAGCACAAAAGACAAAATGAAAAATTAAAAATAAAGTAGTATTAGTTTGACATTTTTATTATAATCAAGTCTAGTCCAGCTTGAGCGCACATCAAGTAATTTGAAGAATAAAAAAATACTGCAATGAGGAGTGCTACATATAGTCACGCTTGGAATTTTGGAGAAATGTGACTATATGTAGCACAAAGAATTTTCCAGTTACCTTGATTAGGACTTCTCCAAGGTGAGCCATGAACAGTGGTGTCCTAGCTTAAAGTACACGGTTATATATGATTGTGTGCAAACACCAAATATTTTGCAGATTTAGTCCAAACCACACAAGAATTGTAAGGTGGGAGTAGTTTTGTTCAGCCGTGTTCGTGTTGTGATAAATGATTTGGGAAAAAGAAAAATAAGAATTCCAAACTATAATTCCGTGCAGGTTTTAAGGCCGCAACGTCTTGAACATATTGCCCAAACTTCTCGGTCGTTCTCGACCTAAAACATGAACCAAACATAACTTGATTAGGACTTAGGTTCGGTCGTTCTAGACCTAAAACATGAATCAAACCAAACTTGATTAGGACTTCTTCGGAATTTCAACCGAAGAAGTCCAAACTACACAAGATAAAAAGTTAAAGCACAAAAGAAAAAAAGAAAAAGAAACAAAAAAATAAAGTAGTACTATTAGTTTGCCATTTTTTTATGACCAGGTGTTTGGTTCTTTTACTTCTTTACAATGGAAAAATAATTGAGTGCGAGCGTGCCTGAGAGAGTTTCAATCTCCTCCCTCAGATTAACTTTGGAAAAATCAAATCTAATCAGACGATTGTGTTTTTAATGATTCAATTACCTCAATTAAGAGGATTTTTCTTTATAAGTGAAGAAATATAAACCAATATACTTAGAAAATTAAAGAATAACAAAGAAACAAGATACTTCGACTGATAAATCAAAGGTAAACTTACTTCGAATTGCCTTCAACTTCAAAATACAATGTGATGAGAACTTCGAACAGATGATTGTTACAAGAACAATCGAAATTAATCCTAAACTACTTCCTGATCTACTTCCTAACCTACTTCGAATTGAGTTCGAAATCCTAAACTACTTGCCAATGAACAAACCAAGCATCATTTTGTTTGATTGCTGTTTGTTGAAGATTTGTCTGAGCTTTCCACTCTTCAATTTCTTCTATTTATAGACGCTGCTTGTTAATTGAACTTTCCGCTCAATGAATTTGAACTTGGCTTGCTTCGAACTCCATCTTTCATAATTTGAATTGGCAATTTCTTCCCTCCTCCACGTCTGAATTTGAATTCTTGTTAATCTTCTTTCAAAAGCTTCTAACCCAAATGATTATATTTTAAGAAGATAACTGTCTTTCAAGATGTAATCCACGTGTTCTAACTGCTGATTGCTTTGCATCACAAGTTTACATGTGGACTTCATACATTTAGCAGTTAAAGTCATAGCTTCGAATTTGATTTTTTGTATTAACAATACTTCGTAATTGTCAATAACTGCTCTTTAAATTGAGAAATAATACGACATCGTATTCACTCAACTTCAAATCAATAATCCAGTGTATTTTCATTGACAGATATTTGCCAATATTTGGCATCCATGATTACGTGCCAATTAATTATTGGATTTGTTAATTTTATATGTAAACACCAAGTCCGGTCAAGCTTACGCGCACATTGATTAATTTGAAGAATGAGAAATAATGAGGAGTGCTACATAGAGTCACATTTCAAATTTTGGGGAAATGTGACTATATGTTGCACATTTTTGGTCAAGAATTCCTACATAATCGAGAAATTTTAATTCCGAAGAAGTCCTAATAAAAAACTCTAATCAAGAGTAGAAGTACTGTACTTGCATGATTTACCATATGATTTTTGTCACCATTATTTTAGACATTTTGTTACCTTAACCGTTTAGGCTTAACGAAGTGAGCTCACTTAGGGAGGTTTGGCCTAATAAGTTGGCTGGCTTATTTTTTCGTCTTTATTTGATTTTTTTTCACATTTTTTAGTTTTTCATCAACTTTTTGTGTATTATTTGTTCAGCTCGGCGAGAGGAATCAAAAAAGTAAAAAATTATGACTGAAGCTTAATTTTTTTTGAATAAAGACAAAAATAAGCCAAAAAGTCAGCTTTTTACACTTTTTTCGGTTTTATTCAAAAAATTGAGGGTTCTAATTATAATCTCTTACCTTTTTGGATTCCTCTCATCGAGACGAACTAATAATACTCAAAAAATCGATGCAAAACTAACAAACGCAAAAAAAAATCAAATAAAGACGAAAAAAAAAGTTAAGCTAACTTATTTAGCCAAACCTAAACCGAAAGGAGACAGGATGTGAGCTCACTTAAATGTAGTTCTATAAACTACGTCCAAGAAAGACGAGATTAATTGAAATGAAACTTAGTTGGGTGTTCCACTAAGGGTGTCTAAAAGAATAAACTGGCTTTTACGGTTTTTTATCTGATTTATTGTGAGAGAATGACCTATATTGATTTTTAGAAAAAAATTATTTTTTGTTAGTGGAACGCCCCTCGCATTTATTAGGACTGTAACGCCCCACATTTTTTGAAACGTTAATTATTATTACAACCGAAATACTTAAACAGTAATAATAATAATAAAAAGTTTGATACAAATAATCTGTCCTCCATAGATTACAAATAGGTAGACCGGGTAAACTCTATGGCTTCTCAAATTCCTCTGCCTGGTCGATCCCCATATCGGCAGCTCCTTCGGCTCCGAGTTCTCCATAATAATCCTCCTGTTCATCGCGATAATCTAGCATAATACGTCAGAGTCGCAAAACAACATCGTGGTATTATGCCAGGGTCACACAAGTGCAACACCATGAGCAAGGACGCCCAGTAGAAAACCCTCCCCCAACCTTAAACTAGCAATTCTAGAACAATATAGGTGGAAGGTAAACAGTTGAAAATCATTTATAGGAAACAGTAAGTTCATGCGTAGTCAAATATCAGTGTCAAATCAAATTAGAGTGCAGCTTAATAAAATCAGTGTCTCGCTTCCTTTTCAAACCAGAGCACAGTGTCAATATCTCGTATCAGTTCTCATATCAGCATTATTCTTCAAATTTCATCCATGTTATCATCTCCCATCACTCGAAAGTTATTGGCCCTTTTTTACGGTCACCAACGTTTCCGCTCAAAGTCCCGGTTGTCTTGTATCAAGGCACACACATACAAGATACAAGGTCCGTCCACCCCGCGTCACACACGACATAGTCCCGGTTGTCTTGTATCAAGGCGCACACATACAAGATACAAGGTCCATCCAATACGTGTTGTATTGTCTGAGCTTTGACCACCAAATTCTCCCCGCGAAATTTGGGGCGGGACTCAAACAGCACTACCGTATAGTTCTGCTAAGTTTGACCACCAAGTTCTCCCCGCGGAACTGGGGCGGGACTCAAACAGCATTATCGTATCGTTCATTTATCACGTCGTCATTTTCATTCTTATCTCTATTTCTTGTCGTGAAAACAATCGTTCATTTTCTCGAAAAAACGTGTTGTGTCGTGTCGTCTCGTGAAACGTGCACATGCCATGATTTTCGTAAAATATTCTGTTTCAAATCGTTTCACAATAAATCTTCCGTTTAAAATCATTTCACGATATCGTGTTACTTTAGGTATAAAATCACATTGGTGACTTTCTTTAGACGAATGAGATAACCATGAGGCCTGGATGGTCGGACAAATCCAGTTACTGTCACCATTCCTTTCTTAGACAGCGTGAAGCTTATCTTTTTTTACAGACCCTCAAGGGTGTTAGCCTTGGGTTATCTCATAGTCCAAATATAGTCAAAACATTTTGAAGTCGCTTTAAGAAAAAGTTTTAATAGGCTACCTTCCAAAAATCAGTCGGGCATTATAACTGCAAAATTTTGAAAAGTCGATTTTCATTCGGGCATTATAACGACTGCGTTTTGTTCTCCAAAAGTTTATTGGGCATTATAACTATGTATTTGATAAGTCAATTTCAAATCGTGCATTATAACAACTACGTGTGATTTTCAACGTCTATTTTTTCATAAAATCGCTAATCATCCAACATAATCTCGTCTAGTCATATTTAAGCACATTTAAGCATAATAACGACATATTTAAAATGAACTAGAAAATACTAATCTATGGTTAAGATAAAGTATCTACCTTAATTCCGATGATTAGTCAAAAGCCGATAAGCTAGTTGGATTCCGGTGGCGTAATGGCTAGTCAACCTCCGCTCGAACGCTTTCTAACTAACTTTTCTACTTTTCTAAGATCGAAGGGTGGTTTGTAGTGGTGGAGAGTGATGGTGGAGGATGAGTTTCACGAAGAACACTTTGAATTTCTCAAGAACACATGAAAAACTACAAAGGTGGTGGAGGAGAGGATTTTGGTGTGTGATTTCCAAAGGAAGAGCTTCCTATTTATAGGCAAGGGCAATCACTCCCCCTCCCCTCCTTTATGGCCAGCCCTCTCAAGGGATATTGCTTGGCAATTTCCGCCATTAAATGGAGGAACAAGAATTTAGTTAGGGTTAGGTTTTGTCCCCTTAGGTTTTAGTGCTAGTTTTTAGGATAAGTCAAACCTATGAGTCAACCATATATGTAGCCTTATGTGGCTAGTACTATTAGGATAAAATGTGTCTCTCATTTATTGGGGGATAAGTTCCCCTCCTTCGAGATGAAAATTACCCCGTGAAGTTGGTTTTGTGCGCTAAAAATACAAACTAGTGTACTACAAAAATAAATAAAGAGTTACTAACTTGAAGGAAATAAATAAGGGTGTTCGGGAATCCCTAGGTAGTCTTCCTAATAATTAGGAGAATACGAAAAATATAACACTTAGGATTTTAGAAGAAAGACGGCGCCGAAATGTGTGCGAACACGCTTACGGAAACACCCCCGTAAAATACGCAGCGAGGGAAGTAATTTTTCTCCCAATTTCTACCTCCCAACCGACCCTCTCCTCTCCTTCTCATTAACACACTAAAATCCAAAATAGGATTAGTAAAAGGTGATGTACTTTGAAGTCAAAGTTGGAAGAAAAGTCAAAATTTAGTCACATCTAATTAGTTTCCAAAAATAGGGTAAGGTAGGATGATGTAGGGTGTAAGTGCAATAAATGGGGTTATCTAGCTTAGTGACTAAGTCTCGGAGAAAACCTTGGCTTCCGGATGCGAAACAGTGTAGTCCTCAGTATGTACGCGTCGACTTATGGCGCGGAAAAATAATTAATAATATAATTTTTAAGGCGAAAATAAATTACTCAAATTAAATAAATCGAAATTTTTATTTACGAAATTTCAGGTTATTACAAGGACACTACACAACGAATACCCGTAAAGTTGGACAATCTTCGGTATTTCAACTTTTTATTAGGAGATAATTATGTTGTACAAATTTTTACTTTCCAAAGTTACCCTTTAATCTTTGGTTTTGAATTTTGTTTGGAGTCAAAGGTTAAACTTTTCCCACGTTTTTCTTTTGAATTAATCTTTCCCTCTAGGTCAGTAGAATGGCTTGGGGGATGGTGCACTGCACCGTGTAGTGCACCATCCGACCGTCCATTTCGAATATGGACGGCTCAAATTTAATCCGAGCAATGAATTGAATCCGACCGTCGATTGTTTGGATTAAATCCGAGCCGTCCATTGTCGAAATGGACGGCCGGATGATGTGCACTGCACCGTGTAGTGCATTTTGTGCACTACAGGGACCCCTCGGCCAGTAGAATCCAAAACAACGGAGAAATTCTTTCCGTAAATTTTGGCGGTAAAACAAAATGGTTTAAAAAAGGATTTGGCGAAGAGGTAACGATTGTGTTGCCAAGGGATTGATGGTCGATGTACCTAACAAATGTGCAAGAACAGGTGGCCGCAAGTGTGTTCATGTCGACTTTGCCAAAATTGCAAAAAAATTCCTACGTTGTCAAACCAACATTTGTTCCTTGGCGTAAATGTCCCAAGATCCACACTTCACTGGTGAATTAAAGAGGCACAATTAGGCCACATTCTAATGCATTGAAGTCATACTTTTCCGAACAAAACAAGAGAGCAAGGCTTCAATTTTGCGTTTCAATGCTCGAGCCAAATAGCCTTGATCAAAAGAATATTGCAGAAGGTAAAGATAATAATGAACACAGTACTATGTAAAATGTAGTTATGTCAGAACCATCACAAGTACAATTGATATCCATTATCAATCGGATTCTACATTTTTCTTATTAATTGCAACTTTAATTACCCTATATCTTTAGGGGCAAAAGATCAAAAACGCGTAATTAATATGCTACTGCTAATTACAACTTCGTTTACTGTCTGTTCTTAAACCAATTCCCTGAAGAATTTATGACATCCACCATTAAAGATTTTGGCAGCCATTAATTTCACAACAATGGCTTTATTGGTTGTCTTTGTTCAAAAATACTTTTTGCGTTTGTTAGTTTAGCCTCAAACTTTTGTGGATTATTGGTTCGTCTCAATGAGAAGAATCGAAAAAGTTAAAATTTATAACTTTTACCTTCTTCTTTTTTTTCGGAAATATTTCAACTTTTAGCACTGTTTTTTTTTTTTTTACCTAAATCATTTATCACAACACGTTTTTATCTTGTTTATTATGTTTACAATAACCTGAATTTCATACAACACCTGAATTTCTTAATCCATAACACAAACCAATATCATTGGGGAAATAGCCTTTTACATATTTTTATATTTTTGGTAATTTTGGGAGTCCCAGACCAGATCATTTTATTACTGTGTACAAAAGCTTGGCTTGAATTCCTTCACAATCGAGCCCTTAACTTCTTCTTTTTATGTCAGGGATGTCCGAGCCAATTTATGTGTATCTCGATTAGTTCCCTTTTTTCTGTTAAAAAAAAAAAAGATTAGTTTCCTTTTTAGTCTGATCAAAGGTAGATCATCCACGTCAAGACTACAAAATTCACAAGAATTTACTTCACTGCGACATGACCCGAAGAATCAAACTGTGAGTCAATTATGTGGGAAGCAAACTCACCAACTAACCGGACTAACCTTGGGGTTGCCCTTAACTTCTTTGACAATATTCGTTGATATCTTATGTTTTACTTGTATTCTTTGCCATAACCGGCCGCCCGACACCAAATCCCCGACAAATAAACAAAAAAAAAGAAACAAATTTTAATATTTTGAAGATTTTTTAACCTGTAAGTCTTAAGTTTTGGACACAATAGATGAGCCGACTGATAGGGCTATTATAAAAGAAAAATAAGGAGAAAAAGTTTGAGTTTTTTGACAATTTCACATTAATGCATTTTTGACAATTTCACATGAATGCATTACTGAATCTTAAGCCTCGTTTGGATGAAGGATGATGATGGAATACTATTTTTGGACTTGGATGACTAATCCTCCCAACTATAAATAATACTCCCAACTATCTTATCCTCCCTTTGCTATATTATCCACCCAAAACTTATCCCACATCCAATCGAGCCCTTAGTTGACTTTATAGTAACAGTAAAATATACCTTAGGTCTTTTAAATCTTTGAAAAGTTACTACTATAAAGATGGGGAAATATGAATAAGCGACAAGGAGAGAGAAAGAGAATTGAAATAGATGCGAGGAGATACTCCCTTTTACCTTTTTTTTATGCTCTAGGAGCAATGAATATCTTTTCATTCTCTCATTGCATTTTAACAAGTTCTCTACCAACGCATAAAGTTCTTACTTTGATGAATATCTTTTACAATTCTGAAAACTTCATTTAATAAAATTCATCGAGAACTATCAAACGAGATCTGTAATGATTATATATAACATTATACATTTAAAAATAAGATTTTTTTTTCTTTTTAGGTGTTGTGAATATGAAAGTGGATAAGAAATTTAGGACGGATGGAGCACTTCCATTTGTTAATTGAAACATAAGAAATGCAAAAGAAAAAATGAAGGATGCATTTTTGTATGTTTTTCTAACAATTGATACGAGAAGCAAAATAGTTTTGCGAGCGTTAACGTTCTCTTAGCTATTATGCTTTAAATCACATGCTAGTAGACGGTGAGATTGATCCTTCAAAATTATTCGAGTTGCGTACCGGATATGTGAGCTAATAAAAAAAAAAACTATTGTGCATTACTAAAAAAAGGAGCTGCCTTAAGAGTTAAGAACCGTGTTTTAGAACATTGATCAAGTCTCGAGAGATGCAACGCGGCGTTTTCCCTTCACACGGTTTATACCTTTTACTAATAAAAACGATCGGTCCGACCATTGATCATTGTTGACTCTATAATAGTACTATAAAATTTTAATTCGAATCCCAAAGATTAGCCTGACGATTAAGGTTTGGAATTTAAGAGTTTTATCCGTAATGGATTTCATATTCGAAACGCTTGAGGTGTTATTAATTCTTGTGGCGTCAGTCTATTCACAACGTTTACGAGTACCATCGTATTTTTTTTCCTATGGAATATGCTCTTATTTACAATAACTAATAAATATCCATCTGTCTCAATTTGATTTTCTACAACGAACAGTGTGTAAACTTTTTTTTATCAAAATATTACTATGTACTTCTGTGCACAATTTTTTAACAAAGATGCTATGAGCACTAAAAGTTTACAAATTAGTATCCTGAAGGTACACATGATAACACTACATTCATGCATGTTGTAATATATCGGTAAGCATATCCACTAAAAATCTGTCTCATACACATTTTAGCACATTAATTTGTTTGTAACTCATTCAGTGCCTCTAGATTTTTCCAAAATTTTAACTTTGACCAAATAAATGTTTATGAATTCTTCAATTTGGTGTAAAGAAACCTACGTTCCTAATTAATAGTCCTTTCGAGAATTTCCACTTTTTAATGGATATGCAATAATTGCACCAAAATTCAAATTTGGTGACATCATTTCCATTATGCCCTTGCCCTGTACCCTACCTACTTGCAACACTTGTATTCACTTATGAGTGATATTTTTGGAAAATCATCAAATTTTTTCCTTCACTTTCAGAAAAGGAATAACATTTTGAAACATCCCAAAATAGAATAATGGACTATTAATTAGGAACGAAGGGAGTACAATAAGTTATCACAGTAGTATTTAATTTTTTTATCTCAAAATTTTAAATTTCACAACTTTTCCAACAAGACATTCAATACGGACTAGGGGTGTAACCGGTTCGGTTCGGTTCAGTTCAGGGGGGTTTTTGACTGAACCGAATGAAACCGGTTCAGGGACTACTAGGAACCGAAACCGAGTTTTGAAGGTCGGTTCGGTTCTCAGTTCGGTTCCTCCGGTTCCGGTTCGGTTCATGGTCGGTTCGGTTACAATACTCACTACCCAGTTCGTCTCTGACAGATCTACAATGAAAACTTCAAAACAAGAAGGAAAACTTCAAAACTTCAAACAACAATGAAAACTTCAAAACTTCAAACAACAATGATGATCATATTCATCCAAAATCAACAAAACTACATCATCATCATCGAAAATCAACAGATCTGTACATATACACAAACACACATGTACATACCCAAAAATGATCGAGAACCATACTCTCTACCCGGATCTTCTGCTAGGTTTTAGAATCCTCTACTTCTTCTTCTACGTTTCAAGCCGGGAGAGGTACCTTAGTTCGATACTTCGATTTCGAATCTTCCATCGTCGGTGAACAGTGAACTGAACCAGATCTCGAAGTTCGGTGGAATCGTGGGGGGTGCTAGTCGGCCGTTGGCCGTCGGCGGTCGCTAATCGTGAGAGAGAGAGAGGAGTGGAGTGTGTGTGTGTGTCGGTTGTGGTCTCCAGATCCAGAGGAGAGGAGATTAGGTTTAGGGCTAGTAAATATGAGTATATATATATATATATATATATATATATATATATATATATATTTATTATATTTTTTAAATATTATATGTATATATAATAAAACCGGTTCGGTTCGCTCTAAAATTTCGTAAACCGAGAACCGAACCGGGTTCAAAAATTTTGAACTCCAGAGAACCGAACCGAGCCGGGGTGTGAAAAAAACCGAAAAAATCAACCGGTTCGGTTCGGTTCTCGTAACCGGTTCGGTTCGGTTCTCGTAACCGGTTCGGTTCATCCGGTTTTTTGTTCACCCCTAATACGGACTGATTTAATAGTATTTTTTATTGTTCGTATTATCTTTACAAAAAGTTAAATTGGTTGGATTTTGTATCCATTAGCACACCCCATGTTAAATAGTTTAGAAAATGATTATACACACACCTAGCTTCACAGTTGAGATCTCATGCTTTTCTTAAAGTATGGGAGTCACTCAGTTATCCCAATTTTAGATCAAATTTCAAAGATCCGAATTGTTCAATACGTTTAAAACGTTCACTTTTTGGGGAATAATTATGGAAAATTTAAAATTATTGTTTTGATTTTTTTTTTTAAATCTCAAATGGTTCTTTTTATGGTATTAATTGTTCCTTAAAAATAAATAAAGTGTCGGCTTTCTACACTTTTTAGCAAAAATATTCTGAAAAACTAACTATATGAAACAGCGAGAAATCGAAATAATTTTGCAAACAGGCCCGAAGTTATATCCTTTTGAACTCTTGAAATGATTTATTTTGAAAGATTTTATCATACAATTTATGTCCTCATATACAGATTTTATCCTAGTTGTTTTGCTTTGGACCCAATAAATATCTTTTTTTGAACAAGACCCAATAAATATCGAAACACCCATTTGTACACTTACCAGTGAGTTGTCTTTATCCAGGAATTAGACGTTTTTGGACTTTCAAAACCAAAATTCCGATCGAAGCCGCTTCCCTCAAGTTGCCCGGCCAGATGATTATACGAGCTGCAGTCCCACCATTTCCGGCTCTTTCTGGGTCCACTTCGATGATCTGACTTGTTTATAAGGGAGAATTCGTCACTTAAATTAATCACGTGAAAAGTTACGTCGATCAACATCTGATAGTATAAACGAATTCAATCATCAAAGTGAACTAGCCTGCACGGGGTGAGCAACTTGAGGGGATAGTAAACCCCAAGAGATTGACAAAGTGGTTTTGCTTTCAAACTTAGAGGTTTGCTTCAACTTTAGGTCTCAGGTTCAAATCTTCTTGCCAACAAACTCTTGAGGCTACTGGGGGTTGTGTCTGGTCGAGAGTCCCGGAATTAGTCGAGGTGAGAGTAATTTTGTTCACCTTCGTTAAGAGAGGGTGAACAAAACACTCTCTCCTATTGGTTGAATTGATGTGGATCCCACTACAAAGTGATATCATACTTACCTCAGTAATAAGAGGGAGGATTAACAAAATTGCATTCGAGTTAAGGTGTGCGTAAATTAACCCGGACATCGAGTTATTAAAAAAGAAGCTTGAGGGGGTAGTTGAGGGCTCTGATTTAAATAGCACAAGTGGATAGAGGTTTGTTAAATCTCTCGTCACAGAAGGCATGAGACCCGTGACTTTTCTAAAGCCCCTCAGTATTTGAATACTAGCACTATATTGTAATTAGATTGATGAAGGTTGCTTTCGTAATTTAATTAATCAACATTTGACCATTTCTAATCCCCTGAAAGTGATTCAAAGAATCTGTATCGTTGTCTTTTAGAATAGGTTTATTATTATGTGGTCAGTCACATGGTTATTCACGTGAGCTCGACTTGTGATTACTTTAGGAAATGTTGGTGAATATGATGGTATAGCTTGGTATTTGGTCTAATTAGTACTCACATCGTCCCTTTTTAAATGATACATTTGAAAAAAACATGTATTTTTTTTGTAACCATTAAAAAATGCGGTTCTGTGGCATGTTTTTTTAAAAAAATTGCACCAAATTAAAGTACTCAATGAGCACTTTAATTTGATATAAAAAATTTAAAATTTATATAAAGAAATATATTTTTTAGAGGTTTGAAATTGTACGTATTTCGATACGGATCACTTAAAAAGGGATGGAGGGAGTAAATGTGAGTTTTTCACTAAAAATACCGTCTTCTCATTGCAGTCAAAGTTAGCGTAGTTTCCGCTAAATGAAACTTTTGTGATGTATGAAAGGAGAATGATTTGTCTTCACGCTGTAAACAACTGACAAAAATACCGTTTAGACGATAGTGGAAACTCAGCCTAAATTGATTGATTTCGAATCAACCCCAACATCTACCAAGGGCACTCAATGAGAATTGTTAAAAGTTACGAATGAATTGGCTCAACACAAAAATTGATAGCAAGTGAGTAAGTCTGAATCCCATATCAAAAGCTTCTCAATTAAAGCCCCCTTAATGACTATCATTGTGTCAACCTTATGAAATTGTGGACTATGTTCATGTTTTTACTATATAAGTTCGAGAAATTTAATTAGCCATCCTATTTGAAAAACTTGTTTATGTATCCTGGGAGATTTGATACTTGTGTTTACATCCCGATATTGCATAATCAGACCTTTATGCCCTTGATAAAGAGACACGGAGAGAGAGGATCTTTTTGAATCCGTTAAGGAATCTTAAAAGAAAATCTTTCTTTTCATTTTATCGCTTCCCTAGTATATATACATAAATAAGCTATTTTCCTTTGTGTACTACTCCAACTAATTACCATATTTACACAAACCCTAAAATCAATTTATCTCTCTCTCTCTCTCTCTCTCTCTCTCTCTCTCTCTCTCTCTCTCTCAAGATCTGTTACCCAGAGATGGCGGCGAACATGTTGAGAACGGTGGTGGTCCATGATTGAGGATGGCGTCATGACCCTGGATCGAGAATAGCGACGTCGGCATCGATGATCATGGCCAAAAGGCTAAAAGACCACAAATCCAAATCCATGATTAAAGCCTCCTCCAACCGAACCAAAATATGAATCCAATCAGCCAGCCCATTCAAAAAGGGTTTATGGCATCACATATAGCAGGAAATGCTTACAGAATGGATAAACAAAGAGGGTTCGAAATCATAACTCAAATCCCCCAGGGAACAACCTTTTATGTGGGATAAGTTCTATCAACAATTAGGAAATACTCATAAGAAAATTTAGTGGTGACTATGTATGGAGTCTACAAGCCATAATGTTTGCGATTTACAAAGTCAACTATTTGAATCACATTTTAATGTCCAACATTAAAGTCAATTTTCAAACCACTGTGTCCTCCAATGTCAAGAAAAACTACTTGTGAAGTAATTATACGGTGAACGTATATTTATGCCACATTTGGCATCAAATTGTAATACAATTTGGTGTGACGTTTATCTTGTATTGACTCAATTATTTAATGCGAGACACACAAAATATACCATATTCAATATTCGCTAAACACTTTCGAATGAAATGATTTCATTTTATTTAAGATGTTTCGAGGCCATAGGGCACGAAATTATTGCAGCATCAACTTTTTTATATTTAAGATATGATTCAACATCATCAATGTTGTTAATTTTTAAACCTAATAGTATTTGAAATTTCAAACCCACTTATGTTTTGATTCCATTTGGCCGCCCAAAATTGAATTTTAAAACAGATGCTACTTAGCACAGGGAATATCTGCTTTTTCTTCCTGTGAGTTTCGTAATTACTGTTTTTCTTTTCCAAAGTTGAATTTAAGCAAAAAAAATCAAAATTAGGAGCAGTCTGTTTTGTACATTGGTGCACAACACGCATGCTTTGCACACATTATGAGGCTCACCTTGGTCCCGTTATTTCATTTGCACCATTCATTTTTTACGTTTCGCCTGGTAGGCAGTCTGCCTAAAATTTTTGACCGCCTACAAATTTCAAAATGTTTAGAGGTTGGTAGCTATTTCATCGGTGTGTTTAACTTAAGTTTCCTTTTGAAAAATATTCACTCTTAATTGTTTGTTTCTTAAGATTAATGCATTTTGAAAAAAAAGGTATCGGCCGCCGATCAAATCACATTTTTGGCCGACCTATCAAATATTGACCGGATGAGACGAACAAAATAAATGGACTACTAATCTTTATGCTTACATGATTAAACAAATCTCATTTAAAAAAAAAAAAAAAAAAAGGCTCATCCTCTCTCTCCGGTTTCGGCAAGATATTTCTTTATTTTCCCATTCTCTCTCCCCTCTCTCTCTCTCATCGAACTGTCCCTCCGTGTTCGACTCGCGTTTCAGCAGCCAGAAGAAGACAATTCAAACAGGAAGAGAGAGAGAGAGGACTTATACGCACGCAGAAAAAACAAGAATCATTGTAGAGCGAGAGAAAAGTTTCGAAAAATTGCTTCTTTACAGAGCGAGAGTTCAAATAAACAACTGTACGAGGCGATTTTTTCAGAAACCCATCTAAGATTCTTCGATTCGATCTCCCTAATTATGTCTCATTTCACTACTCGCTCTTGATCTCACTTTGAAATCCTTCTGGTTTTCTCCTCAATTTTATCGAGGACTCGAAGGGGCTTTGGATTCTAACCTAAAAGAGAAAAAGGGCTTTGGGTTTTTGAGATTAATGTGTGAAAAGTGAAGGGTAATTTGGGATTATTATAAAGATTTGAGATGAGTGGTGTGGGAGTGAATTGCTGTTGGTGTTTGTTGTAATATGGGTTTGATTGTTATATGTAAAGAAGATGTCGCTTTATATTCGTCGCGAGGCCTCAAAGGTTGGTATTTTTTTCTCCCTTTGTGCAATTAATTTGCTTTTACTTTATCTCTTTCCTGGCTTTTTATTGATCTGATTTTGCTTTTTTGTTTTTCGGGTGAGAAGCTATGGAAGAGATTTTGCTCAGAAATCACAATAGAAATCAACCTTCTGGCCGAGAACTGGAAGTACCTTCTAGCCGGACTTATTTTCCAGGTTTTTCTTCATTTATTTATTTACCTCTAAGAGCATCTGCAATCCTTACTAAAATTTATACTTAAATTTTGAGTAAAATCTTCGTTGGCTATGAACCATTCCAATGGACAAACTCAAATCTAAGAACAAATGAGTAAAAGTTTCATTAATTGCAGAGCTGTAAGTTGTGAAGAACAAAGCAAGCCTTCAAAAAAATTGACTAAAAATTTGTGTCTCCTTTGATTAGGTTAAAATTTTGAGTAAAACCCATTCTGGTATGGGTTTGATTTGGTTAAGATGCCGAGTAAAACTCAATCTGGTATGGGTTTGAGTCAAGGACTGAAGTGAGTTTAGAGGGCTTTAATTCAAAATTTGATTATGAGTCAATTGAAAGGGTAAAGGCTGGAGATGCTCATATTCGTGCTCAAACTTTTCTACTATTACGGTTTGAGATTCTGTCTTTCATTACTATGGAATCCCCTTTTCTTTTGCCTTTTTTTTTTTACCTTTCGAATAATGGATTATAGTCTGTGATTCAGCACTTCTAAAGTTCTAAAAGACCCTCAAATATTGGTAGTGATTTGTTAGATTAATGCGAAAATTGCACTTGGAAGTTGGAATCATAGATCATTAGAATTTATGGGTTTTCCCAGATGTTAAGTGTAGTGTGGTCCGTTTTGGCTTCCCTTTTTTCCTCAAGTTTGAATTTATTATTATTATTTTCCTTTTCTGAGATATTAGATGTGTGAATTTGTCAATTGGGTGGGAGATTGGATAATCAAAGTCTTCGTAGTTGAATAAGTCTGCATTTTAACGATTTGGTGAATGATGCACTTGATGTGGTGAGGTTCATTCTTGTTGCCTTGCAACTACCCATCTCAAAACAAATAGAGAAGTAAAATTTTCAGTGGCCATGAAAAAGGGCTCTCTTTGTTTTCGATCCCATTGAAGTGTGGGCAGCATAGGATGAAAAATACCAATTTAACAGTTTTTGATTCATTTGTCCCTATCATTGTACATGACATTGACAAATACTAGAGAAACAGGACTAAAGTTTTGGTTGTCCTTAATACTTATGGTCTTTGCAGTTCAATATTTTAGAGATTTTGTATTAAGCGGTTCCATAGAACAATTTATTAGGACTTTTTTCTCTTGCCGACAAGTACTGGATTGAAGAACACTATATTCTTTTCATTCCAACATTGAGGATTCCTCCCTGTAACTAGATTCGACATTGTCGTTTATGTTTCACATCAATGTGTTTCACAATTCTTTCTAGATATAAATCAATATATTCTCTATTGTGTTTGTGTTGTCTTGTTTATGGTATGGCATATTATGAAATGAATCTCTTGTTTCTTCAGTACTTTCATGGACTTGCTGCTCGAGGAATTCATTATTTCCATCGGCCGGGACCTCTTCTTCAGGATGTTGGGTTCTTTCTTCTTCCGGTTTGTATCCTTTTCCGATCTCTCATCTCTTTTTTGAATTTGTCTTTATCTATAATAACTGCCTTGAATATAGTGGTTAAACTTGTCTTACATCTGTACCTTTGTGACTGAAGGAGCTTGGGCAAGACAAAGCTTACGTCAGTGAGACCGTGTTCATCTTTGTTTTTGTATCGTTCTTCCTGGTAAGGTCCCTCACCAATACTACTCTCCTTCTATCTCTGACTCTCTGTCACCCAAAACAAAGTTATCTTCTTCTTCCACATTTAGTGGAGTGGGGTTTATTCATATGGAAGTCAAACCATGTCATATGATGGCTATTGCTGGTTTATGCATTAATGAAAGCGTAACCTACATATAATGTTCCATAAGTACAAATGACTAAACTTCTCTTTTCACATTTGTGTTGCTCAATGAGGTCTACTATCTTACATTTTGCCTCATTGTTCATGTTGTGGTACAGTGGAGTTTTCATCCTTTCATTCTTAAGAGCAAAAAAATCTACACAGTTCTACTGTGGTGCAGGGTTCTGGCATTTTTATCCGTAAGTGCTTTTCTTCTTTCTTTATTTTATCTTCTATTTCTAAAATATTCCTCCATGTTCCTGGTATCAATTGGGGACTGGAATTATTTGGGACGTAGGATTTGTTTGGATTACAAGAAGTTGGGCCGTTGTGACTTTACAAGTGCGTTTTCATGTATCATTGATGTAAATGTATTATTCAAGTTCTTTTTCTATCTTTGCTAGTTGTGTTTCAGGCTCATGGGATCCTTCAAGTTGACATGTAGTAGACGCCTCTTTGAGAAATTATTTTATGGGTATTGAAGATGTCCTGCATTTGTCTTTGGCATATCATTGATCATTTTTTTTTAAAGCTGATTACTTGAATATTTTAAGTTGGATGTATCACCATAATCACCAAAAAGATGTTTGAAGTTTTCTCTTAAACAATAAAGGAAATGCAAGACTGGATAGCTGTCTCTTTTTCTTCTTTTGTCCCCCCAATTTGTGTACTTGTAAATGCTTTTTGCTTTAAAATTCTTTGTAACTGTACAACTGTAATACTACGATCCTATAATCGAATGCATCTGACAAACAAACCACCTGGAAATCTTTTTTATAGGTCATATTAGGAATCCAATCTGTATATAAGTGGGGTTTAGTTAACTGCCTACCAAACATATCGAAATACATTTTCTGTTAAGAGTAATGGAGGTGATTCCAATTGTCCTTTGACAGTTCTCTGAAAATCTTTCACTGCAGGCTTGTCAAATCCTTCGGGTGGTAACATTTTATTCAACTCAGCTTCCGGGCCCAAACTATCATTGCCGCGAGGTAAAGTTTTGGATTTTTACATCATTTTCTGTATCCCATGCCATGATAGAGTTTCTAGTTGTATTTAACTATTATACATCATCTCATGAGGTACTTTGATTATAGAGTGGTGGTCTTATTACATGAGGTAGGCTAGGCATTACAATCTGGTACTTGTTCTGTTTGTACAGGGTTCAAAGTTTGCTACGCTGCCTCCTCCAGATAACATACTTGAAGCGTTCAGAATTGGTAAGTTACTATTTCTAGTCTTTGCCTTTTCCTTTGGTCCACTTTTGTGTGCTCATTGGAAACTTTTGGATGTGCAGTTCCTGGGGGCATTTTGTATGGCTGTGGCGATTTAATATTTTCATCACATATGATCTTCTCACTAGTCTTTGTGCGCACTTATCAGAAATATGGCATGCAGAGGTATGAGTTTAATCCTATGTGTAGTAGATGCCATTCTAACTGAACTGCGTTTTAAATCTTTGATGGTTTTACCGTATGATATTTACGTTGCTCAGATAGTAACCTCATATTTCATGTGCTGGGTAGTCTCAATAGCCATTTCTAGTGGGGGATGGGCAACTCACACTAAATTTTGTGTCATCAAAATATTTGGTAGTTAAGTATAGGGGTGTCAACGGTCTGGGTAAGAATCCGAGAACTGAACCGTGAGTCACGGTTCCAAGGAACAGCAATCCATGTCCGGACTAAAAATCTACGATTCGGTTCTGAACCAATCAGTAACTCATGGTTCGTTTCACGGTTTTATCCACGGATTACTACATTCCAAAAAAATTTGAAGCAACCATTACATTTCCAGATTCAAAGTAGCATTACATTTCCACTGAGTACCATTACTGCCATTACATACCACTACATAGCAGATTGAAAAACATTACAATACTGCCATCTAGACATTACTAGATTACTACCACTACAAACCATTACATGGCATTACTCCCATCCTTATGTATGAGTATATAATATTGAAAATTAAATTACAGTAACACTCTTAAGATTTATTTATTTATCACATTCAACCATTCAGGTAGAAAATTAAAAATAACATGTTAAATTATGATTATTTACTCAATGTTACACACAGACATTATTTTCTTCTTTATAAAATTATCACGGTTCGGTTCGGTTTATCCACAGTTATTAATGAAAATCCGTGGACTGAACTGCGAGTCGCAGTTTTTTAATTTTTCAATCCGTGTCCGGACCATTAATCCATGGACCCAATCCAAAACCTACGGTTAGACTAGTGGGAATTCGGCGTTGTCAGCCATAATCAATCTTTTTCTACCCTGAGTTCCTATATTATAATCACATTGTTAGTATGTTGATGCCTCTGTTCGTATCAGATTTCCTTGTGATTGATGCAAATTTTAACATGGTTTAAAATTTGTTTCTTGCACAACTTGGGTGTTGGACAATCTCTTGGCTAAAGTTGAAAGTTTCGTTACCCTTTTTTATATTTCATCCAGCGCTTTAGCTCTTTTTTGGCTTAGTTTTGTTGAGTTTGTCGATCTAGAGGAAATGATAGCACAGAAGATTCATGCTCTCTATGCTTGATTACTTTGCAATCCGCAGAAGGTTGAGTTTCGCTTTGCAACTCAATTCTGTGAAAATGGAAAGTTGAAAACAAAAAATTTAAGCCCTCCATTGCTTTGTTCTACTGCGTCTGTCCTATTAGTTTTCTCTTAGTTGTGTGTATGCATATGTACTTTAGCATAATAGGTGTTGGAATTTACTTGGGCAGGTTTGTAAAGCAGTGTGCTTGGTTAATCATTGTGATCCAGAGCTTTTTGATAGTAGCAGCCCGCAAACACTATACGGTTGATATCGTCGTTGCATGGTGGGTGATATAATTCATTTCGGCTCATAGCTTTGTATCAACTGTTTATTTGTTTATTTATCGGATGCAGTTCCAATATATGACTCTGTTGCAGGTATACTGTAAATTTGGTGGTGTCCTTCATCGACCATAAGTTGCCAGGTTAACCTTTCTGCAAAATTCTTTTTATATGCAATCATTTTCTTTTTACTTCGCCTTTCTCTTTTAGCTTTGCATTTTATAATTTTAATACTGATTTTGACTTGCATTAATGCAGAATTGCCTGACCGCTCTGGAGCTGTGTCATTTTTACTACCAGTAAGCAAGGATGGCCGGACAAAGGAAGAGAATTACAAGCTCATAAATGGAAACGCTGGGGATCCTATCGATCGGGTACAACGGCATTCTTTTACCTTGTTCAAAATTCTTGTAACTTGCTTGTTATGTTCTTCTGTTGAGCATGACACCAAAGTTCTTTTGCTCTTCTTTGTGCAGAGGCTGAGAACTCCAGTGAATGGCAAGATTCTGGAAAATGGAAACTCGGTCCATGTTGATACAATGATGAATGGGGTGTAGGCAATTACTTGGTTCGTTAGAACTTCAGGTTTATAGATTCTTCTGTACTTAATTTCGCAAAAACCTGATTTATGTCTCCTAGTGGAAATGGAAATTTGGTTATGCTTTGTGGTTTGATGCAATTCATCGTCAGTTGAGTAAGCATGCGCCATGAATTTTTCGCTGTTTCTATGGTGCAGGCAGGAAAGTGTGTTGGCCTTTTTTTTGGCTTTAGGGTGAATAGAAGAAACTGATCTTTAAAATGGTGATTGTGGATCCCTCTGTTTAATTGATCATAGTTAGGACAAGGAAACAAAAATGAAATGGTTAAATTGTTTTTACTTATCTCGTGTTGATGAACGGAGAGAAACAAAAACATATTCAGAAATTGGTGGGAAATTCATGGAGAGTTGGATAAACAGAAACTTATTTTAAAACATAATTTAGGATATGAATCCTACCGTCAACTATGGAGGAGACAATTGAAGTCGAGGCAAAACCTCGTCTTGTGTTCAACTTTTGTATGATTTTGGTAGCAGAATAGGGGGAGAGAATGGAGGGGTTGTAGTGAGCCGAACTCACTACAGATTGTATGAAAGGATTTGGGAGGAGAATCTAGAAAGGTTACTTGTTTTGATTGATACCTATGTTCTCTGCAACTCATAAATGATGCCTGAATATGCATACATTGTGCAATCTGTGGTTGAGAATCTAGGGAGTAGGAAACAGCATGTGATTGGTTCGATGGAAAATCAATGCTGCTTGTTGGCTACGGACCCCAGCCACCTTCAACTGTATTTACAGTGTGCGAGGTTTTGCGTACAAGTGTTTGTGTCCGTAGTTGTGGTTTTAAATTTTTTTTATTTTTATACTTACACATACATTGTAAAGTAGCCGACTCCAATTAATTGGCGATAAGGCTCGGTTTGACTTGGTTCACATACGTTGTAAAGGGGAAAGTCTACTAAGTGGGGAAGCTGGAGTCCTGCTATGGAACGGCCACGTTTTGCTTCAGAAAAGGTCCCCTAAAGACTCCGTGATTCTGTTTTACTTTTAAGTACACAGCAGGTTCTGCTGTGCTATGGAACAATCACATTTTGCTTTTCAAATAGTTTCCCATCCCTTTTCCCGTCATTCAAGCAGGAATGAAGGGAAAGGAATGACGGGAAAGGGGATTGAGAAAGTTTTGCTTGAACGTGGCCGTTTTGATAAACATAGCAGAGCCCGCTGTGCTAAACCCCAAAGTCCTTACGAAGTGGAAACCACACCTTGCCTCACATGGCTTCTCTTACTCGTTGGACAATGTTTGAGCCTTTGAGGAGAAAAGATATAGGCACTAACACTTTGCATCAATAATTGCATCAATTCTTTCAAATGGGAATGTGGGACGCACACGAGTGGTAGGTCTCACATATCCTATGTGAGAGAGTTGGTATAATTATCGGTACAATTGTTTGTGCCTGTAGCAAACTTGATATTTGAGCCTTTCTGCACCATTAATGGTGGTAAATTCATAATGGGGCAGCTCCAACCATACGTTGGAGACCAACGTATGGTGATAAAAGGGAAGTTAGCGTATCATAGCCCTCCATACTCATCCTCCCTCCCAAGTCGGTAACGATGATTCAAACCATTCATCTTGTAGAAGGTCCCGAGCTGGTAACGATTTTTCGAACCGTTCATTTCATAGAAGGTTGTATTTGGGGATTTACGGAGAATCGCAAGCGAGGAAAGGAAGCTAATTTGGTTTATTTGTGTTCATTATCATTTTATTTCCTTAAAATTTAATTCCATCACAAAATCTTTGAAATCCTGATCACATATTCACATTCATAGGAGTACATTATTATTTATTTATTTATTTTATTTTGATAACCGAGGAACAGCCCTACAATAGACCACTAATTGGATCCACTGCACGACCCAAACCTCGGAGGGAGCTGGCGCAATCCACACCAGTCACGGCCCCCCGCTTAGCACAGGTACTCACCCTGTGGGGAATCGAACACCTGACCAAAGGGACTACCCCTAAAGTCAGGCACTCGCCCTAACCACTGGGGCAACCCCTGGGTGTGTAGGAGTACATTTCTTGAAAGCAGAGAGAGGGAGGAATTCCAAAAAGTCATTAGACCCCAGTCATATCAAGGGTAAACTAACCCGAGTGGATTCCTAAGGAAAGTTTGTCTTGTTGTATGCAAAATGGAGATCGGATCAACAGTTGATCTGTTCTTTTTTATTCCCTTCATTATTGTTTTGTAAAGTGATCAAAATTCCAGGTCATGGGTTGTCTACAACTAGGTTTGGTTACCCATGTTACCATTCTTTTGTGTTGCTTTGTTTCAACATACGTACTCGTGAATTGACAGCAAATTGGCCCCATACTGTTTTATTTTTTGTTTTGCACTTGAAAAGATAAAAATGGGGCGATGATCGCTTGGATATCGCGTCTCAGGTTCAATTTTGATTCATCAAATTCGGAACAATTTTACGTTATTATGGGCCCTGCAACGATGAGTCAAACTTTTCATTTTGTAGGTCTTGCAAACATGTACAATTGGCTGACTGGGATAAAATTAACTTGATCAAATATCAGTAGATATGTGAACAAATTATGAAATTACAAATAAAATAGACAATAAATGTAAGTTTCAACTTAAACCGTCTATTGTTTGAGAAATAGAATTCGTTCACGTCTATCAGTGTTGATCAAGTTATCACAATTTATAGTTTAGCGAGACCTATAAAAAAACGACTCAGATCATTATTTGAACTCACAATTGCCCAAAATGAAATAGAAATCGTTCACTTGTCTTTCAGTGTTGATCAACTTATGACAAATTTATATTTTAGCAAGAATTATAAAAGAACAACTCAAATCATTACTTAGAACTCACAATTGCCCGAAATGAAATAGAATCCATTCACATATCTATTAAGTGTTTATGAAGTTATAACGAATTTATATTTTAACGCTATAAAGGAACAATCCAGATCATCATTAGAACTCTCAATTGCTCAAAATATTACTCGATTAAATGGATCGAAGTTCGACCTAGCCTTTTTCACTAAAGATATAACAGCAAAAATTATGCTGGAAATTTTTCGAATTCATGTTTTAATAATCATAAACCATAGAAGGAGTATATAATTTGGCTTCCTCTTTATTGTCCCATTTGTGTGACTAAGTGAAGACAAAATTTTGTAGTCATCGTGCTGATAATTCAAACAGAAAAACTACAGTATATGGAAGAAAGTGGCCGGGCCGTTCCCTGGCCCAATTGTGTGACTTAAGGGGGAGAGATCAATGAATGTCTGCATAAATCCACATTTCCCCAAAAATGGGTGGCACCAATGATACACATTTATGTGTCATTGTTTGACAACTTTTTTCTAAAGGATAATTATCTTATGCAAACCTGTCAGAAAAATCTTTGTAATCATCATTTTCAAATTTGGAAGTTTAAAAGCTTAACGCGTCTATGGGTACACCACATGCACATGCATCCCTAATGCACACCAATAGTCCATATCAGAAATCAATGTTCTAGATTTTAAATAAACTATTTGTGCAAATAATTTATCTTAAATTCAGAACATCGAAAATGATATCTCAGAAATTAATGTTCAGGATTTTAAATAAACTATTCGCGTGAATAGTTTATCTTAAGGCTTAGTTTTGCAAAAGATTTTAGCAACTCATTTGCTAAAATCAACCATGATTTTAGCAAATGAGATGAGTTGCTAAAATCATGGAAATTTCAAATCACAAAATTAAGTGGTTCCGTTTATCGTTTTTCGATTTTTTTTGCACCAAATTAAAGTACTCATCGTGTACTTTAATTCGGTGTAAAAAATTCAAAAAACGATACACGGAAACACTTAATTTTTTTATTTGAAATACCATGATTTTAGCACCTGCTGAACTCATTTGCTAAAATCACCATGATTTTAGCAACTGGGTTGCTAAAATCATTTGGAAAACTATGCCTTCCCAGAACATCGAAAATGTTTTTGGACAGTTGAGATGCATTGGTGTGCATCTGGGGTACGCGAGTGTGGTGTACCCGTCTCATATTCGTTAAAAGCTACACTTCCGAAACAAAAATGATATGCGTACACCATGCACCACATCTCAACCATCTAAAAACATTTTTGACGGCCCGGATTTTTTACAAACTATTCGCGTGAAACATAGCAAGTGACCAGCATGATCATCGTACTTGCTTGGCCAAAAATATGGGGTCTCCCCCTCCAGCGGGATCAAAAAAGGTTGTATTAAACTTTCAATCGGTTAATAACTCCGTAACGTCCAAAATGCTTCTAGACGGTTGAAATGTACTGGTGTGCACTTGGGGTACCCAAGTGTGGTGTAGTCATATATGGGTTGCTTTCGAAATCCAGAGCCAAACTCTCTGGCGTTTTTGTTGTCTGTTCTCTTACCTCAACGAAGAATTTTTTTCTTTAGTGTTGAATAAAGAACTTAAATTCAAATGTTTCCTCTACTTCGAATCGAAATCAAGAACAAGATTCGTTTAGTAGTTTTAGTTTAGTTTAGTTTTGAAAAAAAAATATAATGAGTGGAGAGAGATAGAGAGAGAAATGAGTGTAATGATTACAAAATAAAACTAAACTAAAACTACGAAACGAATAAGGCCAATAAAACTAAGGCCTCCTTTGGGTAAAAAACTTAATCCAGTTTTTTGGTTTTTTGGGGTTCAAAAAACCAGAGTGCTTTGGGTAATAATCTTAATCCAAAAAACCAGAGTGCTTTGGATAATAATCCAATAATCCAGATTATTCGTTTGTCCTTATTCAATTTTTTTTTTGCATTCGTTAGTTTTGCATCAAGATTTTGTGGTTTCTGAATTCCTCTCGACGAGACGAATCTAACAAGTATAATTGTCGCGCTGGGAGTTATCACAAATGGCTAATTGTTACAGCCCACTACTCCGACCTACAGCAGCACTGCTACTTGGTAGGAGTAATTTACAAGCTAGAGTCTATAAGAGGTAAAACTATCTCCTTTGGTAAATAATTCATAATCCGGATTATTGGATTATTCATTTTGTCTTTATTAAAAAAAAATTGCATTTGTTTGTTTTGCTTCAAGATTTTGTGGTTTCTGGATTCCTCTCAACGAGACGAATCTAACAAGTATAAAGTTATGGTCACAACTCAAAAAATTTCGAATAAAGCCAAAATTAATCCAATAATCCAAATATTTTCGGCTTTATTCAAAAAAATATTTGGTTTGACCATAAAATTATACTTGTTAGATTCGTCTCGTCGAGAGGAATCCAGAAACCACAAAATCTTGACGCAAAACTAACAAATGCAAAAAAAATTTGAATAAAGACAAAACGAAAAAACAAAAAAATCGGATTAAGTTTTTTTGCCAAACAAAAAAAATAAAAAACAAAAAAATCTTGACGCATATAAAAGGGAAATATGCGGTGTTTGTGTAATGTGTGGACAGGTCCTTCCTTTTTTGATCTTCTAATTTTTAGAGGCTTTAGAACAAGAGCAGCAGCTTGGGCAAAAAAAATAGCAAAAAATGTACGGCACCCCCTGAGTGGTGTCCTTTTTTTATCTTCTAATTTTTAGAGGCTGCAGCTTGGGCAAAAAAACAAAAAAACAAAAAATGTATATGGCACCCCCAGAAGGAAAATTTATTTGAGTTAAAAACAAAACTTAAATGGGTTAATTTCAACGGCACCCCCTGAGGTTTTCTCTAATGACCGATACCTCTTCGCGTATGAGAAAGGACAATGTAATCCCCTTTGGTTTTTATGTGCATTTCACCGACACTCCAAATTGGCATTTATCAATCCAAACACTAATGAAATAAGTAAAAAAAATTGACTTAGATATAAAAATTTACCCTTTTTGATAAGAAAAAGTACGTAATAAAAAGCTTTCAACTATCAATTATATTTTTTTACCCAATCGAAGAGTCGTTATGATAAAAAGGGATAAAAAATTACGAACAAACCTGAGTTTTTTACTCGGTGAAAAAACCTCTTCAGGAAAAAAAGGACAAATTTATTACTTTTTACAGACAATTGGCCAAAAGGCCAAGTTTGGGGTTTTAAATGGTGTTTAGCCCAGCCTAACTTATTTTAAGGTCTTCAATACATTGATGGAAATTTTTTGAGGGCTCAAGGACAACACTAGATAAAAATACCTTTAATGAACTAGGAGTAATAAAGCCGCGCATGTGGAGAAAAAACAATTATGCTCTGGCCCTTGAAAGTGATTTGCCAATTGCCCCTAACCATTTGTCCCCGACATTGCACACCCCACCTCCTCTCTCTCTCTCTCTCTCTCTCTCTCTCATGGGTGGGACAAAATTGATGGTATGAGATAAGATTAATTTCTCTCTTCAAAATTTTTTTTTAGGCACTCAGGGTATCAAAAGATTTCATAGGGTTTTAGAAGTTTAGGCGGCACTTTCGTAGGGTTTTGGAGGTTTAGGCATTTTCATACGATTTTGGTGATTTAGGCATTTTCATACGATTTTGGTGATTTAGGCATTTTCATTAGGTTTGAGGGTTTAGACACTTTCGGTTTAGGCACTTTCATAGGCTAGCGGGGGCATTTTTGGAATATGAGGGTGATTTGTCCTCTTGGCATTAAAGAATTACTTTGTGTGCTATTTGCAATATTGGCCCCTATATCACGTCGAAAGAAGACCCTACTTTTTAATCTTTTTTTTTTTTGGTGGAGAATTGACACCATTTGATTATATATTTTATTATAAAAGGTAAATTTATAAATTTAAGCCACTTTTAGCTAATTTCATCACATGTTTGATCGATCAATTATTAGTTGGGTGTCACTGAATTGAACATTGAAACCGCAAGGAGTTCTTAATTGTGAAGGGGATATCTATCATTACGAAAAATCTCAGGTGGTGTAGTGGGAACTTACCCTAATTCCTTATATGTACAGTAAAAAAGAGGAAGATAATATAAATTTATCTCGCCAAATAATACTCACCTTACTATTAATTTTTTCTTTTTCTACTCGATGGGCGCCATATGTAAACAAGGCCAATAATTAAGGAAGAGACTGGTTCTATGCCGCGTGCCCGAGTGGAATAACACGATGGCGATGAGGACTGAAAAGACATTCCCAAACTGTTATATATACCAAATGGACAGTGCTACCCGTACAGAACGGGGAGCACAGAAAATGTACCGATAGCGTTCAGGGACCCACTTTTGGGTCCCACACGAGTGATCCGAACCGTTCATTGTTCTTAAAACATTTTTCCGAGGGGCCCGAAAAAATTTCAGCTCAATCGGACGGTTGGAAGTGCTCGAACCAAAGTCTCACCGTTTGAATCAAATCTTTGGTTTGAGCACTTCCAACCATCCGATTGAGCTGAAATTTTGTGAGGCCCCTCGGAAAAATGTTTTAAGAACAATGAACGGTTCGGATCACTCGTGTGGGACCTAAAAGTGGATTCCCGAACGCGATCGGTACATTTTCGGTCCATTTTTTTCTGTACCCGTATCATTATCCTATACGAAATGATTAGGTACACATCAATCAAGTATACAATCACGGTATATGGCCTAGTGGCTATGAGTATTGCAACCTTGCTATTGGTACCGATCGGAGGGTACTGACCGGCATCGGGGACCTTTTTGTAGGTCTCAAACGGCTAATTCGAACTATTTTCTGGCGTTCAAAAAAAAAACCGGCTAATTCGAACCGTTCATTCATCTCAAAATCAAATTCTGAGTGAGCCGATATGGGAATCAATGCAATCGGACGACCCTAAGTCTATTCAAAATCACCCAGCCTCACAAGGGGATCCTCGACGCTGATCGGTACGCGGTTGGTATCCTCTGGATCAGGGCCGGCCCCGATGTTTAGGTTGCCCAAGCCCGACCGCAGGCTTGGTTGCCCACTTAGTGGTGTTTTGGCTTAAAAAGCCAACTTTACTTATTTTTTTGTCTTTATTTGATTTTTTTTTTTTGCATTTGTTAGTTTTGCATTGATTTTTTTGAGTATTACTGGTTTGTTACGACGAGAAGAATTCAAAAAGGTAAAAGATTATGGTTAGAACTTTCAAATTTTTGAATAAGATCGAAAAAAGTGTAAAAAACTGTCCTTTTCACTTATTTTTGTCTTTATTAAAAAAAATTAAGCTTAAAAAGATATGATTGTAAGAGTTCTTTTAAAAAAAACAATAAAAAATGTCTGCTTCATTGTTGAACATGTGTGAAAAAAAATAATAAACCCGATCTTTTTTTCTTTTTTTTTGGAAATCCCACCTTGGGAATAATTTTTTTAATCAAAATTTAATGGTACACTTGTTAAATGCAAATTTCTAACAAAAGTAATTTAGTAATGTGATTTTTGAAATATAATGGACCGAAAGAAAAACCAAAAGAGCCAAAACTATTAAAAATGGAGAAATAAAGGAAAAAAAGCCAAAGTCAAAAAATTGAGAAAGAGGAGAGGGCATGGGGAGTCGAACCTACATTCACACGTGAGGGGCATCATCCCATTGCCACCGTACCAAGCACCAGCTTCGTGTTCTATAGGGAAACTATTTTAAATTTATATCTAACTTTCAGGAATTTTTTTTTTTTTTTTGTTGCCCCAGCCCAGGGGTTGCCCAAGCCCGGGGGCTTGCGGGGCTTACCCCTAGGCCGGCCCTGCTCTGGATTAATTGTAAATATTGTGAGGTTGCAGACTCAAATCTTATAGAGTAGTTTCACTCTCATTGTGGTCAGTTGAGAGGAGATGAGACTATCATTTAGAGACATATCTAATATAAGAGTAATCGCACCACATCAACTTCAAAATAATTTTTTTTAAAAAGCTTTTCGTTCTCGTTTAAACGTTTCGTCGTTCTTGTAAATTATAATAAATAATCTAAAAAAAGTATATATTCAAGCTCTAAAAGTGTTTTTGAAAAAATCCCAAATAACTGAAATTCGCAAGAATGGCGATTGTAGCTGGTTTGGAACATTTTGTTGTAAACTTGTCACTTGTCTTGATGATTTTATGTGGGGACTCGGCTCACGAGTAGGGCTGCAAACGAGCCGAGCCGAACCGAGCTTTACTGTGCTCAAGCTTGTTTATTAACTTTTTAACGAGATCGAGTTTGAGCTTAGTGAAAACTTAACGAGCCGAGCTCGAGCTGAGCTGGCTTAGGCTTGACTCGAGCTCGAACTTGTTCACGAGCCTTAATGAACCACCGAATAAATATATTTATATACTCACATAGGCTTAAAACAACAAAGAAAATTTACTTGTGCATATATGTTTTATATTTATATATTCTACAGGAAAATAGTCTAAATTTCAAAATAATAGTGAAATTTAATAAGTTTTTGAAAAGATAGTGCATTAGGATATCAAATTGAAATAAGAAGTTATATTATTTTATTCATCTAAAATATAAATGAGCCTTATCGAGCTGAGCTGAAATTTACCATGCTCAGGTATGTTTGTTAAGGTTTTTAACGAACTCAAGCTCGAGCCGAGCCTAAATAAAAATTTAACGAACGGAGTTCGATCGAGCTCTTTACGAGTCGAGATCACGAACGGCTTGGTTTATTTGCAGCCTTACTCATTAGACGTTGGATTTTTCTACGCCATCGATTACTTATTTTGACTTCGAACCCACGACGAAAACGACCGCCAATTCAAACTGCCTTATCCTCATTTCGCCGCCAATTCACTTGCTTTACCAACTGCCAGTTTATCTATTCCCATAATTAAATTTCTTTCTGTATATTTGACCATCAACATAGTCGGCAGGTATTTATCCCCTTGGCCTTCATTTTTTCTAGGTTTTTATAGTTTTTTCCATTTTCGTGTTTTTTCGTATCTTTTAAATTTTTGTTAGATTCGCGAAATATTGTTTGAATTAATATCCTCTCAATGAGACGAGTCTACAAATAAAAATATTATGAAAAAAGAAAAAAAAATCAACGGAAAATACTAAACATTTGTCTTTTTTATTCAAAGTGTCGTCTAATTAGTTTTTTCAACTTCGGCCAATATTTTTTTCTCCCATCGATAAAAATGATTAATTACTTGTTATATTTAACCAAACGTCAATTAAGGGAGCCCAAAACAAAAGAGTTAAAAACTGCGGCGTGGTCCGATCAAAAAAGGAAAAAAAAACCACGGAGTGGGAAAAGCAAGCAAAAGAAGAATGATGATGATGAAATAGAAATCTATTGGCAGGTCCTTTTATTTGGAATTTTGGCTCACCGGGTCCTGGGCTAAAATTTATTACTGGAGAGGTCCTGGGGCACAAATATGGTTGGAAATTTTACTTTTTTGCCCATCCTCGTCGTCATTACTCTTTGTTTTTACTAACCATTTAGGCAATTTCATAGGGTACCCTAGAATTTTAAGCACTTTCATAGGGCACCCTACAATTTAGGGTACCCTACAGTTTAGGGTACCCTAAATATAGAATGTACATTTTAGAATTTAGACCGTATATTTAGAATTTAGACCGTACATTCAAGAATTTAGACTGTATATTTAGAATTTAGGGTACCCTACAGTTTAGGGTACCCTAAATTTAGAATGTACATTTTAGAATTTAGACCGTATATTTAGAATTTAGACCGTACATTTAAGAATTTAGACTGTATATTTAGAATTTAGGGTACCTTAAAGTTTAGGGTACCCTAAATTTAGACCGTACATTTTAGAATTTAGACTGTATATTTAGAATTTAGGGTACCCTACAGTTTAGGGTACCCTAAATTTAGAATGTACATTTTAGAATTTAGACCGTATATTTAGAATTTAGATCGTACATTTTAGAATTTAGACTGTATATTTAGAATTTAGACCGTACATTTAGAATTTAGACAATACATTTAGATTTTAGGCATTTTCATAGGGTACCCTAGGGTTTAGGTTTAGGGTGCACTTTTCTATTATAGGTTTTTTAGTGGTTTAGGTACTTTCATAGGGTACCATAGGATTTTAGGCACTTTCATAGGGTACCCTAGGATTTAGGTTTTGGTTTAGGTACTTTCATAGGGTACCCTAGGATTTTAGGCACTTTCATAGGGTACCCTAGGATTTTAGGCACTTTCATAGGGTACCCTAGGATTTTAGGCACTTTCATAGGGTACCCTAGGATTTAGGTTTAGGCACTTTCATAGGGTACAGGGCCGGCCCCGATGTTTAGGTTGCCCAAGCCCGACCGCAGGCTTGGTTGCCCACTTAGTGGTGTTTTGGCTTAAAAAGCCAACTTTACTTATTTTTTTGTCTTTATTTGATTTTTTTTTTTTTGCATTTGTTAGTTTTGCATTGATTTTTTTGAGTATTACTGGTTTGTTACGACGAGAAGAATTCAAAAAGGTAAAAGATTATGGTTAGAACTTTCAAATTTTTGAATAAGATCGAAAAAAGTGTAAAAAACTGTCCTTTTCACTTATTTTTGTCTTTATTAAAAAAAAATTAAGCTTAAAAAGATATGATTGTAAGAGTTCTTTAAAAAAAACAATAAAAAATGTCTGCTTCATTGTTGAACATGTGTGAAAAAAAATAATAAACCCGATCTTTTTTTCTTTTTTTTTGGAAATCCCACCTTGGGAATAATTTTTTTAATCAAAATTTAATGGTACACTTGTTAAATGCAAATTTCTAACAAAAGTAATTTAGTAATGTGATTTTTGAAATATAATGGACCGAAAGAAAAACCAAAAGAGCCAAAACTATTAAAAATGGAGAAATAAAGGAAAAAAAGCCAAAGTCAAAAAATTGAGAAAGAGGAGAGGGCATGGGGAGTCAAACCTACATTCACACGTGAGGGGCATCATCCCATTGCCACCGTACCAAGCACCAGCTTCGTGTTCTATAGGGAAACTATTTTAAATTTATATCTAACTTTCAGGAATTTTTTTTTTTTTTGTTGCCCCAGCCCAGGGGTTGCCCAAGTCCGGGGGCTTGCGGGGCTTACCCCTAGGCCGGCCCTGATAGGGTACCCTGGGGTTTAGGTGGGGTGGGTAGAGAGAGAGATGGGACGGATAGAACATGGAAAGGTGAAATGATGGGCCAGAGGGTATTTTTGGATGAAAAGAATGCGCAGGACCTTGTGAGGCATGAAGTTTGTTTGACAATTTTTGGTGGGACTTGTTGGGGTTTGGTCCAACCTTATAGGACCGGCCCACAACTTTGCCATGATGAAAACGTTGAAACGCAAAAGAGAAGCAGAAAAGCTGATAAAAAGAAGAGAAAGAGAGACACCTTTGCATTAATGGCGCAGCGTTTGATCTTCTGATCATTTTCTCTCTCTCTCTCTCTCTCTCTCTCTCTCTTCGGCGCAATGGGAGGCGGTTGCTCCAAGCTCACCATCTGCTGGTGGAACTCTCACCTCGAGCCCTCCCTTCTCAAATCCCCTAATCCCGGCAAGTTCCCCCAACCCCTCTTTCTCGGCCGTTACGTATTAACTCCATATTGTATGTACCTGTTTTTTTAGTCTTCCAACACTGTTATACACTTATACTGCGATGTAGAGAGGATGATTATTGTATACCAATTATGGTTAACGTATCTTACCATACGTGATATGTATCTTGATACGATGAAACAAGAAAAATGATACATGATACGTATGCCGATTTCAAAACCTTGGTTATACTGCGATATAGAGAGGTCGATTATTGGGAGGTTCGGGTTACGTCTAGTTCCATCTCCGATCCACGGCTGTTATGGCGAGTACGGGTGGTGATTGAGTCACTATAAAGGTAAAAATATTTTTAAAAATTCACGAACCTCTGACAATCAATCCCCGCGTTACGTAACAAAATAGTTTCAAAGTGGTTAGTCTCCCATGACCAATTGTGGAGTGCCACATAGGCTTGTGTAGTTGGTGGTGTGGTGGAGTGGTGTCTCCCTAGCATTATTAAGGGGGTGTTCCACTAAGTTGATTTTTTGAAAAAACTGATTTTTCACGGTTTTTTATGTGATGTATTGTGAGAGAATGACTTGTCTCGGTGTTTGGAAAAAACAGTTTATTGTTAGTAGAACACCCCCTAATTCTTTACCGTTGCACTAGGACTGTTACCGTACCGGTATTTAAGGGCTTGACATACAAAAAAAGATTATCCAGTTTCAAATGACGAGCGGATATGGCTGATGTGGTCCCCGCTCACGCACATCCGACTGTCTAAAAATGCAACGCAACGGACAACAAATTTTCTTTTCTTTTTTCATTTTTTATAAATCCATTTGGCACTTTCAATCTGGGCTGTTCGTTGCATTTTTAGATGACCAGATGTGAGCGAGCTAGCACCACATGGTACCCGCTAGGCATTGAAATTTTTTTCCCGTCTTTGGGCTCCAAGCCTCCAACACCTTTCTCCACCACACTACACTTGGTACCGGGTCCTACAACAGTGTGGTGGAGAAGAGTGTTAGTCCACGGCTGCCACCCCAAGACCAGTGAATAATTACTCGATGTAAATACACATAGGCCACATGTGTACACTTAACTCTTTTTGTTACTGATTGCGATCATTTCCACTGTATAATGTGGTGAAACTTAATGCAGCGAAGGAGGCAAAAAGTGACAGGAACTCGTTGATACCTGGCTTCAGTGAGTTCAGTTTAGAGGATCTTAAAGCTGCCACTAATGGATTTTCAATGTACAACATTGTATCAGAACATGGGGACAAAGCCCCAAACATTGTCTACAAAGGGAAACTTGATAATAATAATGATCGGTGGATTGCAATTAAGCGGTTCCACAAGACTGCTTGGCCTGATTCTCGTCAATTTATTGTGAGTAAAAACTCCCAATTTTAGCTCTATTAAGCGTGAGTTTCCATTACGGTATTTCCGGTATTCTTTAACTACAAGTTGTCAAATCAGCTGATGTAGGTGAGGAGAATGACGGTTGATTTGACAACTTATGGTCTAAGAATACCGAATATCGAAAAATTCTTAGTGGAAACTTAGCCTAGGTTAATAACCTAAGACATGCTGCAATACACACCTCAATTGGTGTACTGTATTGTATCACCGTAAACTCACAACACTAACACAAAAGTTCTTAGCATCAATTTTGAATCCATACCTTTTGTGCAACAATTTAGTTTATTTGGATATGAATTTTTGATTTCCTAAATGTTATTTTGATGTATGAATTGTTAGAAACGAATGTTATAAATTTTTCTGCAAATGGTATGGATTTTTCATACAAATGTTTGTTATGACTTTCGTAAAAAATGTTATGAATTCTAAGCGATTCAAGGGAATGCACACCGTATACACCCAAAGAGGGGTCTGTATTGTAGGCAGGGAAGCGGTTCCTTACACTCTCCTAAATGCTAGAAAATATTAACTCCAATTTGCTCAAGTACTTTAGTGTCATAATATGTATGTACTGTGTATACATATGCTCCTGTAGATGCTCCCGACCTTAAATACTTTTGTATCCTCTCACTCCTTCATATCTGATCCCGGTCCCGCTTCATGCAACTAAGTTACAGACAAGATTCTTTTTGCGAATCTTTGGTTTCAAATTCTGGATGTGATGTGGATTTGGTGCGACGTGGTTGTGGTTTAGGAGGAAGCAAGATCTGTGGGAAATTTGAGGAGTGAGCGATTAGCAAATCTGATCGGGTGCTGCTGTGAAGGAGATGAGAGATTGCTCGTTGCAGAGTTTATGCCCAATGGAACGCTAGCGAAGCATCTCTTCCACTGTGAGTTTTTATATGTTTTGTGATTGATTTTGACTCTTTGATTTTCTGTTATGCTGAGAATGTATAATGTGAACACTTCATATAGTGAATTGTGGCTTATGTTAATTGTACCAGTTGGGTTCCTTCTAATTATTTGTACTCATCAGTGTTGTGAACGTAGTCATTGGGATTGAAAAATGGTATTTCTTGGTTAAAACTCAAGCTTTGTGCTCCCTAGCATTTTTATTGACGGTAATGGTATTATTTGGCATTTTCGTGGGTATCTGGCAATATGTAAAAATAATCCAAAGAGCTAGACAGATGGCAATGCTATTTTTCTGAATTCAAATACTTTATATGGTTAAAATCATCCACTCCAGACTTCGTTCAAATTAACGTTTTTGCTTGGTTAAATGCTGAATTGGCTTAGGGGATACCCAGCCGTTAAAATGGGCAATGAGGTTGAGGGTGGCATTGTACTTGGCACAAGCTTTGGAATATTGCAGTAGTAAAGGGCGGGCTCTGTATCATGATCTCAACGCTTACCGAATCTTGTTTGATAAGGTGAAGGGGTTTTTGGCTGCAGTTTGGTCACTCGAAACTTGTTTTAGTATATGTCTCTTAAGTTTGAGTTGGGTGTCTACAGGATGGCAATCCTAGGCTTTCTTGCTTTGGCCTTGTGAAAAACAGCAGAGATGGGAAGAGTTATAGTACAAATTTGGCTTTCACCCCTCCAGAGTACCTGAAAACAGGTCAGTACTAGCAGTTGATTCTGGAGTGTCTTTTAGTCTACTACTTCATCAATTTCTCTCAACTTCAACTTCCAATTTTGATTTATGTAAATTATTGTGCCATCCCTTGGGTATGTCAGCAGTTTGGAAGTTGCATTGTGCATTACTGATGCACTCGATTTTGAATGAGGGAGGCAAGGTTATGGGTACAAAAATTGAATTAGGTTAGGCCGGCCGGCCCCCTCTGATGCCTTCCACGTTTGATTGGGGACATGGTTCTACGGCATAGTTTCACTTGAGTTCCTGCATGATTTTTGCTCCAGTTGCAGAAATGAATATTTTGTTTGGATTAGACCAAAAGTATCTCTCTTTTTTTTTTTTTTTTTGACAGGAAGAGTGACGGCAGAAAGTGTAGTGTATAGCTTTGGAACCCTGCTGCTAGATCTCTTGAGTGGCAGACATATTCCTCCAAGCCATGTACCTTCCATTTCATTGTAGAATTTTTTTATCGCACTCGATATGATCTGTTTCTTGATACTGTAAATCTCCTTGGGTCATGCACATTCATTAGGCTACTGATCACCATATTCACCAAGAAGTAAAGTCTACCCTAACAAAACTGAGATGCCACTTCTTTATGCCTTTCTTGCAGGCACTTGACCTGATTCGTGTCAAGAATTTCCGGACACTTGTGGATTCTTGTTTGGAGGGTCAATTTACAAATGATGATGGAACTGAGTTGGTGCGGTTAGCTTCCCGTTGTTTGCAGTATGAAGCTCGTGAGAGACCAAACACAAAGTCCCTCATCAGAGCTCTTGTGTCTCTCCAGAAAGAAAATGAGGTACACACAAAACAGATCAATTCACCCCTTTTCATTTCTATAAAAGATGCGGTAGCTACAAATGAAAGACATAAACATCAGGATGACAGTAATTTGGGAGTTTGATCAGTTCACCCCTTAGCTTAAGCATTTTGCGTTTGTTTGATATCCATCCAAATGGCAGAAATCATGTTTATTTCAGAAGACTGTTAGGAGATTGTTCGTTATTTCACACAGGTTCCGTCAAATGTTTTGATGAGTATTCCACATGGAACTCAATCCGCGAAACCGCCATTGCCTTTGACACCACTGGGTGAAGCTTGCTCAAGGATGGATCTAACTGCCATACATGAAATACTGGAGAAGATTGGTTACAAGGACGACGAGGGGATTGCCAGTGAGGTTTATTACTGCTAGCCCTATATATGATGTTTTATGTCATTTCTGTTATGCTCTCTCTCTCTCTCTCTCTCTCTCTCTCTCTCTCTCTCTCTCTCTCATCAGTAGTAGCACCAGCAGCTTTACTAATACCCTTGGAGAAATCTGGCTTTGCAGCTTTCTTTTCAAATGTGGACAAATCAAATGCAAGAGTCTTTGAACTCTAAGCAGCAAGGAGATTCTGCTTTTCGAGCCAAGGACTTCGCAAGCGCTATTGATTGTTACACTCAAGTAAGCAACTTGTTAAGATCTCTTAATACCTTATCAATAACTTAGAATCTGTTTGAAGACCATAACACCTTTATCTTGAGTATTTTATGGAAAAACAATGTTTCTCAAGATGCAAAACAAATAAGACCGGCAAAAAAAAAAAAAAAAATGCATAGCAAAAGCATTGGATTTATAAAGAAGTTACGTGAATAGAGACAACTTAAAGGAAGTAGATCACAACTGTGTAGTTTATGGATCATATTTATTTAGCACTGATTCATTGGCTTGGATTATCGCAATAAAACTTGTTTGTTTTTTACTTTCTTTCGACAAAAGGCATTAGTTTTTCCTGTATCTTGCAGTTCGTCAGTGGTGGAACCATGGCATCACCGACAGTGTTTGCTAGGCGCTGCTTGTCTTACTTGATGAATGACATGCCACAAGAAGCCCTTGGAGATGCTATGCAAGCCCAGCTGGTTTTCCCCGAGTGGCCCACCGCCTCTTACCTTCAAGCGGCCGCCCTCTTCAGCCTCGGCATGGATACTGATGTTCAAGAATGTCTCAAAGATGGAACCAAATTAGAAGCCATGAGGAACAAAACTTGAATATGTATAGTATTTCTTTCTTTTCCTCTGTTTTTTTTTCTTATCTTTTTGCTTTAACTTCCTTGCACCTATCTTAGGTTTTTTTTTTTTTTCTTTTGTTGCCATTTTGGCCTTGAATGTCTTTGCTATTCTACTTATGCAATGAGAATCACATTGCTCAGTTGTCGCTCAACTAAAAGGCTTATTTGGTAGTGCTTGTTTCTTTTCTTGGGGGCAATTGTACATGATGTTGAACAGTTGTTTTTCAGGTGCTAAGCAATTAAGTATCAATGGATTTTGTACACAAAAGAAAGCCGGTGATGATTTTTTTTCTTGGTGTGAACAAAAAATAACGTAATGGCATAAACAAAAGCTAGATATGCAATTTCCATAGATACGTAGATTTCGATTAATAACCGTGAAAACACTATTTATTGGAGTCTAGTACACATGAGGCATTAATTTTGTTTTCCATCATGTGTGTTGGGCCTATTATAGAATCAGATCATGTACATTTTCTAGACGGTCCCATGTGGATCCGTATGCAATTCAAGTGAAGAGATTTGATGCTCCATAAACAAGATAAACTACCCATCCTATTGTCCTGGGATCAGAACTCCCACCTCCCCATGGGACTCAATAATCCTGAGCATGAGGGATTACTGACTAGACTCGTACCCGAGTAATAGCTTTTTACTTGGTCTCCACTCCAAGTTATAGCCTTGGTTTCTTTCTGTTATTACTAGTATTAATAGCGGTGTAAGCCTAAGGGCATATCATCTTTCATCCAGTAAAATCATGGAGTTTTCCTTCTATTTTCCTTGTGGATTTCCATGTGTGCTCGTGGTTTCAATTGTTTATCTCGTTTTTTTAGGTCAGCTGTGTCGGTGGACCTGATAGGTTGTCCCCAAAGAGTACCACACCGCTGCAGTTGCATGCAAAATCTAGAAAAGTCTTACTTGTAATGAAGTCTAAAAGTCTAGATCCAGAACTTCTTTAAAAGTAAGAGACCGTATTGTATCATAAATGTAAGTGAGGACTTCAACAACTCTATTCTTTTCTTTTTCAACATTAAAAGGGGACATGCATTGGAAATGGATGTTCTATTAGCAAAATATAAGTTCATTCATTCAATGAAAATGAGAGCATGAATAAGTGTTTCATTACAAGTAATGCAACAAACAAATAAGTATCTCCACAAAATGAAGCGAAAAAACAACTGCCATGTCGTAGTTTAGCATTATAATCGTCGCAACGGGGCAAACACCACTGAACGAATCGACCAAGGGTCACGAGAATGAAAGGCAGAACCAGCACAAACACAGCACCAAGCACAAGGAATCCAAAAGACTCGAGCCCCACTACACATGATAGGATAGCAGAACACACAGAAGAGAGCTACCATTTCACATCGTTCGACCTGTGAAAAATAGAACTGCAAAGCACAGCCAAATTTTAGGAGAGTGGATGAACCAAAAACTATTTTAGTGATTAGTAGATTTTGATTAGTAACGGTGATCACCAAATTATAAGAGTAGTATGTACATGATGTGTTACTATTCCTTTCTATTGTATGTGTGCGCATAATATTGTATCTCATCATATATAAATCTTGATCTTAAGGTTGCATGTGTGGATACACATGAATTTGAAACGATCGAAGAGGTTTAATGTGACTTCAAGTGTTCAACTTTGGCAAAATGAGAGAGCTGTAGCTGCAGGTGGCTTGTGCAATTTAAGTGGAAAGTGGATTGGAAGTAGGAAAGAGATATTTTATTGGGATCCTTGTATATCTAGAATCCTTGGTATGAAAGATTCCATTCTTATTGTAAAGCCTGAACCTATGAGCACTTAAAATCTTGCCGGTATAGGAAAATATAACAAAAGAAAGCAGAGAATGTACCTGTGATTGATTGTGTCAAGATTAGAATTCTCGAAGTAGATCTAAAGTTGAAAGTCTTTTGAACGTCTCAAAAAGTTCAATGCTAGGTATGTGGGCGACCTTCGGCCAATCCTCTCCTCCTTCTTTATAGCTGCTGGTAAGAAGATTGCATTTGACAATGCTCAAATATTGTAGGTTAGTGAGGCGTTGCATCCCTTCTGGCAGGGACCGAACCTCAGGACAATAAGAAATTCTTAGTGATTGAAGTGATAGAAGATATGGGAGGATGAACTCTGATGGTGAAGTAAAGTTTGTACACCCTAAAATTTCCAAATGAGTGAGTGAAGCAGCAGCGTCCCGAATCCCATTGGGCAAATTCACCAACCTTGGGAGATTATATACTTTTAGTTTCTTAAGGCTTCTAAGCCCCTTTAAATCATCATTCGAGAAATCAAAGCAATGACATGAACAAATTTCCAAACGCTCAAGGGAAGTGAGGTGCCTAAAGCCAGCTGGTAATGAAACCAGCGCAGAACAACGATCGAGGACCAATTCCCGAAGGCAAGATAGATGTTCTATCCCTTCACCCAAAGACCTCAAATTTGAAGACCGGGAAATGATTAGCATTCGGAGAGAAGTTAACCCACCGATTTCTTCTTTTGGAAGACAAGTCAATTCTGTTGAAAAGCTCAAAAACCGCAGGTTAACTAGTTTCCCAAAATCTTTAGGCAATTTAACCATGTTTGACTGAGGGAGATCCAAGTACTGCAGGTTTATTAGATTGCAAAACGGTTTTGGGAGTTTTTCTACTCCGCCGATACTAAGATACCTTAAAAGCTTCAGTTTGCCAATCTTTTCTGGCACGTAAAGTTTGGATGCTAAGTGACATCCTTCTAGCAGACGTAAGCATCTAGAACTTCCAATTTCTGGTTCAGATGATTCAAATGTGGGCCCTCTTTTTGTTGGGCAGAGCATGGTCCGCAACTTCTTGGCTCTAGTCAAAGATCGTGGAAACTTCCAAGGTATATCCGAATCAAACACCGGGGCAAACCAACCCTCGTTGAAGTAGATTGGTGCTATGCGCTCCCCATCCCTATAGAACGATACATGTCGAACTGTATCAGGAATTGTCTGGGTAATAGCCCCTCTAATACTCAAGCATTCATTACCGGCCACATATTGTGCAAGGTCATGAACAAGATCATGCATTTTATATAGCTCCTTTTGACCTGGCTCAGTAAAAATGAACGCTCCATCATATGGTTCAAGAAAAGACCTCCTTAATAGCTCAAGAATATATCCTTCACCTATATATTCTAATTCTTCCCTTCTATGTGAACATTGGACAAACCCATGGGCCATCCAAGCATATATTAACTTTTTCCCATCAATAGCTTCATCTTTCTCAAACAATGAACAATATGCAAAGCACTGTTTCAAGTATGAAGGCATTTGGTCATAACTCAAACCTAATATCGGTAATATATCATTCTTCGCTTGTACAAGAGCCCACATCTCACTATCCCTCACGGACAACCAATCGGGCTCACGATTTGCTTTTAAGAACAATAGTGCTCCTAAGGTCCTCGCAGCAAGAGGTACACCTCCACACTTTTTCACTATTTCTTTACCGATGTTGACTAGGTTCGGATGTCTACGCTCATCCCCTTCTTTAAATGCCCATTTCACCAATATATCTAGACATTGATTGTCTGAAAGACCTTTAAGTTTATACGATTCCACAGTGGTAGTTTTGACTATTGAAGCAACCATATCACTGCGTGTGGTTACGACAATTCTACTTCCTCTTGGTAGCGTAATGAAAAAATCTTCCAAAGTCTTCCACTTTACACGGTCATCATTCCACACATCATCCAAAACAAGGAGAAAGTTCGAGTCACCAAACATGTCTCTAACTCGGTTGTGCAACTGATCAAGTCCTCCATCAATGCAGCTATTGTCCACATCGTCCCCACCCGCTTGCAAGATTTTTATTAGGATTGTTTTGATATCAAAATCAGTAGAGATACATACCCACAATCTTTTGGTAAAATGATTTTCAATCCTATTGTCATTGTATACCAATTGTAAAAGCGTGGTCTTACCTAAACCTCCCATTCCCACTATGGGAATGATGGGAACATTCTCCTCATAGTGAGAGGACAATAACAAGCTTACTAAGTTGTTTTTGTCATCTTCTCTTCCGACAATCATTGTTGGAGTATTCATAATGGAGGAGGTTTCTTCCCTTCTAATTGTCTCAATTGGCCTTTCTACAAGTTTCACCACAAACTGAAAATCATGCATCTGTGAAACAATCTCATCTAGCCTCTTCCCAACATCCTTGAACTTACGGCCCACAACATATGAAAATACAAGTGGATTTGAGCTTGTAAAGAAGTAGCGTACCTTTTTCACCAAGCTTTCCCCTTGCCTTATCTTAGTCTCAGTTGCAACCTCATCCAACAAGTCCTCAGCATCGTAAAGTATGAGTTTGAGCCTCTGTAGCCATTCTTTAACAGCAAGGTTGCTCATCTGCCGCTCTTGTGCATCTAAGAGAATATTTTTTATGGTGGATACATTGTTCTCCATCTTTCTGAGCTCCTCTTTGACACCCAATGCTAATCCAATCTCTTGACTTGCATAGGACCCCAAACTCAACAAAATATTTCCTGCAATATCTGAAAGAATATTTGCTGCCATATTCAACGTGCCAGAGACAATTGACCAGATTGAGATAGAAAGAGAGGGATCTATTTGATGTCGTTGAAAAAGGGTCCGTAATCTAGGGTCTGGTTAGAAAAAGGCAATTGCAGAATACTATTGGTACCACTTGATGCTTGGAAAAGTCGATGGGTTGCTTTCTATGGCAATAATAGATGGCTTTCGTGAGAGTTTTTTACAGCAATAATATTAGCCCCTCTCTCTCCCTCCCTCTCTATCTCTTTCTATCTTCTTTGTCGGTGCAATCAATGGCTGGAGGAAGTCTCCAAATTGAGAGCCTTGGATCCTTCATTGAGTTCATTCAGTCGTACGTTGCCACGACAAGCGAACCATTTGAAAAAAACCAGCTCAATCAGATACTCGTAAAAGCTCAATTGATTCATTAAAGTTTCAATTCCTAAATCGAACGGACCAAAACTTTAACAAACTTATCAAGCCTTTCCCGATATCTGATTGACCTGATTTTTTCTAGAAACCCTTAAAAACATATTTTAAACAAATTGAGCGGCTCCGATTATTCATATGGGACCTCGAAGTAGGTCCCACACAAATGGGTGTGGTCGGTATGTGACCGAATGAGTATGCCTGTAGAAGGACTCGGAATAAAAAACAGGAAACGGAAGCCGACGGCTGAGATCCACTCAGTGCGCTATATTACTTGGTGTACTGTGCAATTTGTGGTAGGCAATGAGGCTAAACCACACAAATATTGCGTGTGATTTGTGCTTCTTCTTGTTTAATGTTATTGCTCTTCCTTTGCGGATGGGATTTGGGTATAAAATTCCCCAACAATTTTCTCATGAAAGTGAGCTCAATGACATCATTAAAAAGACCCTTAAAAGATATGCTTCGAACCATGATTCATGAAACCGAGCTCTCATCGCGCAATCTGTGGAGAAACCTGGTTCTATTTAAAAGTCCGAAGGACTCGGGTCCATTCCAGTTTTGATTTTTATGAGCTAATCTTGGAGCTCGCAACAATGATGGGAATCATACATTTTGCAGAGATCAAACTGTTCTAGCATGAAACAAATGTATCCGATCATTAGATACCGATCAATGACTCAGCAGAATATTACAAGCAGCAAAGGATCATCTGGACTGACGGAGGGAATGAAACAAGAACCAATTCACCCAATAGAATCTCATTTTCGCTGATACAAAAAAATTGACTAACGTTTAATATCAAGTTGCTACGAACTCATCCCCTACAAGTTCAGGAAATAAGTCTTTTGTAAACATCATGACCATGACCAAAACCCCCCCACAAAATTGATTGAAATCTCAAATTAACAATGAGATGGGCAATTGAAAGTCTAAAACAGAAAAACAAAAGACGGGGTAACCACAATAATTGCTTTTATTTTTGAAATTTCTTCGTCATAAGCCACATGAGCAGGAATCACCCGTCATACATGAGAGCATGTGTAAACATGTAAAACTTTAATGAAGAACAGGCCAAATAAATCCTTCACATTGGAGGTTGATTACCCAGCAGCTGCCCAACCAGGTTAGTGACCTGTAAAAAAATGTAAAGACATTAGAACAATAGGATTATGTTAATATACAACGTCGGTTAAACATCACATTGAACATCAACACACGAGCTCTTGAACCTGCTCCCCTCGAAAACTGATTTTTAAAGGGAAATCCCTACTCAAGGGTTTGCATCAATTTCCGTCTTCCGCGATGATCTCAGCCAAAGGGTTAAATATGCACTGAATAGATGAAAATCTGTTTTGGGGCACCCTCTATTAGAAAGGATACCGGTTGAAAGGGCTCATATCATTTGATTATCGCAGCCTATTGCGAGTACAGGATTGGATGGGCTGCGGTTTTGCAGCTCCGTGAGACGACACATATAGGCTGGATTAAGATGCCAAGTAGTAGGTGTAGGGACAATACTTCAGTGATGAATAGTGATACATGCTTGAAGTAGCCAGCAATGTCAGAGCTACCATTGGTCAGTGTTATAAGTAGGCATAGTAACTTGGTGCTGATATTGATAGGTGAGCGAGTTTTTGCTTTCCTCACTCTCCCTCTACTAACCCTTGAACCCTGACTTGATGTTTGAGAAGAGATAATCAAGGCCCGTGAGTCAAAAGTGAACGGAGTTGCCAGAAGAGATACTCAAGGCCTGTGGTGGTATGGTATTTGCACAACTGTGCAAAACTCACAACATGTATATAAAACTATAGAGTTTCATTCTAAGAATTCTATAAGCAAGGTTTACTTGAATGAGGGTCCAAGATGCCTAGCTCAAATGCAGCCAAAACATCTGTATGTACGACTCCAGAATGCATGAGAGTTCTACCATCTCATGCATTCTCGAACATGAAAATGATGCAAATTGAGCATGTTTTGGAGGGAAAAGGAAAGAACCACTACGACAGTGCCATTTTAAGAGATCTTAACGTTTGTCCGATTCATTATCCATTTTCCAGAAAAGCAGCAAAAAACTAATGCCACTCAAAGACTTCAATACGCCATGCTTGCCTACGGTAGATTTCGTCATAGTTGGGTAGTTGGCAAATTGCTCGGAATTGACTCGGAAGTTTTTCACACAGTTAGAAACTAAATAACATCAATTTAACTACAATTTGCAAGCACATATTCCCAAGTTACCTGCCAATATTTTGAGACACAGCGGTCAATGCAACTATTTTCGCCCATATTCAATTCAGATTCCTTGTGTCTGAAACAGGAAACGTGAATTTCATGAATCATCCGTCTCTAAATAGTACAAAAAAGGCAGAAGGGAATTATTTAAGCATGTTACATTAAAAAGAAAGAAGAATTGCATGATTCCCCAAACCCTTCCACATCAAAAGATTCAGCTTCATTATTAAGTTGGATTCTTTTTTCCCGAGAACAGTAGAAATTATGTTGCTCCACGTTTAATTAGCAAATATCTCAAAAAATTGAAAATCAAAGAAGTCCACATTGCAAATTCATCTTAAAACGAAAAGATATTCAGGAAGAGAGGGACGCCATACCTGTTTTCAATACATTTACTAAAACATGTCTGGGTAAGCCTGAAAAAGATAACCAAAGTATAATGTCAGAAAATGCACGAGAAAGTAAATGCATATTATTCCAAAAGCAGCAACACCCTATGCACGAAATTTATATGTGAGCGTACAACGCGACCACCAACTAATTTTGTTGTTATGGTAGTATTGGTAAATTATTAACAAAGTTTACAAGTTCGAAGCCGCTACTGATGTTGAAGGACAGCCAAAACACAGAAATTATGGCAATTACTACGTAACTAGAGCATGCATAAACTAACATTTATTAGCATGTGCAAGAAAAGTAACATCTCTACTGGGAACAGGCCTTGGAAAGATCGACGTACAGGTTAATATTATGAAGGAACTTCCATTTAGTTACAACTTAGACGTCAAATACACTCAGATTAGAGCCAAATATCCAAGTTCTACAACTTCTGCAGCAGATTGTACCTTCACATCTACCAATGTAAGCTATGTATATCTCATTTTAGAGTATGTCTCTTTCTTTTTTTTTAGAGAAAATCAAGAAAAGCAAGGAAAATCCCACGACACTATCTAAACCTTTCCCATCCCACTCACTCCCTAGCTCTCTCCAACCCTCCTTTTGAATTTGAGTTTCCCTTTTTAATTTTTCCTTTGTTTCTCCTATTGGAAAAAGGTTATTGACCTCATTTCCTTCCCCATTATGCCAGTACCTTCCTTCCTTTTTATTGAATATTGTCCTCCTTCCTTTTCTAAAGATTATAATTTCTTAGCTAACAGAAATACAAAAAGCTTACGTTATTGTATTCATGTACATATCTTCCAGCTCCATTGCAATTCTTATACATATCTTCCAACTCCCATAGCAATTATTCTCACTTCTCATCCCTGTTCATTTTCTGATAACTCCTACCACGTATTCAACCATGCAAAAATCCCCAGCCCACATAAACTACACTGCGACACAACATATTTCTGGCTTAGTAATTCTCCTCTTAATCCACTGCTTACCAGATCTTCTAAAGTTTAGCCAATATTCAATCATTCGTTTATGTATGTTTAGCAATGGTCTATCCAATACTTCCCCAAAGTCTACACTCTACACTGCTTTGACTGTGTTCTTGTTTGCCTATTCTACACGGTACTTCATTTTTTTTATATTCAATGTCTCAACAACATAAGAATCAATGTTATCCCCGCTGTGCTTTATAGATTGTGATGACAAACTGTTAGTTGCTTAAAAACCTTTGAAGGATTAATTACTTAAATCAAGCCTATTGCCTAAATGACCACAATGATCAAGTTAGACTTTTACAAAAGACTTTAGATAGTTACGCATGCATCGCACGGGACCAATCGCTTGTTGCACAATATTTGGATCAAGAACACCCACCTATCCCACTCCGTTAATCTTGAAATAAATAACGACTTTGTTCAATTGAGAGTAATAACATCATCTGTGAGTCTGACAAGCAAGCACCACTAATGGAAAAAAATCAAGCATACCCATTTACAACAAAATGGTCTACAGTGAGAGTTACAAATATATAAATTACCAATAGCACACTTAAAAGTTAAAACATTAGGATAGAAGCCTCAGAGCACCTCCAGCTCTTATCCAAACCTAAACTCCTATACCTAACATTAGTATAGAAGCCTTATAGCACCTCCAGCCCTTACCCAAACCTAACCTCTGATTCAAAATCTGAGTAAGAACCCTCAAAAATCACCTCCAGCCCTTAACCATTTCCCATAAGTCATACGAATCCAGAGAGATCCAAACCCAAATTTCCAACAGCTATTTTGTTTTGGTGGTGATGGGTGGTTGATGGCGGTGGTCGTTTACTCTGGAGTTGACCAGCGGTTTCCTGTGTCACGGGATGGCGGGAGGTGCACAAATTTCCAGCGAAGGTAAGTTAGGTAACAGAAGTCAGATCAAGAGTCTATGAAGGTCGCCGATTGGCGTTGGTAGAGGTGATATGGTGCTCTGAAGAACCTGGAGGTGGTTGGCAGTGGATCTGCCGGTGGTGTTGGAAGTCACAAGAGAGAGAGAGAGAGAGAGAGAGAGAGAGAGAGTTGATTAGCCCTGGGGATGTAATGAGGAGCGGCAGTAGTGGGGGTGGACGTTGGAATCATTCGACATATGAGTAAAGGGCTGGAGATGCTCATATCAAAGGGAGTTTTCATTCAAATCAGAGTAAAAAATTGAGGGTTGGAGTCTTGGAGATGCTCTTAGGCCGTGTTTGAATGATAGATTTGTGGAGGTAATACGGAAGGAAAAATGATAACCAACCAAACACATAAATAGCTTACTGATTTGGTATCTACTCATCTAGCCCCCTTAACTAATTTCATTTCCCGCCACAAAATCTCACTTTAAGTACATGATCCAACCAAAACTTTATAAACCCAGCAATTTTTCTTAGTGATTGGGGAAGAGGGTGCTGGGTATGTAGTAGAAAGGGAAGGGACCGAGCTCAAAGTCATATTAACTGCCAAACTCCATAAGCATCATAAAAAACACTCCTAGTTTAGCAACTATCAAGAAAGAGAGATCTAATTCCTCAATTCAAACAGCAGACAGATATACCCACTTGTTAAACATATCCACCCTGTACTCCATCTCCTTCTCTGCCATTCCAAATATCTGCACAAAATTTCACAAAAGTTGGAATGGAATAAATGCTACTAAGGTTGAGTTCGGAATAAATCATTTTTTGTTAAAGACAGATGGCATTATATAACTTGAAGTTACTTTTTCTAGCTTTTCTGCAATTTTTTCTAGCTTTTTTGGATTTTCAGAAAAGTTTAAAAATACAGACTAAAGTTGTAAAATATTCATATAAGACTCAACCTGGTCCATAGTTTTATACTGTTCCGATTCCTCACATTGAATTATTGATCCCAAAAAAAAAAAAATTGAGAGAAAACAACTAAGAAGACTCAGACAAGAAAGACCCAAAGATTTGAGCGAAAGCCTCCTAATAAATTTACCAAGAAAATGGCACTTACCCAACACTACTTACACAGCTTGCATATCTCCTATGAACCCATAAACACTTGATTTGAAGAAAAATACCTGTTCCTTCTCGAAAGCAATGGAGGGGTTGTTGGCCGCCATGAAATCTGAAGGAACTGAAATATAAATGAGAAACCATTCACAAAGGAGAAGTAACCCAAGATAAATTGTAGAGTGTATATCTGATGAAATGAGCCACGAATGGAAAGTAGCATATACCTGTCCTACGTTGTTGGGGATTCCGTTTGGGGCAAAGATAAACCCTACAAATTACGATTTGGAACAGAGAAAAACCAACCCCGGGAGGGTTTTGGGCATATATGCAGTCCAAGTCGTTGAGTGGTATGAGCGGTAATTGACGGTCTGGATGTCATCTTGATGGGTCTCACTTCAGTTAAGAAACGAGTAAGATTTTCTATGAACCTTTCTATATGTACAGATGCTTTTGTATAATTGTATGGACAGTGTACAGACTTGTGGGTCTCACACGGACGATCCAAGCAATTTTGAGTGAAACGGGAAATGGAGAGATTTTAAATCAACCACTTATACACGTCCGATTGAATGGCTAGGATCGTCCGTTGGGACCCACAAATGGGTCTCCTAGACCCATCTGTACACTTTCTGTACAAAAGCATGTGTTCCCATTGTTTTTCGGGATTTTCTCTACCTCTGTTTTTTTCCCCTTTCTTTCTTGGGGGGTTTTGTGAGCTTTTGTGCACTTGTGTGTTGTACGGATCCACGGTTCAAAAGACCTGACAAAAAAACTACTCCAAACTACGTCGTTTTGAGTATTTTTTTGGCCAACAGTGTTCTCCTTTGAAGTGAAGGGCTTCACGCATGAAAGCCTTATAAAAACTTTCATCTTCCAACCAACCAAAAATGTGAAATTCTTAGAGAGAGTGCCCAGTAAAATGGACACTCCTAGACCAACACTCGGTACTTTTCCAAATTGATCCTTTTGGTTTAGCAATGAACAAATCCAACTGGCTACCTGTGGGGGGGCGATTCACCGGAATGACCTCCTTGGACGTCTGGTCCTGCACCATGAAGGAAGAGCTGGTACGGACCTCGCTGGAACCCTAGATGCTCGTCGGAGGGGGTGACTGGAGTTCTGGGGGTACGCCGGAGGCGGACCTGCACAAGGGAGCAACCACGTTAGTGCCTGGCCCCTGACGGTGGTGATCCGGGGAGGCACTCCGATGGCTAAGTCAGCAATGGAGAGGGAAGCTTAGTAGAGAGTTAAATGTATAGAGAGAGAGAGAGAGAGAGAGAGAGAGAGAGAGAGAGAGAGAGAGAGAGAGAGAGGGAGAGAGTGTATATCCTTTACGGAGAGGGTGAGGGACATATTTATATGCGAGGGGGCGCGTGTCCCGCACGTCCCTCGGGGGCCTCACGCGCCCCGTCCCTATCATCGCATTCAATGCATGGATTGACGAATGTCCCCCAAGTGGCACCTCAGTCTCTCCCCATAGCCGTCACCTGCCACCGATATTCCCATCAATCAAGTCCCCCCCCCCCCCCCCCCCTGCAGGCCTAGGCTGCGGGATGGTGGCTCGCCATAAATGCGATGCAGGTGGGGTGGTTGAGCCCATTGATGAGCCGCTCAGACTGTCAGTGGTGCCTCGATCGAGCCCTTGACATCCGACGCGACCCCTTCGGGCACCGAGGTCAACCGACTCGGCCCGGAAGCGGCGCTCGGGAACGAATTTCCGAGGGAAGCCGTAGAGCTTTGTTCAAAAAAAATATTTGGTTTGACCATAAATTTAGACTTGTTAGATTCGTCTCGTCGAGAGGAATCTAGAAACCACAAAATCTTGACGCAAAACTAACAAATGCAATTTTTTTTTTTGAATAAAGACAAAAACGAAAAAACAAAAAAAATCGGATTAAGTTTTTTTGCCAAACGAAAAAATGAAAAAACCAAAAAATCTTGACGCATATAAAAGGGAAATATGCGGTGTTTGTGTAATGTGTGGAGAGAGATCCTTCCTTTTTTGATCTTCCAATTTTTAGAGGCTTTAGAGCAAGAGCAGCAGCTTGGGCAAAAAAAATAGCAAAAAATGTATGGCACCCCCAGAAGGAAAATTTATTTGAGTTAAAAGCAAAACTTAAATGGGTTAATTTCAACGGCACCCCCTGAGGTTTTCTCTAATGACCAATACCTCTTCGCGTATGAGAAAGGACAATGTAATCCCCTTTGGTTTTTATGTGCATTTCACCGACACTCCAAATTGGCAGTTATCAATCCAAACACTAATGAAATAAGCAAAAAAAATTGACTTAGATATAAAAATTTACCCTTTCTGATAAGAAAAGTACGTAATAAAAAGCTCACTGTCAATTATATTTTTTTACCCAATCGAACAGTCGTTATGATAAAAAGGGATAAAAAAATTACGAACAAACCTAAGTGTTTAGCCCAGCTTAACTTATTTTAAGGCCTCCAATACATTGCTTGGAAATTTTTGATGGCTCAAGGACAACACTAGATAAAAAATACCCTTAATGAAGTAGGAGTAATAAAGCCGCGCATGTGGAGAAAAAACAATTATGCTCTGGCCCTTGAAAGCGACTTGCCAATTGCCCCTGACCAATTGTCCCCAACATTGCACACCCCACCCCGTCTCTCTCTCTCTCATGGGTGGGACAAAATTGATGGTATGAGATAAGATTAATTTCTCTCTTCAATTTTTGGGGTGGGTTCAATTTTGGGGTTAAATCTTTTTTTTTTTTGGGTAGGGTATAATGGGTTTAGGCACTTTCATACAATTTTGGTGATTTATGCACTTTCATTAGGTTTGAGGGTTTAGGCACTTTCATAGGCTAGCGATGGCATTATTGGAATGTGGGGGTGATTTGTTCTCTTGGCATTAAAGAATTACTTTGTGTGCTATTTGCAATATTGGCCCCTATATCATGTTGAAAGAAGACCCTACTTTTTAATCTTTTTTTTTTTTTGGTGGAGAATTGACACCTTTTGATTATATATTTTATTATAAAAGGTAAATTTATCAATTTAAGCCACTTTTAGCTAATTTCATCACATGTTTGGTCGATCAATTATTAGTTGGGTGTCACTGAATTGAACATTGAAACCAGAAGGAGTTCTTAGTTGTGAAGGGGATATTTATCATTGCGGCAAATCTCAGGTGGTGTAGTGGGAACTCACCCTAATTCCTTATATGTACAGTAAAAAACAGGAAGATAATTATAAATTTATCTCGCCAAATAATACTCCCATTACTCTTAATTTTTTCTTTTTCTACTCGATGGGCGCCATATGTAAACAAGGCCAATAATTAAGGAAGAGACTGGTTCTATGCCGCGTGCCCGAGTGGAATAACACGATGGCGATGAGGACTGAAAAGACATTCCCAAACTGTTATATATACCAAATGGACAGTGCTACCCGTACAGAACGGGGAGCACAGAAAATGTACCGGACGCGTTCGGGGACCCACTTTTGGGTCCCACAAGAGTGATCCGAACCGTTCATTGTTCTTAAAACATTTTTCCGAGGGGCCCGAAAAAATTGCAGCTCAATCAGACGGTTGGAAGTACTCGAACCAAAGTCTCACCGTTTGAATCAAATATTTGGTTCGAGCACTTCCAACCGTCCGATTGAGCTGAAATTTTGTGGGGCCCCTCGAAAAAATGTTTTAACAACAATGAACGGTTCGGATCACTCGTGTGGGACCCAAAAGTGGGTCCCCAAGCGCGATCGGTACATTTTCGGTCCCTTTTTTCTGTACCCGTATCATTATCCTATACGAAATGATTAGGTACACATCAATCAAGTATACAATCACGGTATACCTAGTGGCTATGAGTATTGCAACCTTGCTATTGGTACCGATCGGAGGGTACTGACAGGCATCGGGGACCTTTTTGTAGGTCTCAAACGGCTAATTCGAACCGTTCATTCATCTCAAAATCAAATTCTGAGTGAGCCGATGTGGGAATCAATGCAATCGGACGACCCTAAGAGCTCTATTCAAAATCACCCAGCCTCACAAGGGGATCCTCGACGCTGATCGGTACGCGATTGGTATCCTCTGGAATCTGGATTAATTGTAAATATTGTGAGGTTGCAGACTCAAATCTTATAGAGTAGTTTCACTCTCATTGTGGTCAGTTGAGAGGAGATGAGACTATCATTTAGAGACATATCTAATATAAGAGTAATCGCACCACATCAACTTCAAAATAATTTTTTTAAAAAAGCTTTTCGTTCTCGTTTAAACGTTTCATCGTTCTTGTAAATTATAATAAATAATCTAAAAAGTAATCTAAAAAAAGTATATATTCAAGCTCTAAAAGTGTTTTTGAAAAACATCCCAAATAACTGAAATTCGCAAGAATGGCGATTGTAGCTGGTTTGGAACATTTTGTTGTAAACTTGTCACTTGTCTTGATGATTTTATGTTGGGACTCGGCTCACGAGTAGGGCTGCAAACTAGCCGAGCCGAACCGAGCTTTACTGTGCTCAAGCTTGTTTATTAACTTTTTAACGAGATCGAGTTCGAGCTTAGTGAAAACTTAACGAGCCGAGCTAGCTTAGGCTTGACTCGAGCTTGTTCACGAGCCTTAATGGACCACCAAATAAATATATTTACATACTCACATAGGCTTAAAACAACAGAGAAAGTTTACTTGTGCATATATGTTTTATATTTATATACTCTACAGGAAAATAGTCTCAATTTTAAAATAATAATGAAATTTAATAAGTTTTTGAAAAGATAGTGCATTAGGATATCAAAATTGGAATAAGAAGTTATATTATTTTATTCATCTAAAATGTAAACGAGCCTTATCGAGCTGAGCCGAGCTTTGCCATGCTCAGGCTTGTTTGTTAAGGTTTTTAACGAACTCGAGCTCAAGCCGAGCCTAAATAAAAACTTAACGAACGGAGTTCGATCGAGCTCTTTACGAGTCGAGATCACGAACGGCTTGGTTCATTTGCAGCCCTACTCACGAGATGTTCGATTTTTCTACGCCATCGATTACTTATTTTGACTTCGAACCCACGACGAAAACGACCGACAATTCAAACTGCCTTATCCTCATTCCGCCGCCAATTCACTTGCTTTACCAACTGCCAGTTTATTTATTCCCATAATTAAATTTCTTTCTGTATATTTGACCATCAACATAGTCGGCAGGTATTTATCCCCTTGCCCTTCATTTTTTCTAGGTTTTTATAGTTTTTTCTATTTTCGTGTTTTTTCGTATTTTTTAAATTTTTGTTAGATTCGCGTTATATTGTTTGAATTAATATCCACTCAATGAGATGAGTCTACAAATAAAAATATTATGAAAAAAGAAAAAAAAATCAACGGAAAATACTAAACATTTGTCTTTTTTATTCAAAGTGTCGTCTTATTAGTTTTTTCAACTTCGGCCAATATTTTTATATTTTTTTATTATTTCTCCCATCGATAAAAATGATTAATTACTTGTTATATTTGACCAAACATCAATTAAGGGAGCCCAAAACAAAAGAGACCTAATTAAAAACTGCGGCATGGTCCGATCAAAAAAGGAAAAAAAACCACGGAGTGGGAAAAGCAAGCAAAAGAAGAATGATGATGATGATGATGATGAAAACGTTGAAACGCAAAAGAGAAGCAGAAAAGCTGATAAAAAGAAGAGAAAGAGAGACACCTTTGCATTGATGGCGCAGCGTTTGATCTTCTGATCATTTTCTCTCTCTCTCTCTCTCTCTCTCTCTTCGGCGCAATGGGAGGCGGTTGCTCCAAGCTCACCATCTGCTGGTGGAACTCTCACCTCGAGCCCTCCCTTCTCAAATCCCCTAATCCCGGCAAGTTCCCCCAACCCCTCTTTCTCCGTAAAAGGGTTTAAATATCGGCCGTTACGTATTAACTCCATATTGTATGTACCTGTTTTTTTAGTCTTCCAATACTGTTATACGCTTATACTGCGATGTAGAGAGGTTGATTATCGTACATCAATTATGGTTAACGTATTTTACGATACTAGTGATATGTATCCCAATACGATTTATGAAACAAGAAAAAACGATACGTATCCCAATTTCAAAACCTTGGTTATACTGCGATATAGAGAGGTTGATTATTGGGAGGTTCGGGTTACGTCTAGTTCCATCTCCGATCCACGGCTGTTATGGCGAGTACGGGCAGTGATTGAGTCACTATAACGGTAAAAATATTTTTAAAAATTCCCGAACCTCTGACAATCAAAACCCCCGTTATGTAACTTTCAAGTATTTTACCGTTGCACCGGGACTGTTACCGTACCAGTATTTAAGAGCTTGACATATAAAAAAGGATAATCCAGTGCCGAGCGGGTATGACTGACGCAGTAACCGCTCGCTCACATTCGGCTGTCCAAAAATGCAACGGACGGTCCAGATTAAAACACAATTTTCCTTTTCTTTTTTCATTTTTTAAAAATCCATCTTGCACATTCAATCCGAGCTGTCCGTTAGAATTTTTAGACGACTGGATATGCGCGAGCGGATACCATGTGGCATGGTACCGCTCGGCATTGAAGTTTTTTTTTTTTTCTGTCTTGGGGTTCCAACACCTTTCTCCACCACACTACACTTAGTACCGGGTCCCACAACAGTGTGGTGGAGAAGAGTGTTAGTCCACGGCTGCCGCCACAAGACCAGTGAATAATTACTCAACGTATACACATATATGCCACATGTGTACACTTTCTCTTTTGTTACTGATTGCGATCATTTCCACTGTATAATGTGGTGAAACTTAATGCAGAGAAGGGGGCAAAAAGTGACAGCAACTCGTTGATACCTGGCTTCAGTGAGTTCAGTTTAGAGGATCTTAAAGCTGCCACTAATGGATTTTCAATGTACAACATTGTATCAGAACATGGGGACAAAGCCCCAAACATTGTCTACAAAGGGAAACTTGATAATAATAATGATCGGTGGATTGCAATTAAGCGGTTCCACAAGACTGCTTGGCCTGATTCTCGTCAATTTATTGTGAGTAAAAAACTCCCAATTTTAGCTCTATTAAGCGTGAGTTTCCACTACGGTATTTCCGGTATTTTTTAACTACAAGTTGTCAAATCAGCTGCTGGAGGTGAGGAGAATGACGGTTGATTTGACAACTTATGGTCTAAGAATACCGAATACCGAAAAATTCTTAGTGGAAACTTAGCCTAGGTTTAATAACTTAAGACATGCTGCAATACACACCTCAATTGGTGTACTGTATTGTATCACCGTAAATTCACAACACTAACACAAAAGTTCTTAGCATCAATTTTGAATCCATACCTTTTGTGCAACAATTTAATTTATTTGGATATGAATTTTTGATTTCCTAAATGTTATTTTGATGTATGAATTGTTAGAAACAAATGTTATAAATTTTTCTGCAAATGTCATGGATTTTTCATACAAATGTTCGTTATGACTTTTTTTTACAAAATGTTATGAACTCTAAGCTATTCAAGGGGTGCACACCATATAACACCCAAAGAGGGGTGTGTATTGTAGGCAGGGAAGCGGTTCCTTACACTCTCCTAAATGCTAGAAAATATTAACTCCAATTTGCTCAAGTACTTTAGTGTCATAATATGTATGTACTGTGTATACATATGCTCCTGTAGATGCTCCCGACCTTAAATACTTTTGTATCCTCTCACTCCTTCGTATCTGATCCCGGTCCCGCTTCATGCAACTAAGTTACAGACAAGATTCTTTTTGCGAATCTTTGGTTTCAAATTCTGGATGTGATGTGGATTTGGTGCGACATGGTTGTGGTTTAGGAGGAAGCAAGATCTGTGGGAAATTTGAGGAGTGAGCGATTAGCAAATCTGATCGGGTGCTGCTGTGAAGGAGATGAGAGATTGCTCGTTGCAGAGTTTATGCCCAATGGAACGCTAGCGAAGCATCTCTTCCACTGTGAGTTTTTATATGTTTTGTGATTGATTTCGACTCTTTGATTTTCTGTTATGCTGAGAATGTATAATGTGAACACTTCATATAGTGAATTGTGGCTTATGTTAATTGTACCAGTTGGGTTCCTTCTAATTATTTGTACTCATCAGTGTTGTGAACGTAGTCATTGGGATTGAAAAATGGTATTTCTTGGTTAAAACTCAAGCTTTGTGCTCCCTAGCATTTTTATTGACGGTAATGGTATTATTTGGCATTTTCGTGGGTTTTCGTGGGTATCTGGCAATATGTAAAAATAATCCAAAGAGCTAGACAGATGGCAATGCTATTTTTCTGAATTCAAATACTTTATATGGTTAAAATCATCCACTCCAGACTTCGTTCAAATTAACGTTTTTGCTTGGTTAAATGCTGAATTGGCTTAGGGGATACCCAGCTGTTAAAATGGGCAATGAGGTTGAGGGTGGCATTGTTCTTGGCACAAGCTTTGGAATATTGCAGTAGTAAAGGGCGGGCTCTGTATCATGATCTCAACGCTTACCGAATCTTGTTTGATAAGGTGAACGGGTTTTTGGCTGCAGTTTGGTCACTCGAAACTTGTTTTAGTATGTCTCTTAAATTTGAGTTGGGTGTCTACAGGATGGCAATCCTAGGCTTTCTTGCTTTGGCCTTGTGAAAAACAGCAGAGATGGGAAGAGTTATAGTACAAATTTGGCTTTCACCCCTCCAGAGTACCTGAAAACAGGTCAGTACTAGAAGTTGATTCTGGAGTGTCTTTTAGTCTACTACTTCATCAATTTCTCTCAACTTCAACTTCCAATTTTGATTTATGTAAATTATTGTGCCGTCCCTTGGGTATGTCAGCAGTTTGGAAGTTGCATTGTGCATTACTGATGCACTCGATTTTGAATGAGGGAGGCAAGGTTATGGGCACAAAAATTGAATTAGGTTAGGGCGGCCGGCCCCCTCTGATGCCTTCCACGTTTGGTTTGGGGACATGGTTCTACGGCATAGTTTCACTTGAGTTCCTGCATGATTTTTGCTCCAGTTGCAGAAATGAATATTTTGTTTGGATTAGACCAAAAGTATCTCTCTCTTTTTTTTTTTTTTTACAGGAAGAGTGACAGCAGAAAGTGTAGTCTATAGCTTTGGAACCCTGCTGCTAGATCTCTTGAGTGGCAGACATATTCCTCCAAGCCATGTACCTTTCATTTCATTGTAGAATTTTTTTATCGCACTCGATATGATCTGTTTCTTGATACTATAAATCTCCTTGGGTCATGCACATTCATTAGGCTACTGATCACCATATTCACCAAGAAGTAAAGTCTACCCTAACAAAACTGAGATGCCACTTCTTTATGCCTTTCTTGCAGGCACTTGACCTGATTCGTGTCAAGAATTTCCGGACACTTGTGGATTCTTGTTTGGAGGGTCAATTTACAAATGATGATGGAACTGAGTTGGTGCGGTTAGCTTCCCGTTGTTTGCAGTATGAAGCTCGTGAGAGACCAAACACAAAGTCCCTCATCAGAGCTCTTGTGTCTCTCCAGAAAGAAAATGAGGTACACACAAAACAGATCAATTCACCCCTTTTCATTTCTATAAAAGATGCGGTAGCTACAAATGAAAGACATAAACATCAGGATGACAGTAATTTGGGAGTTTGATCAGTTCACCCCTTAGCTTAAGCATTTTGCGTTTGTTTGATATCCATCCAAATGGCAGAAATCATGTTTATTTCAGAAGACTGTTGTGAGATTGTTCGTTATTTCACACAGGTTCCGTCATATGTTTTGATGAGTATTCCACATGGAACTCAATCCGCGAAACCGCCATTGCCTTTGACACCACTGGGTGAAGCTTGCTCAAGGATGGATCTAACTGCCATACATGAAATACTGGAGAAGATTGGTTACAAGGACGACGAGGGGATTGCCAGTGAGGTTTATTACTGCTAGCCCTATATATGATGTTTTATGTCATTTCTGTTATGCTCTCTCTCTCTCTCTCTCATCAGTAGTAGCACCAGCAGCTTTACTAATACCCTTGGAGAAATTTGGCTTTGCAGCTTTCTTTTCAAATGTGGACAAATCAAATGCAAGAGTCTTTGAACTCTAAGCAGCAAGGAGATTATGCTTTTCGAGCCAAGGACTTCGCAAGCGCTATTGATTGTTACACTCAAGTAAGCAACTTGTTAAGATCTCTTAGTACCTTATCAATAACTTAGAATCTGTTTGAAGACCATAACACCTTTATCTTGAGTATTTTATGGAAAAACAATGTTTCTCAAGATGCAAAACAAATAAGACCGGCAAAAAAAAAAAAAAAAAGGCATAGCAAAAGCATTGAATTTATAAAGAAGTTACGCGAATAGAGACAACTTAAAGGAAGTAGATCACAACTGTCTAGTTTATGGATCATATTTATTTAGCACTGATTTATTGGCTTGGATTATCGCAATAAAACTTGTTCGTTTTTTACTTTCTTTCGACAAAAGGCATTAGTTTTTCCTGTATCTTGCAGTTCGTCAGTGGTGGAACCATGGCATCACCGACAGTGTTTGCTAGGCGCTGTTTGTCTTACTTGATGAATGACATGCCACAAGAAGCCCTTGGAGATGCTATGCAAGCCCAGCTGGTTTTCCCCGAGTGGCCCACCGCCTCTTACCTTCAAGCGGCCGCCCTCTTCAGCCTCGGCATGGATACTGATGCTCAAGAATGTCTCAAAGATGGAACCAAATTAGAAGCCATGAGGAACAAAACTTGAATATGTATAGTATTTCTTTCTTTTCCTCTGTTTTTTCTTATCCTTTTGCTTTAACTTCCTTGTACCTATCTTAGGTTTTTTTCTTTTTTTTGGCCTTGAATGTCTTTGCTATTCTACTTATGTAATGAGAATCACATTGCTCAGTTGTCGCTCAACTTAAAGGCTTCTTTGCTAGTGCTTGTTTCTTTTCTTGGGGACAATTGTACATAATGTTGAACAGTTGTTTTTCAGGTGCATAAGCAATGAAGTATCAATGGATTTTGTACACAAAACAGAACCGGTGATGATATTTTTTTCCTTGGTGTGAACAAAAATATAGGACCCATGATGGTCCAATTTTTAAAAATCGATTCAGGGGTGTTTCGGCTTAATAACCTTGATGGACTATTCTTCTATCTTTATTAAAAAAAAAAAAAATGCAAATGCGTCATTTTTGGGTGTGTAGATTATCCGTTCGTCTCGATGAGAGGAAAATATAAATTGTAAAAAATAACGTAATGGCATAAACAAAAGCTAGACATGCAATTTCCATAGATAAGTAGATTTCGATTATTAACCGTGGTAACACTATTTATCGGAGTCTAGTACACATGAGGCATTAATTTTGTTTTCCATCATGTGCTTGGGCCTATTATAGTATCAGATCACGTACATTTTGTCGACGGTCCCATGTGGATACGTTTGCAATTCAAGTGAAGAGATTTGATGATCCATAAACAAGATAAACTACCCATCGTATTGTCCTGGGATCAGAACTCCCACCTCTCCATGGGACTCAATAATCCTGAGCATGAGGGATTACTGACTAGATTCGTACCCGAGTTATAGCTTTTTACTTGGTCCCCACTCCAAGTTATAGCCTTGGTTTCTTTCTATTACTACGTATTAATATCGGTGCAATTCATCCAGTAAAATCATGGAGTTTCTTTCTATTTTCCTCGTGGATTTCCGTGCTTGCTCGTGGTTTCGAGTGTTTATCTCATTTGTTAGGTCCGCTGTGTCGGTGGTCCTAGCATGTAGTCCCCAAAGAGTACCACACCCGGGCAGTTGCAAGCAAAATCGAGAAAACTCTGACTTGTACCGAAGTCTAAGAACCAAGATCTAGATCTTCTCTAAAATTTTGGTGCAACGTTGATCCTCTTTTGGTACAAGACTAGTATATCAAGTTGAATCAAGAGACGGTATTGTATCATAAATGTAAGTAAGGATAGGAAATGGATGCTTCGATTAGCGAAATTTTAAGTTCATTCATTCAATGAAAATGAGAGCATGAATAAGCGTTTCATTACACGTAATGCACCAAACAAATCAGTAAGATAAATCAACGCCCAGTTGGTACCCAATAACGGGTGTCTGGGAAGGGGAATGTCGAGGACAAGCCTAACCTTTGGTAATAATATACGAAGTAGCTCTGCTCAGGCTCGAGCCCAAGACCCTAAGGTTGTTGAGCTGAGTCTTTACCATTGCACCAAACAAATCATTATCTCCACAAAATGAAGCGAAAAAACAAGTGCCATGTTGTAGTACAGCATTATAATTGTTCCAACAGGGCAACCACCACCAAAGAATCGACCAACTGTCATGAGAATGAAAGGCAGAACCGCAACCCCAGCACAAACACAGCACCAAGCACAAGGAAGCCAAAAGAGTCAAGCCCCACTACACAAAAAATGATAGCAGAACACACAGAAGAGAGCTACCATTTCACATTCATGACCAGTGGAAAAAAGAACTACAAAGCACAGCCAAATTAGGAGAGTAGATGAACCAAAAACTGCATTAGTGCTTAGTAGATTTTGATTAGTAAAGGTGATCACCAAATTATAAGAGTAGTATGCACATGATGCGTTACTGTTGTTTTCTATTGTACGCGTGCGCGTAGTATTGTATCTCATCATATATATTTTCTGGACCGTAAGACTGCATGTGTGGATACAAAAGAAAGCAGAGAATGTACCTGTGATTGATTGTCCAAGACTAGAATGCTCCAAGTAGATTCTCAAATAAAAGTTCAATGCTAGGTATGTGGGCGACCTTCGGCCAATCCTCTCCTCCTTTATAGCTGCTGGTAAGGAGATTGCATTTGACAACGCTCAAAAATTGTAGGTTAGTGAGGCGTTGCATCCCTTCTGGCAGGGACCGAACCTCAGGACAATAAGCAATTCTTAGTGATTGAAGTGATAGAAGATTCGGGAGGATGAACTCTGATGGCGAAGTAAAGCTTGTACACCCTAAAATTTCCAAATGAGTGAGTGAAGCAGCAGCGTCCTGAATCCCCTCGGGCAAATTCACCAACCTTGGGAGATTATATACTTCTAGTTTCTTAAGGCTTCTAAGCCCCTTTAAATCATTATTTGAGAAATCAAAGCAATGACATGAACTCATTTCCAAACGCTCGAGGGAAGTGAGGTGCCTAAAGCCAGTTGGCAATGAAACCAGCGCAGAACAACGATCGAGGACCAATTCCCGGAGGCAAGATAGACGTTCTATCCCTTCACCCAAAGACCTCAAATTCGAAGACCGGGAAATGATTAGCGTTCGGAGAGAAGTTAAACCACCGATTTCTTCTTTTGGCAGACAAGTCAATTCTGTTGAAAAGCTCAAAAACCGCAGGTAAACTAGTTTGCCAAAATTTTTAGGCAATTTAACCATGTTTGACTGAGGGAGATCCAAGTACTGCAGGTTTAATAGATTGCAAAACGATTTGGGGAGTTCTTCTACTCCGCCTATACTAAGATACCTTAAAAGCTTCAGTTTGCCTATCTTTTCTGGCACGGAAAGTTTGGATGCCCAGTGGCATCCTTCCAGCACACGTAAGCATCTAGAACTTCCAATTTCTGGTTCAGATGATTCAAATGTGGGCCCTCTTTTTGTTGAGCAGAGCATGGTCCGCAACTTTTTGGCTTCAGTCAAAGGTCTTGGAAACTTCCAAGGTATATTCCTATTATACACCCAGACAAACCAATCCTCGTCCAAGGAGAATTGTGGTACGCGCCCTCGATCCCTATAGAGTGATATGTGTCGAACCGTATCAGGAAGTGTCTCGGTAATAGGCTCTCTAATACTCAAGCATTCATTACCTGCCACATATTGTGCAAGGTCGTGAACAAGATCATGCATTTGATATAACTCCTTCTGACCAGGCTCAGTAAAAATGAACACTCCATTATATGGTTCAAGAAAGGACCTCCTTACTAGCTCAAGAATATATCTTTCACCTATATATTCTAATTCTTCCCGTCCATGTGAACATTGGACAAACCCATGGGCCATCCAAGCATATATTAACTTTTTCCCATTAATAACTTCATCTTTCTCAAACAATGAACAATATGCAAAACATTGTTTCAAGTATGAAGGCATTTGGTCATAACTCAACCCCAATATCGGTAAGATATCATTCTCCGCTTGTACAAGAGCCCACATCTCACTATCCCTCACAGACAACCAATCGGGCTCACGATTTGCTTTTAAGAACAATAGTGCTCCTAAGGTCCTCCCCGCGAGAGGTACACCTCCACACTTTTTCACTATTTCTTTACCGATGTTGACTAGGTTCGGATGTCTACGCTCATCCCCTTCTTTAAATGCCCATTTCACCAATATATCTAAACATTGATTGTCTGAAAGACCTTTAAGTTTATACGATTCCACAGTGGTAGTTTTGACTATTGAAGCAACCATATCACTGCGTGTGGTTACGACAATTCTACTTCCTCTTGCTAGCGTAATGAAAAAATCTTCCAAAATCTTCCACTTTACACGGTTCTCATTCCACACATCATCCAAAACAAGGAGAAAGTTCATGTCACCCAACATATTTCTAACTTGGTTTTGCAACTGATCAAGTCCTCCATTAATGCAGCTATTGTCCACACTGCCCCCACCCGCTTGCAAGATTTTTGTAAGGATTGTTTTGACATCAAAATCAGTAGAGATACAAACCCACAATCTTTTGGGAAAATGATTCTGAATCCTATTGTCATTGTATACCAATTGTAAAAGTGTGGTCTTGCCTAGACCTCCCATTCCCACTATGGGAATGATGGGAACATTCTCCTCATAGCGAGAGGACAATAACAACCTTACTAAGTTATTTTTATCATCTTCTCTTCCGACAATCATTGTCGGAGCAATCATAATGGAGGAGGTTTCTTCCTTTCTAATTGTCTCAATTGGCCTTTCTACAAGTCTCACCACAAACTGAAAATCATGCATCTGTGAAACAATCTCATCTAGCCTCTTCCTAACATCCTTGAACTTACGGCCCACAACATATGAAAATATAAGTGGATTTGAGCTTGTAAAGAAGTAGTGTACCTTTTTCACCAAGCTTTCCCCTTGCCTTATCTTAGTCTCAGTTGCAACCTCATCCAACAAGTCATCAGCATCGTAAAGTATTAGTTTGAGCCGTTGTAGCCACTCTTTAATAGCAAGGTTGCTCATCTGCCGCTCTTGTGCATCTAAGAGAATATTTTTGATGGTGGATACATTGTTCTCCATCTTTCTGAGCTCCTCTTTGACACCCAATGCTAATCCAATCT